>CM032811.1:5386574-5721574 GCA_019155185.1 Beaufortia kweichowensis
TGTTAGTTAATTGTGAATAAAGTAATGTTAATAAATACAACCTTTGTTGTAAAACATGTATTAGTAAATGCAGAAATTAACATAAAATAAGATTAATAAATGGTATAGAAGTATTGTTCATTGCTAATTCATGTCAACAAAGGCGAAGTATAACCTTATTGTGTCACATTATAAGTGTTAACATGTGGGCAGTTATGTCTGTATTGGCAGACATCTCTCGCGTTTTCTTCAGAAAATGTAAACATCTAGTTTATTTATAGTGTTACATATCTGTAATGAGCTGAAACCTGTTTTTAAAGTTTCTTTTAATAGAAACAATAATCTCTTATTTTATTCGCTCATCATCACGGCCCGTCCTGTGAAAACATCTCAAGCATTTCTCCGCTGTGCTAAATATCAAAAATATTCTGATTTTCTCACGTCCTCCCGTGCATTTCCTTAGTGGTGGAAACAGGGGTGCCTTTAGCAGAACATTTCTATTTATTGTTTGGTTTTCTGTCTTTCCTGAAACGACGGTTTATCTTTTTATAGACAATACAATTTTGTTACTATAGTGGTATGCGTTTTAATACGTGGAAGAGCTTTATACGTTCACACAAATATCTTTTTTTACTCTTTTTCATCTACCCTCACCCCCCCCCCGTGGCACATTTATCTGTGGGAGTCCAAGGCCAGAGAAGAGAAAGCAGAGGACGGGCTCCCAGTGTTCCTGGAATCTGTGCCAAACTTCTCCATCCCTCCTCTCCTCCCTTTCTCTCTGGCTGCTGTGGTCGCTACTGTTTAGTCTGGACAGAGTCGTTCTCAGCCCGTAGATCAAAACACAGCCGCGTTTCCTAACTGCAAACGGGGATTTTCATTGTTTTGTGTCTGTGACCCTGGGTCTCTCTAACCTAAAGTTATTCTCCCGCTGATTTCGGAGGCTGTACTGAAGGTCTTGTTTTATTTCGTGACCGAACCCTTAATCTTATTTGCTAAATTTTTGGTATCTTTTTTTTTTCCGTGTCTATCACCAGGGTTGGAAATGAAGAACTTGTTCTTATTAAAGTTGTGTGGTGTTTGTCTTTGAAAATCTAATCACGCTCATATTCCTCATAAATGAACACATAAAAAGTAAATAAAATAACTATTTTATGTTTTTTTGATGAGTCATCTCTTCTCCATTTGTTGTACACTCAACAGGACTTTAGTAAAATATAAAATATCATTACAAGTACATTCTGTGAGATATTATATTTCAAGTTTTGACTGAACATGTCACATCCATAACATTGGAGTTGCCCATACACAACCTTAAAACATTCGCCAGCCAATCAGAATGAAGCATTTAGGCCTATGGTGTAAGTAAAATTAAATACATCAATAATAATCTCCCAAATTAATTTTCACTTTTCTTTCATTTTACAGGTACACGCTAGATGAATTCGGAACAGCGCGCCGCTCTGCCGTAGTTCGAGGCTTCATCGACGCCCTGACCCGCGGCGGCCCAGGCGGCACCCCGAGACCCATCGAGATGCACTCTCACGACCCGATGAGGTACAGCCCGTCACGAGCGCGCATCTCGCCCAATCGTTCCATTTAAATGCAGACGACATTATCACTTCCCGCACTAAAAATAATCTCATTGCAACGATCGTAATTGGGGGTCGCTTTTAGGGTCACGCCGTTGTTAACCGTTAAAAGCCTCTCCATCGCTGATTAACGTTGTCACACGTAGATCCGCAGGCTCTTATGTTCCCCGTGTGCCGTTGCCGCGTCTACCAAAGCTGCAAATCCAATTCAGCCTGTAAGCACATTAAACCCAACCTGATTCTTTCAGGGAAGCGCGCGCTCTTTCAGAGAATTACTTAGCGCAGGTTCAGAGAAAGGCTGAGCTCTTGAGATCTATGGATCGCAGCGCACGCTCCAGGCCAGCACCCCGTCAAGCGTTCGAACGGCCTTCTCCTCCCCTCCTGTCAGGAACCCAGAACGTCGATAAAAGTGGAAAGCGGTTTGTTCTCAGAATGGTGCTTCCCACCCGCTGGCTTTGTTAAAGGATATAGAGCCGATGTAATGATAGCCGACTGTGTGATAGCCTCAAGTTCCAGAAAATCTATAACTGCAGTTCTGGATATGTAGACACAACGTTCTAAGTAATTAATCATCAGGCCATTCAGCTTCCACGGGCTTGATCATGTTTATTATTGATATTTGCTAAAGCAGGAAACACTATTACTGGTGTTCATACTCTGAATGAACCGCTAACCTTCAGTACTAAACTTAGACACACAACTCATCCCACACGTTTGTTTTTCGCTTGGATGAAATTGTGTAGCATGTTCAGGAGAGGTGTACTTTTTTGGCATTTGCTATTACGAAGCAATCAGATACCATTATCACCGGGTGAATGGTGAATCTGGCAACCCAGAACTTCCTAGCAACCAACTAGCAATGCCTTAGCAACCATCCTCCTCAAGAACATCTCATCACAAGCATGAAATTATTGGGACAGTTTATAATAGTGATGGGTTTTACACAGCATTACAACATTTCTTTACAAGGAAGTACTAGTTATATATGATAAATATTATTATTATCTATAACTAAGATAAAAAAAGTATAATTGTATAATGGAAAAATGCTTCAATATACCTTTTAATTAATTTACCTTCACATAAGTAATATAATATTTTTTTTTATACATTACATTACATTTATTGTAAAATAATAAAATAAAGTGAAGGGTATAAATTTTATGTTATCATAAAAATCTCTGTTATGTTCAATAAAATACATAAACATTTCCAATAAAATACTGTTAAACTTATGGCTTTCGTAAATTGAAATGAGTAATACTTTAATTTATAAAAAAATAGTAATCTTATAATTTCTTATGTAACGCTGCACATTTCATAACATTTCATTAAAGTAATTTTGCTTCTTCTTGTATTTGTCACCAATCAAGTTTCATTTTAGATTGTTTAATTAATGTTTAAACCATTATTTTTGTGTACAAAAATCTCTATACAAGTATTGGCAGCAGTTTATGGAAAGGCCACTTTAATTCATCATGTGCTTGTCCATTTTACCATGGTAGCTTATGGTGGCTAACTCCATTTTATGAGGAAGATTATATATCATATATATCAGTTAATGAAAAATACCAAATGTGTCAAATATTAAAACTTTGCTGTAATGCATAACTTTTTAGTTTTATACTGCAGTGTTGTTTATAGCCAGAGCTTCCAGTTTCTTACTATACATTATATACTTTTATACATACACAGATGTCTATTTGTGTTTTTTCTCCGCATGCTTAAAGTGTTAACAGTTTGTTAACTTCATTAAATAAGGTATGTTGGGGACATGTTGGCCTGGCTCCATCAAGCAACAGCCTCAGAAAAGGAACATCTGGAAGCTCTGCTCAAACAGGTTACTGTGCAAGGTACACACCGTCCCACCCGTCTCGTACAGATTATACCAAACATTAAAGATTATTCTTGACTTTCTGTACAGTATGTGGTTAAGTTGCAGATAGATTATATTGCTGTTTTTGTACAGGGGTTGAAGAGAACATGCAGGAAGTGGTTGGTCACATCACTGAAGGAGTCTGCAGACCACTAAAGGTGAGCACATTAAAGATGCTAAATTTGGTGTCATATTCTGGTGTTTGTACAAGTGATAAAAAACGACTTGCAGAAATGCAATGCGGTACTGTACTAAACAGAAGTAAACAAAAATGTCTGTTAAACAGTAAGATAATGATTATTTATGGCTAAAAGGTCACAAAGAAAACCAATAAAGATCAGTCTGCATCAATAAACATTGTAAAAAGTGACACAAGGTCACAACAGATAAGTGTTTTATCTTAGCGAGTGTATGCTGATAAATCTGTGTCCTCTTTCAGGTTCGTATCGAGCAGGTCATTGTTGCTGAGCCAGGTGCAGTTCTGCTGTATAAACTCTCCAATCTGCTCAAGTTTTACCATCATACCATCAGGTACAAACATCAGGCATTCTTAACTAAATCTTTTTTATGTCATGGTTTTTGCTTGACATACTGTAACTGTATAAAACTAAATCAATGAATATGGACTAAAGCCTCACGGTGCTTGTCTCTTTCATCCTCACAGTGGCATCATGGGTACCAGTGTTTCCTCTTTATTGATGACAATGGATGAGATGCACATGCTCAGTAAGAAGATGTTCTTTAACAGTCTCAGCCTTCACGCCAGTCGACTTATGGATAAAGTGAGTACCTGCCCATCTCATCTCATAGTCATTAGCTTGCTTATAGTCCTTTATCATTGTAACCGTACATAAAATATCAATACCTAATGTTGTAAATTTTATTTACCATCAGTAGGCAGGTTTGTGGTAAATTTTCCACTGATATAAAACCGTTAGAAGATAAAAGTCACAACATACATTTACATTTAGGCATTTAGCTGACGCTTTTATCCAAAGCAACTTACAAATATTAGGAAACAATGAAGCGATACATCAAAAGCGGCAACAATAGTACTAAGAAGTGCTTTACTGAGTTTACAATGTTTTGCAGTGCTAGATAAGTACCTGTAGAGGAAATAAGAAAGTGTTTTTTTTTATGATGTCAGGTGTTCGTGGAAGAGGTGTGTGTGAGGTCGTGTTTTTAGTTGTTTCTTAAAGGAGGTGAGGGATGTGGCAGAACAGATTGTGTTAGGGAGATTATTCCACAAGCAGGGGACAGAGAGGAAGAAAGAATGAGAGAGAGATTTAGTGCTCTTCTGTGAGGGTACCACCAGTCGACGTTCGTTCGACGACGTTCGATACTGTTATACGCATAAAGTTTCTATGACTTGCATTTCAAAATTGCAAGGGTCCGACTTTCATTCTACAATTCAAATTAATTCAGTTTTTTTATTAACCAAAACTTATTTTTACTTGTAAACTTTGTACTTTCCAATCTATACTATCCTATCAAATAAAAATGTGAAAAAGCTCCCCAAGATAACTTAAACAAAAACAATCTATTATGTAATCAAACAGTGACTCCGATTTTATTATATTAGATGAACCATCTGAATGAACCGATTCATTAGAATGATTTTGACCATTTATGAAGACGTAATTCACTTGATGAATCATACTTTCACAAGCCACATATGAGGCATGTTTAGAGCAAACAGATTCACTAGAATGAATCAGACTTTCCAACCCACTATATGAGAGGACCATGTATGTTAAAATGATTCCCAAGAATTATTCATACTTTCCGAAGCTACCGAAAGGACTGATGTATTAAAATGAGTCAGACTTTATATATGAGCTAGAGGGCCATTTCTGATAAACCAATTAACAAAAGTGAATCCGGCTTTCTGTAGAGAGCATGTTTGATTATTAATTTGTTAATTATTAACTGTACTTACTATGTTATGTGACAGTAAAACTGGCAATTTTGCATATAGTCACACTAAACGCAGCTTGTAAATGTGACATTATTTCAAAAGCATCCCAAACTACTTTTATCACATTATACACTACAAAGTGTAGTTAGGTTAGTTACCCCACAGCACTGTTGTGTCTGACCCTAACTATTAAATACATCTGATTTTTAAGTTTAAAAGTACCTTCTGAACTTATTACTCCTCAAGTTAGTTTGCTTTATTTTTTTAACCCAGCTGAAAAACAGCATTCTCGCACCAGAGGTTTTAAATGAACCCAAAAATATCCCCAAACACGTACAAGCTACTTTAAAAAAAAAAACCTTTATCGACAAGTGGATCAATAGCCAGAACAAGATGGCCCCCAGTGCACACTTCTGAGAGAATTATCGCCTTAACAGCGCTGTAATCAAATCACCTCGGGCTTAGGACGTTACGTATCACAGCTCGGTGCCAGGAACACAAGCCAGAGCTAATAAGCTGTATTAGAGACGGACGCGCTCTGGGTAGTGCTCGCGTAGCAGGGTGTTCATTAGTCAACCTTCAGTCTCTCTGTTATACATGTTCAGCTTCATGATGCTGAGGGTCTTGAACATGAGCTGGAAGGGGAAGTACAAGTCTGCAGCAGTCGAACATATAAAAGCAGGTTTTATATAAACCAATGGGAACTGTCTTTTAAAGTCAAAGTGTAAGACTGTGCTCATTTTTAGTGTACAGGCCTATTTATTATAAAAATTATATATTACAGTGAAACTGGTCTTCGGTTGTAATAAATTAATACATTCATTAGTAATAAAGTAATAAATCTTATAGTTTTTTTTTGTTTAGCTGTAATTTTTTTTCGATTAATGCCGACTTTTTGTTTCATTGATTTTCATTCATACACATTCAAATGCTGCAAACGCAAACTCACCCGAACAACTTTTGGTTATCACTACATAAAGACATGTGACAAATAGGAGATCCATACATCATAGCGTGGCCTTTTCAAAAAATCGAAGATAAGGGAAGTACAGATTACAACACTGATAATAGTGATATCACACAGGTTCATATACACATAGAAATGTTGCATGTTGAAAGTCTATGGTGTAAATCTGTACATTTATTTGATACCGAATTTTTTTTTTTTATTGGTAATTTATTGTAAAGCAAATGTTTAACCAGCTAAATCTGACAAATTGTTGCTTGTAATTAAATAATTAATCGGTTAAGCTAAGGTTCAAACCTTAACATTAAACCAACATTACTGCAATCTGTAACTATTATTAGTTCAAATTGAAAGAAATCATTAATTAAACAAGTCCAAAAATATGACATTTATAATATGTTTCACTTTATTTGACTTCAATCCACGTAAACAAAGTAACTCAACAAGTAACATGCAATTTTATGTTTTATACAGGGATGGCGATAGAGATTGCAGCTTTAATCCAAAGATTACATTTCTTAAATGACATGTGTTTTCCTCTCTCTGTCTTAGGTGGAGCTTCCTCCTCCTGATCTGGGTCCCACAGCCTCGCTCACTCAGACTCTGTCTCTCCTCAGAGAGGTTTTGGCCTCCCATGATTCCTCAGTTCTGCCTCTCGATGCCCGTCAGGCTGACTTCGCCCAGGTGACTGCTTTCACTTTACCATGTTGTTATTGTATATATCCTGCAGCTGTTAGCCATATAAGAAGCAATGCAGAAGTTGCCCGGCATTTCCTAGAGGCAATACATATTTTAAATGCTTATATATAAATGAATGCTTCTGTGTTTGTGTATGCACGTGCATTTCAGCAATATTTATTGATCATGTATTACTGTATGTTTATTCTAGCGTTAAACTGAACTGATTTTCCCCCAAATCCTCGGCTTAGGTGTTGTCTTGTATCCTGGACCCCCTCCTGCAGCTGTGTACAGTATCAGCCAGCAATCTGGGTACAGCCGACATGGCCACGTACATGGTGAATTCCCTCTACATGATGAAAACCACACTGGCTCTCTTCGAGTTCACCGACAAGCGTTTGGAAATGCTGGAGTTTCAGGTGTGCTGATATTCAAGCTGACCCGTATGCAAAATTATAAGGGGAAGAAAAACGGTTTCTCCACCTGACCACTTTTTAGAGTTTTCAGAACAGTCAGGGCTTTACAATGCACAGATGGTTTAAAGACGCATTAAATGTCCACACAAATGTATCTGCTCTGTTGATGGAAAATGTAAGAATGACCCTTTGAGGGTTTCGTAATGTGAGTTTTTTCAAAGCGAATACTGATGTGGAACATTTCCGCAACAGTAAAATAAAGGACAAGGCTGTTGACAATACAGAAGTCTTTTGCTATGAAAGTTACTTTGCATAGGTAATTTTACAACAGTAAACAAAAAAGGAAATTCCCCTCACACATGCAGAGATGTGTGTAGCACACTGTACAAAGATGGAAAAAGTCTGTAGTATCATGCAAATCATTATTACCAACATTTTTCAAGATTCGGAAGAGATACAGAACTTTCTACTTTTCTACTCATTTTAAAATAGTAAAATAACTTTTAGAAATTATTGTAAAAACAAAGGAAAGTAAATCTGGTTAGTTTTCATTTATTTGTGATTTTGATTATTTTTAATTTACTGTTCTTTGATATTTCCTACAGTATATATAACTGCTAATGTAAAAATGTCTATAAAGGACATTCTTATATAAATTACTGTTTCATTCTTTCTAATCATGCATATATTGTAGATTGAGGCTCACTTGGACACTTTAATCAATGAGCAGGCTTCATACGTTCTGACCAGAGCTGCACTGAGTCACATCTACAGCTGCGTCCAGCAACACACTACAGAGCAGGTGAGATCTCACACAAACCCTGTCTTTGTCCAAAAACGACTTACAACATTTATTACATGCAAAAATGTCCTCTGGGTTTGCTCATCCACGTGCTCTAAAACTGCAAAATGTGAATTATACACATCTTCAAAAGCCTCAGAAATAAAGCTTTAGAGAAATTATCCTCCCTGAGCAATTATTTCAGATGGTTCTGTTCATTATTAGTTATAATGGGGCTTCTCTTGTTGAAGTCTAGTTTTGGATTGAAGGTACAGGCAAGTTTTATATAACGAATACTTGTAATTGGATGAAACGCATTGAAAGTTCACCTGTGACCGCACGTCAATTACGTTGTGTAAGTTAATTTTCTGTTTTAATTTGATTCTATTTTTCTGTTTTATTATGATCCAGATGTTACTGTACAGACTAATATCTCTCAGCAGCTTTGTGACACTTTTCGATTTATAACAAGAATAAGCCCACAGTTGCTTGTGCATTGCAATGGTTTTAAATAGGCAAGATGGTTTATTATTTGATTATAAACTGAGAACTTTTTTTTTACGTTTTGACCTCTGCTAATTTGGTGTCTCAGTTTTGCAGCCATCCTTTTACATATATTAGTCCTCAACACACACACACACACGCGCGCGCGCTAAATAGCACACATTACATCCTTATTATCTTTTTTCATTTTTGGAGGAATACTGTCTATTGTTTATATGGCCCATCTTTAGACCTTATTTCCATGGTTACTACACTGTTAAAGGCTCATGAATAAAATCAAGTTCATCACACAGCAGGAAATGGACTGAGATTGAAAAGAACACAAAATAGAGTTAATGGTGTAAACATGATTACCTGTACACATGTGTTGCACATATACCACAGCTCCTGCATTTAGAGAACTGACAGAGCAAATTATTTTGAAATAAATGTGTTATTATTTGTGCTGTGGCTATGTGCAGGTCAGAGCTTTACTGAGCTCACAATCTCTTTTAAGTCTTTTGTTATTATGTGCGCTATTATAAAAGTTGCATATTCAGATAAATCAGAGTTGTTGTTTTTTTGAAAGTACATTAAAAGGATTGTTTACCCAAAAATTTCACCATGCTGTTTCAAACTACACAATCAAGTATGCATGCTTTCCTACTACATAGTGTGCCAAAATCAGCTTTAACTAGCAATATATTCATATACACAGTATTGATGAATCATTAGGTGTCATTTTATCAGATTTTTTGCTATTTCATGAAGCCACTGGACTGACATGGAGTACACATCAGATTAAAAAATAAATGTAGTACACTATACATCATTGGCAGATAAGTTTAAATGTAGTATATGCATCACAACGTATGCCTTACTTTCTTTGATAAGTCACAAACAAAGATATTTTACAGGCATATGTCCAGTTTTCATACAAAATGAGTGTTTGAGAAATTTTGTGAGAGGTACAGTACGTCATTATACGCTGAAAATCTTCCTCCAAGCTCCTGTCATTATGTTCAGTTGGTGTCATTTTATGTTCCTTAAAGAGTCATTTCTTTATTTATTGGGTATTATTGCTTCTGGTTTGTGCATTTTAATTCTTCGAAATCCTACAAAGTATATTGCCTCTTAAAACCGTGTTTTTTTGTTGTCATATTTTCTTTTCTTTTTTTAAATATAAACAGATAGTTTAATATATTTGTAATAAATACATTCTGTGAGAATTTATATTTCAAAGACTGAAAATGACTGAAAATGTCACGTCCGTAACGCTGAAATTAAGTTTTTATTCTAAGTTTGTACATTTACAGACAGCCATGATCTTTCGAGTTCAGTAATTGTCAGGTGAAGAAATTTCTGAAGAACTCTGTGACTCTCGAATATGTGAGGACATTTAAACAAGGTGTTATGTTACAGAAGACAGGCGAGAAAGAAGAAGCATTGAAAATAAGTGTGTGTGTGTGTGTGTGGGTCTTGGCACAGCAGTGCAGTCCGGGCATTTCCACGCCTGTCCTCATCACACACCCCCGTAAAAGGCTGGCGTGTGACTAAGTGTCTCTGGACACCTGCTGTCCACCAGCACAGGACACAACTGTCTCGCCTACTGCATCAATGTCTTCACTGTCAGCTCGTGCTGTTAATTACAGCCTGTCTCGGCTTTATATGGCTCCTGGTGCCCACAACAGACATGATTAATGAATCTGGCCCTCCAAAGCCAACTTTGTGTCTCATTTTGATGGCATAATTTTAAAAAGTGTGACAGCACTTCAAGGTGTGTTTGCATTAACCTCAACTAGACACTTTCCTGTTCATTTTCAGACACATAGTCTTTGTGCGCTGTTCTTTAATAAAGTGTTACTGTTGTTTTAAGCTTTCTTGTCCACGTTCCGCTTAATAAGTTTTGGGTTGTTTTCTTTCTTTGTTATTTTCTTGGCCTGTTCTCTTATTTCAAATGTTGTGTAATCTCTTTGTGGCTCCCAGCAGTGCCACAAGCCAGACGTGTGGTTCAAATACAAAATCACACTTTTTCCTTCTGTCCTTATTCTTTTCTGTCATTATTTGTTTTATCTGTGAATTCACAAGTTCATGTCAGCTCAGTGGAAGTGTACATGTATTTTTCTCTCATGTTTTGTTATGTTCTCTTATTTAGGGGCCTTTGGCAAACCTCCCTGGCATGGACAGCACATCCTTGAAAACAGCTATGGTAATGCCTGTTTCTCTCTGACAGTTTTATCACCTCTACTTTACTCCGCTTTCTTGTTTTGTTTGTGTATTGGTGTGTTATTTGTCTTTGTTTTTCCTCACAGGTCCAGTTTGACCGTTATTTGGCCTCTCCTGATACGCTCATAATGCCTCAGCTGAACTTCCTGCTCAGCGCCGCTATCAAGTATGAGTCACTTTACATTTATAAAACACATCTCGATGAGTTGTTTTAACATGTTTTTCTGCAGTTGTAAATAAAAAGTAATATTTTATTTAAACTTTTACTGTACACACTCTGAAGAAACTTTAGAAACCTTTTTAGAAAATTTCTCTTATCATTTTATTGGCCTAACTGTTCCTTTAAGATATCAAGAAAACATATTTCTTGTACATTTTAAAATAGAAAATTAATGTATCTATTATGTGGGATATTTCAAACCGTAGTTTCAACAGTAGCCAATGTATGACATTTGACATCTTTTTTAAAAGCCAACGCAGAATTTTGAACTACATGCACATATAAACAATGTTTGAAATTACATATAGCAGTTTTACATCAGCGCTTGTGTTTTTCTCATAAAATCCCCATTAGCCACATTATTCGATCACACCAGCCAATAAAATCACATCACATTAACAGAGCGGTGAGCCTGAGAGGTTTCTCCTGCATTTGTCACGTTTGTTTTTTCCTCCCATCTTCCTCGCTGTTCGAGCATGCTTTTAACATTAGCGCATCAGGGCGATGTTGCTATTTGAGCGGCGGAGAGCCGCTCGCACTGACTCACAATTGTTACTGGGAAATGTAACAGGCTTGAGGAGCACTCACTGTCCCTCAGGTTAATGTTCTCTATTAATGGAGATGGACTCGTGCACGGGCTTGGCACAACTAATTAGCTCGTGGTCCATTTCTCTCTCTCTTTCTGACTATCTCTCCCTCGCTCTCCCACACATAAACACGCCACACACGCGTCACGCAACTCTGCATGAGGTACAAAGAAAGGCTAAGTAGAGATGAATTAGTATGCACACACCGCTTTTGTTTGGAGAATCTTAATTTGACATATGATGTATTTATGTGCGACTGAAATTTTACATAGTGCGTAATATTGTAGCTGTCACATAATCCTTAGCGTAAATGAGCTGTGTTGAAAAAATATGATCATGAATATAATCAAGAGTCAGTGTCAGTATGTTTTTTTTACTTTTCGTCAGCATCATCTGTCTTTAAAGAACTAGTTAAAAAAAACTACAATTCTCACATAATTTAATCACTTTCTGCAAAACCGACACCAAAACGAAGTGCTATAAATTAAAATATGGCAACACACTTTCAATCTTATTGGTTCTCTTGTGTCTTGCAACTAGTTGTGTTTGCTTTGAATTCATTTTCACTAAATAAGCTCATTCAGAGTCATTATTGATGCCATTTATGATGGATTTATGTGGTTTCTGGGGCTTTAACATTTTGGGATCCATCTGTGTACATAAAGTGAAGGATATTTTATTTTATATATATTATTTTAATGAGCAAAACGCTTTTATAAAAAGTGAGTGAAATACAGGTGGGATGGCATGAGAATGAGTAAATTATGAGATTTTTATGACTTTTTTCATTTATTTTAAATTCTATTAAATTTAAACTTTTTTACAATTTTGCATTTATGTTCATGTTTGGGTCATAGGAACAGCAAGACCTGTAAAAAAAATGGATCAGCTATGAAAAAACACTTGCATATACTTGCATATTAAAATTATTTACAAGTGTACATGAAAATATGTAAAACATCACATGTAACAATATTTTTTATTTCAGCTAAAACCACTAAAAATAGCATGTCTCTTACATCATTACAGGAAATCTTGTATAATGTTGATTATAGTCATATTTAGTTTGTGGTTCTGGTACTCTTTGCTTGGCGAAACCCCGAATATTTAATCAACGGAAATATTTATCATCATAATCGTTGTTGTTAGTTGCAGCCATTGTGTAGTTGTGCTGTTAGACGTGCACCTGTAGAGGGCAGTGTTAGTCCTGAACTGAACCCGGATCAGTGCCGTCTGTTCTCACTGGACCAGCCCTGCTCTGATCAGCGTGTGTAGTTTCCAATCAGGCCGATTCATGTGTGATGCGTTTCCAAGAACCCAGATGAACAGAATCAACCTCAAACCAAAACAGCACCAGTTATGACTACCAACATGTTCTTAGATTTATTTATCAGTCATGTTTTGTAATTGCTTTTGTTAGTGTGTCAGGTCACAAACTGTAAAACATCACATTGGCCTTGACTGCTTTATCAATTTATATAAAACATACAGTGCAGTCTGAACAGATGTTTAAGTGGAATTTAAGTCATTATCATCATCTGATGTTTGCATTTTTACAAATGTAAGTGATGCTGGCGGCGATGATGTTAGGTCTCCTAATATAGCTTTTATCACTCTATTAATGTATACATAAATAATTCAGAATAATTTTCTCTCTGTCTCTTTCACAGGGAGCAGATCTTCAAACAGTCCACAGAGCTGGTATGCCGCGCGTACGAAGAACTGTACAAAGCCGTCACCAACCCTGCAAGCGCCTACAAAGAGCCCGAGTCTGTCCTGCACAGATCGCCACAGCAGGTACAGACCCTGCTGTCCTGAGACGTACCACAGACAGGTGATGACCAAAAGCAACATACTCGGTACCAGCGCCAGATTCTGGTCACATGACTTATTGTGTACGGGTGGCGGGACCAAGCTTTTTAAGAAAACTGGGAAATGGTAAAGTAAAGACACTTTAAAGACAGTTTGCGAGTGTACAGACACGTCTCCGCAGACGGTGCCGTTTGCCAGAGAAGAGGAGAGAACAGCTCGCACTTGGAAAAAATATTTGTTTTTCCTCCCCACGTGAATGGAGATCCCCGCTAGCAGGCCGGGAGAAGCAAACTTCAGACTGTTTCATAACCACACGCACTCAAATATATGTACAGTCATTACATTACATACACAGGGGCTTTTTCTCCCACACATGGCAACAAGAGCCTGATGTGATTCAGTTTCTAATCAAAAGCAGTTCTCATTAAGTCTTGTTTTTGATCGTAACTTTATTAAAGTACACCCAAACATTCGTCTGCGTCTATGCGTTTCTCTGTGTTTTCCCATCTCAAAAACATTTTGCGGACACCCATCCAATGGGGAGAAAGTTAAATGCGTTCTCTCACAGACAATGTCGCTTTCATGTTAGCGGCCCAATGGCAGTCACGCCATCCTGTAATTGCCGACAAACCTCCGTCGGCGCTCATTCGTCAACTAAATTTAGCAAAACGCCGAAAGCCAGGGATGAAAAAACTCTTTGACTATTAATAGAAGGTTGCCAGTTCTGAAATGGAAGCAGATGGAATAGTAAAGACACGAGGGTGACAGATAAAGGCTGTCGGGGTGCGAGGAGACCACAGTGAAGTCAGTGTGTGAGATTGGCCGGGGGCGGCGTGGCCTCTCATCCGGGGGAATATTTTCAGGCCGTCACATGGCCGCAGTAAAGGGACTCTCCCCGTGGTGCCCGTAATCGAGACGCCCCTCACATGCCTCGCATTCATCTGAAGGCTTTCGGTTAGCAAAGAGCAAAGTCAAGTGAAGTACAAGCGTGACACTGTGGTGTTCTGTGAAATGGGTTATGAATTTAGAGAGCTATTTTTAACCCAGGTTATGTCTGCGGGAAGCAAGGAAACCCGTTCTGGTTATCAAACAGCATCTAAACCTGAAACCCAGCGTCTGAGCTGAAAGTTTTGCAAGCAGCTCGCTGCCAAACTGAAAGCATTTCCTTTTTCTAAATAAAACATTTAAGTGAGCTTTGATAAATTTTAAAAGCTTTTTGAAATTGTGTTTCTGAATTTTGGCCCTGTGGACTTTAAATTCTTCACAAAATAAACTCTTCACATTTTCACTAGCGTAACAGTTTAATTTACAGGGATAGTTCACCCAAAAATAATTTGTTCACCCGTATGTCGTTCAAAGCCTTCCTTTCTTTCGTGAAACACAAAAGAAGATATTTTGCAAAACGCTGGTTACCGGCACCCATTGACTTCCATTGTATCTTGTGTTCATACTATGAAAGTGAATGGGTGCCGGTAACCAGCGTTTTGCAAAATATCTTCTTCTGTGTTCTGCTGAAGCAAGAAAGTCACACAGGTTTGACATGAAATGAGGGGGAGTAAATAATAAAATAATTTTTGGGTGAACTATCCCTTTAATGTGCATATACTGTACATTCATCACTGAAAAGTTTTGCAACTGCATCACTAAAAGTCGCTGTATGTTTCCAACATAATTATAATAAATTAGTTTTATTAACTTTTTGGGGTAAAAAGTTACAGACATTTCATGCCTCTTTGGGGTTAATTTAACCATTTATATATTCCAAACTCAATTAATATTATTTACGTCTTTGCATAATTTAGCAACATGTATCATTTTTTAGAAATCTTAGAAAAATGGATAATTACTGATGACTGGATGATAAAAATTATTCTGACATTTTAATAAATATAAAAATGTTTTTTTCACTTTATCTTTGTATGTTTTTATTTATTTATATTTACAAAAACGATTCTTTGGGCAAGCTGCAGAGTGTCACCACATCCTTT
This sequence comes from Beaufortia kweichowensis, assembly GCA_019155185.1. Taxonomy (NCBI): domain Eukaryota; kingdom Metazoa; phylum Chordata; class Actinopteri; order Cypriniformes; family Gastromyzontidae; genus Beaufortia; species Beaufortia kweichowensis. The sequence continues at coordinate 5,402,095 of CM032811.1, forward strand.
AGCCTGGCCCAGTCTTCCTCTCGCATGTTCTTAAGTGTTACAGCATGAGACATTATCTAAGCGAGGTCACTGCTGAGGTGTTGGACTCTTTAATGTCATGACATCATGGCTGAGATGGCTGGATTTAGATCTAGACTAACCCCACCTACTCCAAACCCACAATCAACATGAACCTTTAGACCAACAAATGAAAGGTTAGGGGTCACAGGATTGTGATTATGAACAGAGGGGTTTTGTTGGAGAAAACAAGACATGAGAGTCAGAATTCAAGCAAGGCTCTATGACATCTCATTATTTGGAAACAAAAGTTTGGTTGGGTAAAACTTTATCATCTCACCTCAGTGTAATATATACAATCCTAATATTTCAGTTTCTGATTAGAGATAACTGCAGTCGTTTGAAGATAAGGAATAGTAAAGAAAAGATTTGTATATTTTAAGAGCATCGGTCTTTTGTAAAACACGGAAAGTGATGTTCATCAGATTGAACCACCGTGTGTGGAATAAATTGTAAGGTCATGTCTTTTAATAACTCTTGTGTGTTCCACGGAAGAAATGAAATACAGTATGACATTGTATAATACAGTATGTTAAGTAATTGATGACAGTTTTTATTTTTGGGGTGAACTATAGCTGTAAGTAATCTCATGAGCCACAATGCAGTCATACTGTGAATAGTTTTCATACTGTGAATTGTGTGTCCTACACAACAGTGATATAACCTACTTCAAAACTTTTAATAACAGTATAAACAATGTCAGAATGGAGAGTTAAAATACAAATTAGTAAAAATCCAGTTTTAATTGTTTCAATCTTATGTCATTATGTTTGGAATATAAACAGCCTGAATACCTTTCTCTGTCTGTTTGTCCATCGATATTTCTTCTTCGAAACATGCTGGTTGATATTGGAGTTGGAGATATTGTGGTATTTTTATGGAAATCATATACTGTAAATCCGTCTGTGTCTTAAAACTGAAAAGTCTGGTCTCGCTGTGCTAAAGGAGACAATGACATCAACCACTATTCATAGTGTTTTACAAATGATTAAAATTAGCAGCTTAGTAAAGTCATGGTTTCAGGGTTGGGTCTTGGTCTGGATCAAGCCTCACAGTGGTGTGAATCTTAGGGGCCTAGTACTGGTTTGAGTCTTTTCTGGTTTTAGTCTAGATCAGGTCCTGGAAGATCTGGTAGCGGTCTGGATCTTTGGGGGTCTACAGTAGGTCTGCTTTTGCTCTGGGTCTTGGAAATCTGCTTTTGGTCTAGATCTGGACCTGAAAGGTCTGCTAGTGGTTTGGGGGTCTATTATTGGTCTAAGTCTGTGTTTGCTCTGGGTCTTGGAAGTCAGCTTTGAGTCTAAATCTTGTCCTGGAAGATCTAGTAGTGGCTTGGGTCTCTGGGGCTCTATTGCTGGTGTAAGTCTGTTGTTGGTCTGGGTCTTGGAAGCCTGATTAAATCCGGTCCTGGACGGTTTTGTTAGTGGTTTTGGTCTAGGGAGGTTTTGTGTTTTAAAAGTTTGCAGATGGTCTCGGTTTGGGTTCTAGAGTACCTTGTATTGGTCTGGGTCTTTAACTTGACCCCAACCCTTGTCATTTCCTCAACACAGAAACAAAATCTAGAGGTTTTACTGTATGAATAGTTTCCTAATTCAAGTCGTCATCTTTTGACGGGCCTCCTGCTATCAGTTATGATCTGAAAAAGGTTCATAAAAAGTATGTCATAAACCTTTATACGGCTGGATTCAGTGAAAGGGTTCTGGGTTAATGAGTATTCCACCAGCTGGTGGTTTGGGTTTGCGCATGTATCAGTGTGCAGTGAAGCACATGGTCGTGTTTAAATAAGCACACACGCGCTCACACCTTCCCATTAGCACGTGTTACACGCCGAGCTCACCGATATGTAACAGGTGTTGTGTTCCATGAGCAGGTGTAAGAGGAACCATTAGGGTTAACACTTCAACGCACACAGCTGACTTATCAATCTAGCCATCCATCCGTTTCTCCGTCTCTCCCTCAATTAACTCGAATGGAAATGCCCCACGCTTGCCCTATGACCTACATACTGCTTTAGACATATAGCTGTACATTTCTCTTTTGAAGGTTTGTCGCAGACTGCATTTGCTTATGTCACACACCTAAAGTGTATATTTTACTGGTGGTAGTATGCATTTTTGGAAATAATTATTCGGGTATTATTGCTTCTGGTTTGTGCATTTTAATTCACAGAAAATTATACAAATAATGTTGCATCTCAAAAAAGATGTGTCTTTTTTGTCACATCCATAATGCATGTATATTTCCATTTTTTACATTGATAACTTCGTGCATAGACTGGTATGTTTCAGATTTCTGGACTGTATCTAACAGGGCGTTTAGTAAATGCTGTATAAACAGATGGTTCAATATATTGGTAATAAATACATTCTGTGAGAATTTATGAAAATGTCATGTCTATCATGCTGGAATTGTCCATTTAGATTTCCATTCTTACATTTAAAAGATGTCCGTTTTGGCATTTCTCGCTGCTTATTTTAATTTAAAAAGTTGAAAGTAAACCACCATAAGCTCCCATCATTTGTTTTATAGGCAATTTTGCATTTACGAACAAACAATCAGAAAGCATGTCTTCTGACACCGGCTAGTATGCAAATTGGGATGCAGCACCAAAATCTGATGTGATAAACCACTTAGACAGGATCCAATGGTTGGATCAATAAGCAGTCTTAGACTTTGTCCAGCAATGCCACGAAATCTGAATGAGGTCAGACACATCCTTCAGACTGAAAGTTGTTTATTAATCTTGATTTGTTGCATATCTCACTCACAAAAGTGAATGGCGTGCGGTCAATAACAGCCATCTGTCCGAACGCCAATACGATATCAGAGGTTAGTTCCATCTCCAGATTCCTCAAATGCATTCATCTCTTTGCTCCCGCTGAGTTGCTCGAGACCTTTTCCTGCAGGAATGTACCATCTCAGCCAAATTCTTAGACCGCTATTGTTCAGTTAATCTTAGTTTTTGCCCCCCCCACATTAATCGTATTAGAATGAAAGCTCAGGTTATGTAACACGTCCGCCACTGCCTGATGTAGTTCATGAGGAAAATTAAGGTCATTCATGAAACTTTCCCCGTTTCGACGAGCCGCATGTACACATCGACATCGCTGGGGTAATTGTAGGTTCGCATTCGAGGGGCTTGGGTATTGGTTAATCTGGACATATTCGAAATGTTTTTACATCGTTGTCATGGAAACTAGAGTATACATTTTCCAGACTGTACTTTTGAAGAGCTCTCTCACGGAGGAGATTCACTTAATGGTGAAAAACAAATTTAAAAAAATGTGAAAAAAGTTATTAACAACATGAGAGTGATTAAATAATTCCTTTAAGAGAGAGAGATATTACCATTATTGTTCAGTCTGAATACAATGGCTGTGAAAGAGAGTGAGAGAATAAGATTATCTAATGTGATATAAAACAGAGAGACACTGTGTCCCTCGATGGGGAACATGAATAAGGGATTCTAGTTAGTGGCTCAGTGAAGCGCTCGGGTCTCTTTTTTGCATGCGGTTATTCATTGTTCTGTCAGCGGGCCAGACGCTCATGGTTGGACTGACTCTAAAGAGCTGTTAAAAACACACGGCCTGTATTTTTGACACTCTAAATGGGAGTGGAACTTTTTATAACACCCTTAAACAAATCTGGAACGCTGAATGCCACGTCAATAATAAACTGCAGCTTTCAGTTTATCTTTAATTTGACGGCTAAAATAGGTGCATTAGACCTGCTCTTGTATAAGTGTTTTTATAATAAGATCATATTTCTTTTTATTGCTGTAGTTCTTTATATAATATATTTATTTCTAGGAGTGTATTAGATTTGTTTTTCTGAAAATCGCAATTTTGATCTTTTGAATTTGAATGAATTTGAAATGAATTTATTTAAGTCTGCTCTTTTCTTAAGATAAGAAGACTTGTTTCACTTGCTCCATACTTTAACTGTATGTCTCATTATTGTTTGTTTGGAGATTTCCTCTAAAGCACGACATTTATATTCCATCAGAAATGACATCATAATGAAAATGGACTTTCTGTTGGTTATTGCTATATAAAATTGGCTTTATTTGACTGTCTATGAACTATGTTTTTGTAAGGCCTCTCAGACTCCCCAACAAGTTTTTACAGTACCGAACAACTCGCCATTGCCCTATTGTGCAAATCTTCTGTCATGACCCCGAAGAAATGTTTGCTTTGCTAATGTGAACACTTTGTCTGGATTCCTGGAACCGTCACAAAACCTTACATAATTTGTAAATAATTTGTCACTCATTGTTTACGGTGGTGCTGTTGCTGTTCTTGTGGTTGTTGAGTGGCAGGAGGACGGTGGTAAATATTCAGCATGAACAGCTCCAGGATTATCTGTGTTGGACGGACATGTGATTACATCGTGTACGACATCAGTAGGCTGGTTGTGGAACTGGGTGGAGTCTGGTTGTTCATTCATGAGTTCATGTCTGTGAAGACAGAACGTGGAACACTTTGGTTATTTCACTATTCACTTGAATATTTTATAGTTGAATTCTAATCTAATCATGACAAACTATATATTAATGGAAAGACTTGAGAATGAATATTTGACAAATTTTCAATAAACATGAACTAAAAAAATGAATAAAAAATTTAAATACCTAATATAATAAATACCTAAAATAAAAAGTAAAAACTTTTGGAAAAAGTTTGCATAGTGCATTTTTATGTGGATGCTCAATATGTGAAAATAAATGTAATAAAAAATCTTAAATTATTATTTTTTTTAATTCTCTTTCCACTATTTTTTAAGAACTTTCTATACATTTTTACATACATAAACATTTTTTATGTTCATTTTTATTTTTGCTTTTGAAAATAATTGTCACTGTCCCTGTTTTCTTATTTTTTAAAGCTACGATCCATATTTTGCCTCTGTTTAAAATATAAAATTGTCGATTACACTTTAATTGTCGATTATACACTTATTTTGGGTTGAACATGGGTTGAAGTAAAAAAAAATGTCAAACTGCCATTGCCCAATAAATCATGTGTGACAGCTGACATTATAAATCATTGTTATATGCTTGTGAATTGGGTTGGGTTAAGGAGACGGTTTGATTTTAATGCACTTTATTAACAACTTGTTTATTTTTAACCTTAAACGCTACGAATTGCAGCTTAACATTCATTTGTCGCACAATTCCTAACTTTGAATTTAAAAGAATTCATGCCCTTGTGTTTATTTAATCAGGCTGTCTGTCATCACACAATTAACTCATACAGTAGTAGCAAAATAGTCACATTTTCTACATCCTTTGAAAAACAGACTTGAGTGCTGTAACACAGAGGTCAGCGTTCACCCGTCAACAGTAGATCTGTATCTCAGGGTCATGACAGGAGATTAGGTGCAGTGTTGTGCCTCTTGTCATTCTCAAGGTCAAACAAACAGGACAGGTGAGGTTGGCGGCATGTTGTCATCTGGCCCTACGGCATCATGGGAGTGAAAATAAAAGATAAAAACATGAAACCGAAGTCTTCTTCTGGATCATTTAGAATGGCACGAGTTTCTTGATCATGTTTCACCGACATGTTCATGTGTTGTATTACTCATACTTTGTTCAAATCTTTAACGCTAAATAATACACTTGGACAAGAAACTTGTGCCGCACTGTTTATGTATAATAAATGTAAATTGTACTTCATACCACACTTTCAACCTGTTTTGTTCTTAATCATATCTTTGACAGATTACAGTATCTTTTCTGGATCGAGGATAAGATTGTAAGACGCAAGTTAAATGATGTTTTTATCAGTATTTTAGCTTGACAGCTTAGTAATCGGTTGTGTTTTGTTGAAGAGTCCCCAGTGGGGTGCTGACTACCTCGATTAACGGACAGTGAGAGAGAACGCCTGTGGTTACTGGAGGAGAATGTGTAGAATTGGAGAGGCCTTTAAGAGAGAAGCGATCGTCGTGGTTACTCAGTAACCCAGGGCAACAGTTGTCGCTCACCTCTCCCCTAATACCCTTCACCCTCAGGCCCACGTGAAGGGAGACTGCTCTGATCCGGCCAGCTCTCGTGCACACGCACACACACACGGTGAAGCCACTAACAGGGAGGACCCTTTAGGGAAAGAGTTATAGTCTTACTTAAATGCTTAACGTAATCATTTTCTTCTCTTGAGATCCACTTATAATCTTAATAAAATGACATATGGTGTCATGTTTTAGTTTTATCTTCTTTCTAGCTCTGATGCATAACTACAATATGCAGCATATTTTATATCTGCAATGTGCAACAGGATATGTAAAGCAAAAAAGTCGATCATGAATCATGAAAAGTGGGTGTTAAATGCATAATAGTCCTGAATATTTCTGCTCTGACGTATTCTTGACACCTGGCATTCAGATACTAGGAATATTAGCTCTTGTATGATTGCTCGTGATGTTTTTCATTTGTACTGTCATTTTGGATAAACGCATCTGCAAAACGATCAAACCGAATGATAAAACGTGAAAAGCTATGGGAAGATAAGTAGTTACATTGTACACAAGTCAAGTTTAGTCTCAGGAGTTAGACTTAAGTGGTAATTTTGAATAATTTGAGATTAATGTAATTCAATAACATAATATTTTTATACGTAAACAAGTGAATTATAAGTCCAGGAGTGATATTTTTAAATTAGTAAAAATGTGATCCTGCCTGTGAAAAACATCGAATTTTGAGATTAGGAGCATCATAGTTTGACTTCTATCATTAATTTAACTAATTTCACATAATGGTTATATTTTCACAGAGTTTTTTTACATTATATAAAATGATTTTATGTAGAAAATGGGTTTTCACAGATGGGGTCACATATGCTTGATTTTGTGTCATGTTACTATTTTTTTCCATGGTGGATTTTTTTTCTTTTTAACTTCCCCATCCTTTAACAACAGCCTATATCGCCAAATCTGTACCAAATGTCCCACAAAGATAATAATACTAGTAATTTTTCAACCTTGTGGGACATTTTTTTGATCCCCATGAGGAAAATCGCTTCTAAATCATACTAAATGATGTTTATTTGAAAATGTAAAAATGCAGAAAGGTTTGTGTGAGGGTTAGGTTTAGGGAGTCGGGTGAGGGTTACACCATACAATATGCAGTTTGTACAGTGTAAAACTCGTTAGATCTATAAAAAGTCCCCATAAAAATGGAAACCCAACTTGTGTTTGTCTTTATGGGAGTGTATATATACATTTTGCCTTCTTCTTTGTTTACATCCTTACTCGATTGCTTCTTTTTAACAGTATGTTTTCTGTACTCTTTGCAGGTGTGTGACATCACATTTCTGCACGTTATGTTTTGAGTCCTGAAATTTTATAATACACTGATGTTATTTATTTCAAAAGATCAAAGAATATTTGATTGCTTATGATATGAACCCTTTGGAAACTCATAAAGAATCAGAGACTTCCTCCTGGTGTACTCTGTCATTGTTTGGAGCTGGGTGTGGTGGATCACAGCAGTTATTTCACATGTCAGCTTGTCAAATCTCTCGATTCTTCTCATTCATTCTGTTGTCAATCTGCTGTTTGTCTGCCTTTCAAACCATACTTAAGCAAAATATCCACAGGTAACCATCTGCACGTGTGATAATCCAGAGGTTCTCCAAACACATGCTGCGGTCCTGAGAAACAAGTGTGACTCACTTTGGGGAGTGGCGTGGCTTTTGTGAGATGCAAAGTTGGGATCTTGTCACACATGCACACACGTCCAGACAAGCACAGGGAGGTGCTAAACGGTTGGTGGAACCAGACTGAACCAGTCTGAAGTTCTGAAACCACTTTCCAGCATTCCAGCATTATGAATGTGGCATTATTAGTCACAACTTAAAATATAAATTCGAACAGAGTGTATTTATTACGATATATACTGAACGTATATACTAAAATGATAAAATATCTGTCTGTACACGAGTTGTCTATTTTTAAAAGTGAAAATATATATGGGTTATGGATGTACAGTAACAAAAAAGAACACACGTTCTTCATTTGTGCATTTATGAGGAATATGGACTGTTATGAATGTGGCCGGACATCATAATCATCGCAAAATATAATTGATCCCTGCCTCTAGTCGAGCAATTTGCAGATACATGCAAAAGGTATTTCCAAGAGCTGATGTTATGATGACATAAAACAACTCTAAATATTTTTAGAAGCATTTATTTTGCTGTTACAGGTCATTGTACAGTCAGTCAGTCATTATAGCAAAATAAAACCTTTCCAGTTTTATAAGCATTGGAAACTGACGGAGGATATCTAATTGTGGTACTTACAAAGCATAAAGCTCATATAAAGATGCCATAGTCTGGTACATCATTTCATGCAGCAGATAGAGAATGGTCAACATGGTGGAGATGGTTATGAATTTTATACCATTTTTAATAGGAAGGAAAATTTAGCGGAAAGCAAATGAATTTGCAGCTCGGCCTCACAGGGTCAACACGAACTGCTCATTACTCCTAATTGAAAGAATATAGTGTGAATTCTCTTTTGGAGTAGTCAGACATACTGTGATAGCAATCATTCGAATAGGTTTCTGTTCGTTTCATATGTCCGTCTTAAAAGGTTAATGCAAAAATTCTCTTTTAAATGAAGGGTAATTTTAACTTCTGAAAGGTTGAGAAAATAAGCAAACAAAAGAAAGTAAATGGGGTTCATTTCATCTTTTAACATGGTGCTGAATTGGCGATGCTTTGGAAATCCCAGTGCCCGCTGCATGAAGCTGGTTCTCGAGAAGAGACGCCGTTGAATTAGTATCAGGCTTTTGAACAAAAGCTTCATTCACAGGCTTCTCTACAAAGAGCAGAATAAAGACAATAAGCAAGTCCATTTACAGCAGGTTACTGTCCACCACTGCTGTGAAAAGACTATCCCACGCTCTACATGACTCCCCGTTTTGTTCCTTTGGCTGCTTCGCCTCGGACAGCCATGTAAATGAATGGCCGTCCGTGAATCACACGCGGATGGAGATGAAGCCTCGAGTCCTGACTCACAAGATGAATCACGCAACCTGTTGAGAGCCCAAGTCATCAGAGCAGCTGTCTCAACACACCGAGGTTGCAGCCCTCCACCGGTACTCACGGTGGGGTGTGTTATTACGGCTATCGATCTGTGGGCGTATTTTGGATTCTTTTTTCCATTCTCGGCCTGAGAGAATTCAGCCGATCTGCTTTACAATAACAAATCAACTTCGAAACGGCTTGAAAAATAAACAGTCTTAAGTGTCCGCGTGGAAAAACAGGGCCGTTTACGGGCTAAGAAATGCCTCGTATTGTTTTTAAGTTGCTGCTGCTCTCTTAAGGTCATTTCCTGCCATTCAACGCCAAGTGCTCTGCACTTATACTTTCAGGCAAGAGTCCTTAGCTGCCAAATATTATCCGAGCAGGTTACAAAAAATAATCTGGGGAAGCAAATAATAATTGTTTTATTGTTGGGCTGAGGAAAAGTGGAAAGCAGGAAACTGGACAAAGCAAAAATATCTCAATGGGTTTCAATAATACACGCTTAAAAATAAAGGTGCTTCACAATGCCATGTAGAATTATTTTTGCCTAAATGGATCAATAAAGAACCTGTCATGTCTACTGTTTCACAAAAGGTTTTTGTGTATTGGAAAAAGTTTTATAATCTTTAGACTATATAAAAGATTGTAATGAAATGGCGCTTTTTAACCTGATAACTGTCACAGCAGAAATTGATTATACACATGAAAATGCGATGTGAACTTTTAAGAATTTTAAGAAATAGGTATTTTCTCTCAGTAAAGTTACCATTTTTTATTTTATGTTTATTGTTATAAAAATTTGTCAAATATTTGTCTCGAGTCTTCTTTCATCTTAAAATTGATCTTTCCATCAATTTTTAGTTTGTCATGATTAGAATTCTTTTGAAATATTAAAGTGCCTCTCCTGTTCTTGCGTGCCTGAATGATCCTAGAATTGTCGGGGCTATATGCCCTGGTAGGGTCTCCCAAGGCAAACAGGTTTACAATTTATGAGACAAACCATCAAAGCTGGCGTCATGGCGCAGGCGGGGGCCTCACCCTGGAGCCAGGCCTGGGGTTGGGGCTGTCGCTTGTGGCGCCTGGTGGCCACCCACGGGCCCGGCCGGGCCTAGCCCGGCGGAGCGACGTGGGCTGACCTCCCGTGGGCCCACCACCCGCGGGAGGGACCGTGAGGGGCGGTGCATTGTGGTTTGGGTGGCGGTTGAACCTCGGCGACCCAATAAACAGTCTTAAGAATGTCACCTCGTCGTGCGGGAGGTTGAGAGGTACCGACTAGAGATAGTCGGGCTCAGCCTCGACAGTTTGGGCTCTGGAACCCAACTCCTCAAAGGGGTTGGACTTCCACTACTCTGGATTGCCTCGTGGAGAGAGCGGCGGGCTTGTGGGCTTGCTTATTTAAGTCATGTGTTGAGTTTACCCCGTCGAGAGGGTTGTTTCCCTGCGCCTCGGTGGGGAAGGTCTCTCACTGTCATTTCCTGGGCGAATGGCAGCACAGAGTACCCGGCCTTCTCTGGGAGGGGTGCTGGAAGTGCTCCAACTGGGGACTCCGTCGCTTCTGCTGGGGACTTATAACTTTGGGCAATGACAGTGACACCTGGAGAGCGTGATTGGGAGGAACGGCCCCGACCTGAACCCGAGTGGTGTTCTGTTGTTGGACTTCTGTGCTAGTCATGGTTTGTCCATAACTTAAACCATGTTCGAGCATAAGGGCGCCCATCAGCAAAAGCAGGCTCCCTAGGGTGGAGGTCGATGATCGACTTTGTGGTTGTTTCATCTGACCATCCCGGCCGTATGTCTTGGACAAAGAGAGGGGCGGAGCTGTCAACTGATCACTACCTGGTGGTGAATCCGCTGGCAAATAATAATTGTTTTATGTCAGTTCAACTCCCGTCTCCGAGAGCTTTGAACAGATCCCGGGAGGTTGGGGACATTGAGTCCGAGTGGACTGGAAAGTTGTGGCCGTAAGGTCTCTGCAGGAAACTGGACAAGGGATGCTGTCAAAAATCGATTGGTTGGCTCAATGGGTTTGCAATGGGTGGTTGTGGAGGCAAAAACTAAGAGTTCGGTGAGGACTTGGAAAAATTAAAGAGGTTCTGGCTCCGGCGCCCGGAGGACAATATAGTGGAGGTGGGGCTCTGCTGACCTCAACTGTATTGTCGGGCCGGTGAAGAAGGAATTAATAGGATCTCCTCAACCCTGCCAACACGCCTCCACTGAGGAGGCAGAGGCTGGGGATGGCTCGACAATGAAAGAACTCCCGGTGGCAAGGCTCGGGGTGTCCGCCCTGATGTCTCTGACTGTTTCACAGCAAGGTGGGGGACAGTGCCTCTAAACTAATGTGTTAACTATTCAGAAAGTCTATGCCAGGGTACTAGAGGAGAATTGTCCGATAGTTGAACCTCAGAAATGCGGCTTTCGGCCCTGGTATGGAACACTGGACCAGCTCTATACCCTCTTTAATACCATGGGAGTAAACCAGTCCACATGTGTTTTGTGGATCAGAAGGCATTGACCGTGTCCCTCAAGGAATATGGGGTCGAGGCACCCGTCCGTCCCTGTATGAAAGCAGGAGCATGGTTCGCATTGCCAGCAGTAAAGTCAGAAGTGCTGTTGGACTAACCGGTCCTGTTCATATTTATGGACAGATTTCTAGGCGCAGCCAGGGACCGGAGGGTCCGGTTTGTGACCACAGGATCTCATCTCTGCTTTTTGGCGGATGATGTTTTCCTGTTGGCTTCATTAAAGTTTTTTTGGGATAGAATTCCACAGGCCATAAAAGTTAGGTCCATTTTTATCTTGGGGTCTTGTTCACGAGTGAGGGAAGGATGGGCCGAGAGATTGACAGACGGATTGCAGCTTCTGCAGTTTCGATTCTGTTAAGAAGGAGCTGAGCCACAAGGGCTTAAGCTTACATAGCCACTGGTCGATCTACGTTCCTACTTCACCTATGGTCATGAGCTTTGGGTCATGACCGAAAAAGGGTGAGATCCAGGATACAAGCGTCGAAATGAGTTTCCTCCGCGGGTGGTTGGGCTCCCTTAGAGATAGGGTGAGGAGCTCGGTCACTTTCGGGGAGCTCGGAGTAGATCCGCTGCTCCTCTACATCGAGAGAGGCCAGCTGAGGTGGCTTGGGCATCTGTTTCGGATGCCTGGATCTTGTTCCATCCCAATTATGTCTCGTTTGTTCATGAGGAAGTGTCTGGGGAGAATAAATTAAAGCTATGATGGATGGATGGATGGAATAAAGTGAATAGGGAAATAACATAGATGGGAAAAATACAGGTAGTTTTTTTATGGCATCACTGCAAAAAATGTTTTGTGTGCATGCACAAAAACGTTTTCATGTATAACCTGTTAACAGTTACCGTTCCACAGGTGGAACACTTAGGTTATTTTACTCTTACCTTTAATATTTCATAATTTAATCATGACAAACTTGACTCAAACGTCTAAGACTCGAGAATAAATATTTGACCAATTTTTATGACAATAAACAAACTAAAAGAATAATTAAAAAAATGAACAAACCTAAAACTGAACAAAAATCTGAAAGATAAAGAAAATAAAAATAATTAAAATTTAAAAAATGTAGTTCACATAATGCATTATCATGTGTTTGTGCAATATGTGCTGATCAGGTTCATTCCTGATTCATTAAAGTTTACACATATTACATATCAAAAGTTGACATATGTTATACTAGTTATGTTCATTTATTTTTGTCAGACAGCAATTTACACAACTGATATTTTATATAACTAAATCATAATTTCAATCATTGTCATACAGCAAGACTATAGATCTAAAACTAAAGCTCACATCATTTGGCTTTGAGATATGAAATGAAAAATATACACAATGTACAATCTCATTAAAATCTCTGACTTTTGTTCACACACTTTGATATCTTGCCATATCTCGACACAGTTTAAGACTGTTGCTTAGAACCGTTTTTTCAGGAGAAACGTTTACAAAGCAAGAGACATCTTCAAAGTCAAAGTCTTCATTTTCTATCCATTTAATCTCATTGCTGTCTACGAGACACTATTGATGTATTAAAAATCTATCATTTGGGATTTTTCTTTCCAATGGGATGGCAGAAGTTCAAAGCTCGTGGTCATACAGCTATGAGTCATATCGAGAGCGACCAATAGAAATGCTTCCAGATTCATATTTAGAGCTGCTTGCTGGTCGTTATAGAAACAGTTGATCAGATGGTCCAGCGAGCATGTGAGTCAGTGATGTGACTGCTCAGATCTCATCTGCTGTCACGATATGAGAAGAGAACGCCACTGATTGCATAATTGCTCTCACGACTCATATAATTACTTGCCATTTTAACAGATGCTTTTTTTGGGCAAATCAAATTACAGTAGAGTGACAGGAGCGCACATCGCAGGGTGAATGAGCAACCATTAAAAAGCCCCAAAAAGTGAAGTATTTCAGACGGATTGTTAAATTCAGGGTTATTTGTTAGTTTGTTAGTGGTCTCGGGGGACTTTTACACAACACTGTTTTTGGTTTTTGTCGTTCATTTACATGACTGCAGGATTTTGAAAATGTAAACTTTTGAAAACAGGTTCAAGGTGCAAGTTTTTTTTAAAACAATACCACTCTAAAACACAAATCTGAGAAAACAAAGTGACATTGCCTGCTACTTGCCTGCATGCATTATACAGCATTTTTTTGCTGATCTGGATTAACAAGAATTGTTTTGATAACATTGTTGTCTGTAGACAAAACACAAAGGAAAAACTTTTGCAATTTTAGTATGTCATTGTCACGTACCCTCAATATTAATACTTTCCATAAATAAGGTACAAGAGCCTGAAATATTACTACACTGTATATATATATATATATATATTTTACATTCCTTACAGAAAAATAAGAGAATCGTAGTCATAATTTGTTATGTACAGTACCAGTGAAACGTTTAGACACAATTGACAAAAATGTTTCTTGTGATTTTAAAAATCTTTAATCTAAAGGTGTATATTTCAATGTTTGAAATTATTTTTGTAGCCTAAAATATAATTTTGCAAACATATTAACTTTATATTAAAACAAAAAATGTTTAGAAAAATATGTTTGAAATAGATTGCTTGGAGCAAATAATAAATAAAAAGCTGCCAATAAGAGTCCAGCATAGACAGAAGTTTCTTCAGTGCTGTTTTCAGGTTGAGACCTCAAGAAACTGGATGATAAAATGTCAAGAGTATGATTTTACAAAGAGTGATTACTTTTGAAGATGATCAAATATAACAGTGTTCATTTATTTTGGATGCTTTTAGTCACAACATAATTCCCACTGCTGCTATTGTGTTATTTCGTGATTTTAATGAGTTTATGACGGTTTTCTAAAATTTGAAAGAAATCTAAATAACAGTGAGTGTTTCCAAACTTTGTCTGGTACTGTATATAAACTAATACAGTACTTCAAAAGCATGCATTGATACATTTTAATTTTCTATACAAACGGATCATATTTTTTCTTACAATAACTTAGGTGTTATTATTAAACATGCTTTGTTTTTTTCTTCTCCGTCTCTATGACCTATATTTTCCATGTTAAATTGATTACTCATACTGTGGATTACAGACTTTAAGTCATGTGACGTTGTGATGTGTGATGAGATTAAATGCTGGGAATCTCCACTGTTATTTCACAACTGCTGAAATGACTCAGATGGGTGTTTAATGCAGTTTACTACACGTAACTAACAACGTAACTAAGTGACTTTAGTGTTTACTTCCATTATAAGACACATTTCCAAATGTGAAACTTTATTTTAGCAGGAGGGACAGGACTTTATTTCAGGATTCATCTGCTATCAAAAGTTGATTCACCTGTTATCAAAGTTTTAGAATTGATGTTATTGGTTAATATTGTTTGTTTGCCTTTAGTTCGCAATTTATTGACATCAATGAGACATCAATGACAAAAGACGTTTCACCCAGTACAAGTGAAGCTCTTCATAATCTCGCCCAACAATCCCTCCAGCTGTTTTCTTAACCTGGTCACAGATGCAGCACGTGTCGAGATCGCTACACGCCCCGTACATCCCAAGAGCAACAAGGTGTCCTGCTCAGACTTGTTGGTCTGTAGCGATACCAACTCCCGCTGGTATCGCTAAAGCGTGTTGTTATATAGTAGCTTACAACTTTAGCATTGATCTGGAGTGTAGTCATTGCCGAGCTAAGAGACTGAAGCAGACCTCCCACCGGTGTATTATGTGGATTACCGTAACATCTACTGTATTGTTTACTGTGGTTTATTGTAGTGAGGTGCACGTTTTAGGTGGAGATGTTTAACCAGGTTTGGAATGAGAAACTCGTCATCTCATGGGAATATTTTGATGTGGAATTGCTGTATTACTTTCACATACTGTAGACAAACTTTTCACTATTTCTATAAAATCAGCGTTCTTTAGTTCATCTGGGAAGAAAATGACCAGTTACTAAAAAGTTATGTTAAAATTTTAAATGAAGATATCTAAAATTTTAACACAGTCTCACTGGAATTCAAACGATGTGGTTAATTAAAAAATTTTGTATGATTCGCCATCCCCCAGTGATGTTAGGGTTAGGGGCGGGACTTAATCTTCAGCTTTTTTTTATTATCGTGCGTTTTATGGCACAAATTTATACGAATTAGCCACCTTGTAAAATACGTACGAATTC
This sequence comes from Beaufortia kweichowensis, assembly GCA_019155185.1. Taxonomy (NCBI): domain Eukaryota; kingdom Metazoa; phylum Chordata; class Actinopteri; order Cypriniformes; family Gastromyzontidae; genus Beaufortia; species Beaufortia kweichowensis. The sequence goes on from CM032811.1 coordinate 5,417,859, forward strand.
TAGTGAGACTGTCTTGTGACATTTCAGACACAATTTGTTTCTGTAGTTCTACTGAAGGTTGTTTTAAAATAATGTGTCTGTCCTGATACATAGCAGAATACATTGTGCAGATAGTAGAGAGTAGTTCAGCTAAAATAAAAAAATCCCAATTTATTTAACCTGATGTCATTCCAAACCTGTAAGACTTTTATTTTTCTTCAAATGACGAAAGAAGATATTTTAAAGAATGTTGGTAATGAAACAACACTGACCCCAACTGACTTCCATCATATGAACACAAAACCACATTTCTCAAAATATCTTCTTTCGTGTTAACAATGACAGAGTTTTTTGGGCATTTTTTACTTTTAATTTCTCTCTTTCTCTCTCTCTCTCTCTCTCTCTCTCTCTCTCTCTCTCTCTCTCTCTCTCTCTCTCTCTCTCTCTCTCTCTCTCTCTCTCTCTCTCTCTCTCTCACTCTCTCGCTCTCTCAATTTCAATTTCAATTTAAGTGTGCTTTATTGGCATGACAAAAATTGTATAATTGTATTGCCAAAGCTGCATACAAATAGTGCAAATTATGTACAAAGAAAAAGTTAAAATAAAAGTAAGATGTATCTATAGAATTAAATAGAATAAAAATTTAAAGAATAAAAGCAAAATATACATTCAAGTAAAATAATACAGTGACAGTAATAGAAGAGCAGTGTGATATAAAATGAGCATCAGTTTATCTACACATGTGTGAAACATCAGATCAGGACAGATGAAGTATTTTCTCTTTTGTTATATCTTTTGTATCTCTCTCTCTCTCTCTCTCTCTCTCTCTCTCTCTCTCTCTCTCTCTCTCTCTCTCTCTCTCTCTCTCTCTCTCTCTCTCTCTCTCTCTCTCTCTCTCTCTCTCTCTCTCTCTCTCTCTCTCTCTCTCTCTCTCTCTCTCTCTCTCTCTCTCTCTCTCTGATCTATATATATATATATATATATATATATATATATATATATATATATATATATATATATATACAGTGCTAATCTGGATTAATCAATCCTTGCCTTATCTGAGTAAATCTATTCTCTGCTACAGAACAGACGCACTTCTGACTAATGAGCGGTTAGTATTTCAGCTCAGGAGCTCAAAGCTCTGGAGACCTGGCCCATGGCTCTCTCACTCGCCTGCAGTCAGTAAGCCAAAGGCAGGTTGTATTAATTAAAGCAGACAGATTCTCCTGAGAGCCGAGAGTGGGAGAGAGAGAGTATATGCTTGCGGACAGAAACACATAAGCACCTGTTCACGGCTAACAGAGCCATATATAGTCCACCTGGAGCTCCAGAGCATCTGATGAGTTACATAATTCATTTTTTTCTGAAAGTTCATGTCGTTATAGATATGTTTGATCAGGTTATGTAAGCATTTTTAGTGTTTTTAATTTATTTTGGGCTTGAGTAATTCTAATGTGTTGGATGTGAATAGACATAGTTAGATTCTTTAAATCTGTAGAAACTTAAAAAGTATAATAATACAGCAATTTTAGTAGTTTTCAACAGGGATTATTTTGAAAACATTGTTGACACGAAACTTTTCCAAAACATGAAGGAAAACCTTTTCAGTTTTTGGTACACTGTAGACCCTTAAACATACCTACATACAGCAGTAATACATCTAAATAACGTTGAAAAAACGTATAGTATGAGCTACATTTCAGCAAGAGATGACTTTTTGGAAATCATGTTTAACTACTATATCTAAATGTTTCACTACTTGTGTTTCTCTCCAACACTCCTCCAGCAACTCACATAGTATAAAAATAAGGATAGCAATGCTCTGATGGAGACCTTTTTACAGACGTCATCCATAACATTTTCAATCTTGGCCTTGCGAAGTCTTAAAACCCAAAACACATGAGAGTGTGAGTGTGTTGAAAGATTGGCCAGGGCTGTGGCTATAAGTTGTGTTGTCATTTTATTTCATGGGTAATGATAGATGCTCTTGAAAAGCAGAGGAACACCGTAACGGGTGGCATGCGCTGACTTGACAGCAATTAGGTGTACAAATCTTTGATTAAACTCTTGGGAATGAAGTTATTAGAGCGATCGAGTGCTTCACCCCCCCATCTTTCTCTTTTACTGACACTTTTAGTCAATCATCATGTGAATCTGTCCTCGGATGAACTTCATTAACATTTCTTATCCGTGTGTGCTTTGTGGGAATGAGAGACGGATACAGATATAGACACTTCTGTGTGATTACATCACATTATAAACACTATGATTATCTTTCACAACTTACGTTACTAGCCATCAGCCTGCACTTGTATGACCAATTTTTTAACAGATTTTTTACATTTTTTAGTACATTTTCCATATATTTTATGTATCTTCTCTCTCTCTCTCTCTTTCTCTCTCTCTCCCTCCCTCTCTTTCTCTCTAAGATATCTATCTTATCTGTCTAATCGCTCTAATGACTCCCCTCCCTCCCTCCCTCCCTCTCTCCCTCCCTCCCTCTCTTTATCTTTATCTATCTATCTATCTATCTATCTATCTATCTATCTATCTATCTATCTATCTATCTATCTATCTATCTATCTATCTATCTATCTATCTATCTATCTATCTATCTATCTATCTATCTATCTATCTATCTATCTATCTATCTATATAAACTTCTTTTTAAAATTCTACTTAAAAAATAGAAAATTCAATGTTAAACACTGTGATGATTAAACAAAGAATGAAATAAAAATTAATAAACACATCAGATTAAGATTTATTTCTCTCAGTTGTTACACCAATCGCATTTTGTAATTTAATTTGTCAAAGAGAGACAAAAGTGACTCAATAATATAAAGTGTTGCAGTGAAATATTTGCCTTGGTGTATTTTAGTGCTTAAAACAAATCCAAAAAGCCTCAAATCAAGTTGCACTTATGAAATACATGTAATAACACAGATAGAAGGTATAATAATGCATAATGACTGCCTTTAAGATTTGGCCTGTTTTGGTAGAGTTGAATTTTCAAGTAAATAACTGTTATTACATTGAAGATAACAGATTATTTGTACATTAATGGCAGTTTGTTCACTTTTTAAGTGCTTTGGAAATGCCACAGCCCCCACAAAAGTTTCCTAAGGAAATGCACGACAGCAACCAAAAACATTTCAGTCAGACTGTATATACTGTACATACATCTCTCTCTCTCTCTCTCTCTCTCTCTCTCTCTCTCTCTCTATATATATATATATATATATATATATATATATATATATATATATGTATGTATGTATGTATGTATGTATGTATGTATGTATGTATGTATGTATGTATGTATGTATGTATGTGTATATATATATGTATGTATGTATGTATGTATGTATGTATGTATGTATGTATGTATGTATGTATGTATGTATGTATATATATATATATATATATATTGGTGCACATGCAAATGTAGTCATTGATAAAATATTTGCCTATCAAAACATGCTACTGAATATTTTTTTACATTGAACATTATTGGCATTGATTTTGATGTCATTCTCTTCTTAGATTACTAATGGTGATTTATTGTCTTCTTTTGATGTCTCATCAAAGTCTTGTTACGATGTTACCACATGAAGAACACATTCAAGTTAAAACATTTCTTCAGTGTACTTGCTTTAGCAATAGTCTGTCTAATGAGTCCCTTCTGGCAGTTCATCATCTCCAGACTTCACCGTCTCCCTGGTTTGTTAATTAGAGCAGCAGGTCTTTCCCGCTTCACACTTTCCCAGGTGTGGAGTTCACTGTGGACTCCTCTCACCACGGAAACCAGGCCTGGAAAGCCCAGAGGCTAGCACACCTCACAGCATAGCATTCCCAAAACAATACAATACACCGCTGCATTTCATGCTTTATTTGACAAAATGTCAGTTTATGGTGATTTTAGTTTTGTATGTCTAACTTGGACTTTCAGATTTTCTGGGCATTGGTTAGATGTGATGATCTCATGGTCTTGACTGAGCTGTGGAGATCAGTCAAATGAGCTTTAATCATCTCTCGATATCTTGGGAATACGTTACCGTGGTGATAAGACTTTATTCCCAGCCTCATCCTAGAAACTCAGTCTGTCTTAACCAGGCCCCTCTGGACAACCTGAAATCTGATAACACTCGGATTTAAGGATAAATTTACATTTATAATGTAAAGTTATACTTCCAACAACCAGCCACAGTGTGCTTTGGGTGGTTGATTGCTTACCTGCCTTAAAAAATTGAAAGAGCGTCACTAAATCTCACTAAATGATGTTCTGGTTCCCATGACTCGAGTCTCTCATTTAGTCACTGTGGGATTTTTTTGGATCTGTTCCCATGTTACCGTCAAACAGTAGATATGTAATTCTGTCCAAATTAAATTCTGTCATCATTTGTATACCCTCATTCCAAACCTGTATATGACATTGTGTTCATATAATGGAGATTAACGAGGGTCAATGTTGTTTGGTTACCAACATTCTTCAAAATGTCTTCTTTTGTGTTCTGCAGAAGAAAGAAAGTCATACAAGTTTGAAATGACATGAGAATGAATAAATGATGAAAGAATTTCACATTTTTGGGTAAACCATTCCCTTTTGGTCTGTTTAGTTTTTTTAAATAATCCTAAATATGATGCTTGCCGTAACTAATACTAATAATACAGTTTATTGAAATGTTTTTTTGTTGTACGTTCCTTCTTATTATCATGAAGCACAATGATATTAATAGGTTCAGATTTTGGGTATATCGATTTTAGGTATTGTCTATCAACAGAACCAGTACATATTTGGCTTACTAAAAAAATCATTGAAGATTCTGTCCAAGGATCATTTGTATCCAAGCTCATTTGTGTCAGTTTTTCATCATTGTCCAGGTCATTGCCTCTTGCTCCAAGCCTTTTTGTCTTTTTTGGAAATAATAATCAACAGTCTTTTAAGAGGCTCGCAGATCAAGATTTATTCTCTCAGTTTGATAAATTTCAAGTCATTTTCCATTAGACAGATTGTTTTGCTCACTTTCTGCCTCAGGCAACTTCCCTTTCTGTATCCTCGCTGTGACAGCCAGGAGCTTTAGCTGCACTTTAGACATTGTTTTGGGAGGAAAGTTAACACTGGCTTAGGAAATATCCCAGTATAGTTCCTGTGCAATGTTTTCTTACAACCATATTTAACACAAACACTCATAAACAGACGCAGAGAGGTTGTAATTTCATCTGTTATTGTTTAAATTACTTTGTTGAAATAGTCAGATACTGTATACATTTTTGGAAACCGTCAAACTGAAAGTAATTTGTCTCTTTTCTGGAGGAAACAGTGCCAAGCTAAAATCACGCAATCATTATTTGAGTTTACTGTATATTTGGCTTCACTTCACTGTATTTGCCAATAGGGCTGCACAATATATTAAAATTATCAATCAAATTTGTGTAATTGCACTAAATAACCAATTTTAACATGATAACTGTCACTGCACATATTGAGCATACATATGAAAATCCTAAAATTGTAGATTTTTTTATTAATTTTTTAATCTTTTTTATTTTATGTATTTTTTCAAATGTAATTAACATTAACTTTTTTTATCTTTTTTTGTTTATGTTTATTGTTATGAAAATTGCTCAAATACTTATTCTTGAGTCTTTTCCATCAATATATAATCTGTCATGATTAGATTAGAATTGAATGAAACATTAAAGTAAATATTTTAATGCCGTCCTCTTGTTCCTCCTGAGGAACAGTGACAGTCAACAGGTTAAACCATGTGTTTTTAGTTTTAGGCATATTCAATCAACATTATTTTTCCTAAAGCAATAGATCAAACATATTTAGACATTTTCTGGTTTTCAAACAATAAAATTTGGCAGTTGGTTAAAAGTATTGGTTATGCCACTTGGCATTTTGTTACAGAATGTAATGACATTCATACGTGTTTAAGTGTGGCCTAAATCTTTCAAAAGCTTTGGCCTTATATGTAAAAAAATCTTTGTTCGACTAAACCCTTTTAAAATCGTACCCTTTTTTCTGATTGATCCCAGTCTCCCTCCATATGTTTTCTAATAGAGTCATCCTCCCCTTTAAAACGCAGCCAAACCCGCTAATCATGCGATCGGGCCCGAGTCGAGAGCCACGCATGCCTTTGCACATGGCAGGGCAAATTAGAGTGTCTCCAGCAGTCTGGATCTCTAATTCAGCAGCACCAGGCCGTCATCTGTCCCCTGAATTACAGCCCAGAGCTTCCCGCTGTGCGTCCTGCTCGGCCCGGCCCTGCGGCGCTCGCATAAAGAGACTGCAGAGCGGGGAACAACACGGAACGAGTACACTGAGATCAATGTGAGGCAACCCGTGACAAACACCTTTGGATTAACCATGTTACGAGATGGGTCATTCGGATCAGAGGAACAGAGCTTTAGGTCAGCCATGTTTTGATTTTTCAGGACATGTTTCTGAATGTGTCTAAGAAAAAATTATCAGTTTCTTTATGCTGAAAGTGATCAGATTTCAAAACACTGTTTAACTCGGACCTTAATCACCACCTTCCTGTGTTGATGTACTAAAACAGGACGTGTCGGTCATTAAATTTTTAAAAACATTAGCTGTTTTTACGTCATAATGCTGCATGATTATTATATGGTTGCAAAATGAGTCATCAATATTTTTGTTTCTGATTTTGCTGATTTCTGAAGTCTGTATATTTTTAATATTGATGTTTTTTTATTTTGTTCCAATCGAATTCTGTTTACAATCAGAAAGTTTTCTTTAACACCATTTGCCTCCAGCTAGTAAACATGTCACTCCACAACTTCCTGTTTCCATAGGAAATACATGAAGACAGGACAGAAAACGGCTCTTTGAGCTCTTTATAAAGAGTAAATCATCATGTCCCCAGACATGCAGCGTAACTGCACTTCGGGTGACCAAAGTTCAACTCCGGCTCGGGGTTTTTTGCTGGTCATATTTTCTCCTCTATCATATCCTGTCTCTCACTACCACCCTATCGGAAAAAAAAAAATACGAAAAACGAAAAAGTTTAACTTTAAAACAAAAGACAGTCATTGGGTCGGAGCTGTGGCGGTGTGCACAGTTTAATACAACAGCAACTTCAGCTGGGGTCCCATCTGTTTTTCAGACCTAAAATAAAGACAAAAAAGCTCAAAAGTACAACTTTTAAACAAAGAAGTCAATTTCATATGATGCTTAAACCAAATTGTATTTTTTTTAACATCGTATATTGGCTGACAGTCATGTCTAGAGGTAATAATGTTTTTATCCATTACAAATAAAGTAAGAAAACATTTCAAATCAATTTTTCATGTTCAATATTTTAGTTATGTGTTAAAATGTGTAATCCACTTTGCATTGGATATCTTATGCATAAAAGACATGGATGGATCAGGTCTGGTTTAGTGCTGGTCCAGTTCCTCTTGTGTTTGAGAGCACCTGTGTGTGTGTCTCAGCGGTGGGCGACCCATAAAGACTCCAAGCTTATTTCCCTTCACTGCAGAAATCTGCTGAAGAGGCAGAGACGCACAGCAGATGGGCTGACATACAGCCAACATAACATATTTCTCCAGGATTAATTGTTTGGCCCTGCTCTGTCTCTCTGTCTCTCTCTCTCTCTCTCTCTCTCTCTCTCTCTCTCTCTCTCTCTCTCTCTCTCTCTCTCTCTCTCTCTCTCTCTCTCTCTCTCACACAATTAGATTCTTAGGCTAAATGTCTCTTAGTCTGTATTACAGATCCAACTACAGATCCAAATTTTGTGAAGGTTATTTGCCTCTTAGTTAATATTTGCACTATTACCTTAAAAACATGCTTTAAAATCATTAAAGCTTCATCATTTTCTGTACATATTTAGAAGGTTTTAAGATTTTTAATATAGGTTACTACTATTTTGGTTGATAAAATGGACATACAGTGATGGTGTTTACCCAATACTCCAAAAGTAAATGTGTCCGGTATGTCAGGGAAACACATTCTGTTGTGTGAGTAATTTAATTTATATTGGCATTGGTGTTTATTGGTGCATAAAAATCCTAATGTTGTTCACATTTAACACACAATCTACTTGCATGTAGAAATTAAAAAGCAAAAGATCTGTTTTGCTCAGATTCAAAACACAGATCTGATATTTTGATATTTCTGTGATTGATTTTTTGGTTAAATTAATACCTAACAATAGCTGGGCATTATAAGCAATGCATATTTTGCACCATAAGTGCCACATTTATAACAAACAGTGTCAAGTTAAAACATATATTTTCACATGTATCATTAAGTGTAATCTCTCCAGCTCTGTGTTCGATCCAATCTGAATGCTAATTGAAAGCAGGTTCATGGTACTTTTCCAACAATATTTATTGGCAGAATGCAAATATTTAGCATTAATGGCCAATTGCAAATAACAATTTTGGCCGTCAACAAAGCCTTTCGTGAGAGCAAAAATGAGGTGCTGAAAGTTATATCCTTTACAGAGCAGCAAATAAATGTGTTATAAGCAAACATGCCTGTTATTGGTCATTGTTGTTATTGCCTTTGGAGTGCGCGTCTCTCCATGACTGAATGGAGCACAAGCAGGAGAAGGAAACACGCTCGCGCACACACGCACGGTTGTTTTTGCGGTACTACGAGGTGTTGTTTTCCATTTTTGCCACCCACGTGGCATGTTGAAGTGTGAAAAGAGGGTTCAGGTAACGCCATGTGTTCCCGATTAATACAAAAACAAACACTGGAGGTCAGCGAGCAGAACAGACGTTATTACACCCATTAATATGTGCATGACTTTGGACTGCTCTCATAGGTTGTTGGATGTGTGTAACCATGGGTCCTGCCATTGATCCAGATTTACAGGTGTGCTTGAATATGCTCATAAACATCAGCGGTAGAGCATAGCAGACACTCCAGATGGGAAATTAATGTTTGCATCATCTGCTTCGCTTGTTTCATGTACAATTACTTCTGTGTTTATTTGACTTTCTGACATTTGATATATGATATCTTATGGTATTTGTTTTTAATCTGTTTACTCACACATATGGATATTTTGTGGTTGTTTTTCTTTAAGGGTCAGTGTTGTGAGGCTTGTTTTTTGTATCCAGATCTATTAAATTACTTAAAAAAAACATTTGAAGTAAATTTGGTGAATGTATAGATTTAAATGTTTAATTTTATATTTACTTTAAAAAGTAAAAAAATTGTTTTACTTTTTTTTGTTTTAGTGTGATATCCCCATTTTGTTGTCATGTGGCAAGAAAACCATAAACAGGAAGTGACATCACATATGATGAATGTAGGTCAAGTTTTTATCATCTGGGATATTTTTGTTAATATTTCGACACAAGGTTCTTAACTATGATTTGATCTTCAACACTTGACAACATGCTAGTGGTCAACCTCACTTTTTTCACACATGTGGTTTTTCACTAAGGTTAACAACAAAACCTGAACAAAGTTGTTTGTCATTTATTGAAAAGGTGATACAGATACAACTTTGCAATAAATTATCACTAATCCATTCTCTCACATTAACCGGAATTTATTAGAATAGCAATAAAATCCAAGAGTCTATTAAAGGGATAGTAAAAACTGTGGCAAACAGATGTAGATGACTCACGCCACCTCAAGAGGCTCGGCAATATGGGCAGCGTGAGTGTGCCAATGTGTTTTGCTCAAAAATAGAGTCACAAGACCGGCACGACACCACCCATGTGTCTCTCCTGCCTTACGTATAATCAAAAAAACGCTGATGGGTCATTGTCACTCGTGCAGAACACATTTCCTCTTCTACCTCCTAATTTTGTGCAGCTCGCCGACATATTAAAACGCAATCCTGAGGTGACAATTACTACCTGTGCTGCACAGAAACAGCTTAGGATTAGATGCATTTGGAGATATTTTGGTCATATTTGGCATGTCTGTGTTTTTCTACACATGTACAGTATACAGAAACATACATAAAGGGGGTTCGGTACTATAGGGTTTTTTAAACTTTTTTGTTAGCCAAACCCCTTGACGTAAATATTTTACTTAAAATACCTCCTGAGATTTTAAGTAAATATTTCATTAATTTAATAGCACATTTGCATGTTTAACTTCAAAAACATTTTCATCCGTTTCAAAGTTTTTATCAGTAGTATTTTACATAGTTATTTGTTATTATTACCTGTTATTGGACCTTCATCTGGTAATTTTCATTTAATTGGTATGTAAAACATAGTTTTCTGATATATTGTAGTGTTGTGTACTGGTCACATGACATACAAATTAAACCAACAAAATATATCTTTTTTGTTGGTAAGTGTTTAAATTTTTCAATTTTAATAAAATTATTTGTTTACATTGTATTATTTAAATGTAATTAATTGTTTATCAACTCGCAACCCCCTTGCAATTCCCTCGTGAACCACCAGGGGTTTGTGAACCCCAGTTTGGGAAACGCTGCTATAGAGGTTTAACCTCATTTTTGTTTGTTTTATCCTTAGATTTTACATATTACAGCTACAATCTGTAATGTTCTTGATAGAAAGAAATTAAAAAGTGTATTAAAAATGAATGTTGCTAATTTTAACACTGAGAATATTTGAGCTGTTATGTACATTTTTGTGTGAATATCAGTTTAACATCATGTGATAAGTTTGTAAAGTAACCTGCAATTTTATGTTTTAAATAGAGATGGTGATAGAGAGCAAAAGTTACGAATTGCAGCATTAATAATAATTAACACTAAATTTTTACTGCAATATTTTTATAGTTTAAATCAGATTTAACAGTTTAAGCTGTATTGATGGAAAACAATGCTCAGCAATGCGCTATGGGAGCGCTTTGCGTGACCGCGTCTGGCTTTAAAGCGGTGTAAAGATTGCGAATGGCGGGACAGAACGTCACGGGCGTGGTGACGTCAGGACCAGGAAGCTATAAAGAGTGTGGAACGCACACACATTCAGCGTAAAGTGCGAAACTGGCTGGGCATGCAGGGGAGTATGGCGGAAGACGCAGCGCCTCGTTCCTCTCAGGGAACAAGGGTTATCATACTAACCTGAGGCGTTCCCTTTCAAGGGAACTCAAGCGCTGCGATCAGCGAATGACGCTATGGGAGCGCCAATCCCAGCTGATCCCTGGAAGTGTGAATCCGTGAGAGCACAATAAGAGGAACTACCTCGACAGGTTAAAGCGTAGACCCTGGCTGCAAGCCAGAGCGCCATAAGGAGTGAGGCGGCAAGATTCCCTGGCGTTTACAACTACTCGAGAAGGCCCCTAAGGGCAAGACATGCAGGACCTCGGTCCTGATACAAGAACATACAGGGAATACATTCACTGGCGGTAACAAATAAGCCCGAAGCATGGGCTCACCCACTCAAATCCCAGGGCCCCACCAAAAGGAGCAGAAACCCAAGTTTAGGTAGCTGGCTCGAGCCAGAACCGCAGTAAAGCTGGAAACACACGGCGAGACTCAGCTGGCTTCCAATGAGACCCCTAAGGGCCGAGGGTGCATGGGGAACCCCTATCCACCCTGGCCCTTGAGCCAGGCCCCAAAGGGACGAGAGACAAGACTCCACTTGCCGCCAAGTCAAATAAATAGTACACAGCGAGATTTCCTGGCTGTCATTCATAGAAAACAAGCCCCTCAGGGCTGCAGAACATGGGCACCTGGCGTGGAAGCCAGGTCCAAGTCATAAAAACGCAAACGTGAGCCGGCGAGGACCAGCTTCGTTACATCAGGCGTAAAGGCCTTAGAGGCCGCCATACCCCTAGTTGAGTGAGCTTTGACAGACAGTGGAGACTGCTGTCCAGAGGCTCCTGTGGCCTCGACTAATGCTCTTGTCTGGTTCTGTGTGCTGGGAGGACCAAAACATAACTGCTCAGACTTTCTCAAGGGAGCGGTTCTGTGAGCGTAAGAAGCGCCCAGTGCTCGCGACTGGACACAAAAGATTAGCTTTCTCCTGGTCCGAATCCTGAAAGGAGGAATTTGCTGTGTGCCTCGGCACATTGGTGAGTACTTCGTCTTTAGGGTACAGAAAGCCTTAACCATGCCTGGGGAAAGCCAGGCAGAAAGGAGAGACTGAGAGAGCTTGGAGATCACCAACTCTCTTCAGGAAGATACTGAAACATGTGGGCACATGCAATGTTGTGATTCCTCATGCGCAGCTTCTCTATTTTCATCACCTATCTTACCTCGTTTTATTGTGGTGCCATAAAAGCATGTTTGCCGATCTTGCAAGAATTCATTAACTGGATCTTGTTGTTGTTGCAGGAGGTGCAACTGGAAATTTGACAGGAGTCTCCTCACCAGTTTCCAGTCTCTGGGCAAAGAGGACAGAATTGATTGTGTTAGTGTTGTGGGACACTGCTATCAGGTCCGAGAACCACACTACCGTGTTATGATCAGCCATGAGCCACAAGACTTCTGTTTACTTCCCATTAGAGATCCAGCCCCAGAGAAGAACCATACTAGTTCCACAAACTAGTGCTTCAGATTCACCACCTCGGGGTGAAGTGAACAAGTCCATTTCACAGTATCAACCGTCCCCGTGGCGTTCTTATTGCTTACTTAAACTATAAATGTTTATATTTTTGAAAGGGAAAAGAAAATCGCGTGATTGTTTGTGTTGCACAATGCTACAAGTCTAATTGCTTCATTTCTTCCCATGAGCATGTCACCTGTAGAGTATTTGGTGAAGTGTTATGTAGTTACTGATGCATGGGACCCAATATCTTTCACTTCCTGTTAAACTATGGAAATTCTATTCGCTGCTCATTCATAAACATGTGACATGTGTTGCTAACTGGGCATGTTTGCCGGTCAAAAGATCCCATCATCAGGTTCTTATGATACTATGGTCTCCAGATGTGGCTTGTGTTCTTCCCTCAATGGAAATCGTTTTATATTTGTGTTTATGCAATTGATTGTGTTAGTGTTGTGGCACTTCAAAATCCATGATTACACAGGTTACATAAAGTTTGTAAAAGAAGTGAATACTAGTTCCACAGCTAGTGCTTTATCATGAACAAGTCCAAGTATCTTATTGCTTACTTAAACTATAAATGTTTATATTTTTTAAAGACAATGAGAGTGTTTATTGCACAATGCTAAATTGCTTCATTTACAGCATGTCAAAGAGTGGTTGCCAAGGTGTTGCTATGGACTATTTCGCTCATGCTTGGTTGCTAACAGGGCCAGAGCTGTCCCATCAAATCATTTTCTTGTGTTCTTCTGGATATTTTGTTATGCACCGCTTGGCAAAAAGTCTGATTACACAGGTTACATAAAGTTTGTAAAACACACACTGATGTAATTATGAAAGCCAGTACTAAGTATGAGAATCAGAGCACAGTAACTCAGTTGGAGCTGTCTCTAAAATCATTTGCTAAATATTTGTTGACTAGCTTTGCGATGTGTTAAATTAAGACACACAGTAACTCATTCTGCTACAATGATGACTCTTTTGTCAAATTAAGACACCTAATAAATACTTTGTCAAAAGGCTAATAAATAGCCCTAAAGGTGCAAGAAAAAGTGGGAGGAATTTGGAACAGTTTTCCACAAGACTGAGATTTCTCATCTGCTTTATAGAAATAGTTCACCCGAAATGACATTTTTAACACAATTCATAACTATTTGATGATGTGGCTAATTTGTGTGAATTTATACAATCTCATTCATCATTGCTTTCTCTAATAATTACTGTTTTTTATACAATTCACACTGTAGGAATTCAAATGAAAGTATTTAAATAGAGATTTTCATTTTGGCTTTTTCGGGTTTCAGCAGGAGAAATTACATAAAAAAATGAGATTATAGGGATCTCAGTATTGACTTATTTTATGTATCTCATTATCCACAAAATATTTAAATCACACATTTTTAAATATGTGATTTCTGGTTCTCTATAGTGTAACTCATATGGTCTTGTACAGTTCTTCACACCATCAGGGAGTCAAATGAGGACGGCAGTCAGACACGCCTCATCTCTCTTCACATGACCATTCACTTTTTTCATCGCTTTCTCTCTCCAAGTGGGTTGATGGATGTGCTTGTTACGTTTGCTCTTGGCATTGCTCCTGTAATTTTGGGGTTGACTGCTTTTTCAGAGCCGTAACTCTCTCCATATGAAGGGTCGGGCGAGGCGGCTCAGCGTCTCCAGCCAGCGGACCGTCTTTCATGCGAAGACCGCCATCATATATACCACATATACCACTCCAGGCTGATTCTAAGATGGCGACACAAATGACATGTTGATTGTTTTGGAGGCATTTTCTAGATCTGAATAGTTTTTGGATGTAAAGATGTCAACAGGGAATCACAATCCACCCTGTTTACTTACCGTACATGTTTGTAGATGTTCCTGGTCTTGTTGTGAAAAATGTATCTATGCATGTTATACTTTACTGTTGGGTGATGTCACCAAATAGTTTAAACCCTTCCCTAGTTTAAATAGTTTAAAATCACTTGTGCTATATAACATTTCTCAATCTAATTAATTCCTGGTGAAGTTTGGCCATTTATTGTATTAAGTAAAATAACTAAAAAATATTGATATTTATATATGTAGACCTATTGATTTAGTTAATACTTTTAAGATGCAGAGACTTTCAACAAGCACAACAAAAAATGTTTCTATAAAAATTGCTTAATTAATCTGAGCAAAAATTTTCTAATATTTCATTTTTTTTAATATATTCACACATGAAAAACGCAATTAAATTTGAAAGTCAGCTTCCATACAGACACTATTCAGGTCCTCTAAATTCCAAACCCATGATGTTTATTTTCTATATAACTGACACCAACCTGACATTGACCTCAAGAAATGTTGGAAACCAGAATGAACTTTCAGTCAGAGCATGTGTGGTGACCGCTATAGACCACAACACAGACATCACTCTTCACTTTTAGAAACTTTGTTTCTAATATCGCTTTAAACAAACATTTAACACTAACTTTAACTTTGGCACATGAATTGTTTTGCACCGTTTGTGTCAAATCGAGCTTCATGTTGAGAATAAGTGTGGTTATTAGCTTTCAAAGCAACTGTACTTGTACTTATCTTCACCCAACAGTAAAAATCTGTCATCATTCACTCACCTTTATGTTAGTCCAAATCTGTATTACTTTCTTTCTTCTCTTGAAAGATGTTTGGCAGAATGTTAGTAACTAATAGCTTTTATTACTGTATATGATAACTTTATTCCTGTTGTGTTTTAATGAAGGAAAAAGTCATACAGGATTGGAACAACAAAAGTGAATAATGATGACAGGATTTCATTTTGAGGTGAAATGTTCCTGATAAAACTGAAGTCCCAAAGTGTCCAAAAAGAAGAAAATTATTTATTTTGAAATAATTTCAAAATTCTCATTTGGACCAAATCGATTAAAATGTGCCAAAAGAATAAGCCCTCTTTTTATACACTCCAAAAACTAACAGGAGGTTGATGAAGAGATCCTAAAACTCAGTTTTAAAGACTCCAGACTGCAGAAGTCTCACATCTGGGTGTCCTCATGTAACCTACTGCCTGCCTGTTTTGCCTGGTGCCCTCTGTAATATACGGGCCATATATGCCTTTGGCAGCCGTCCACACCAATCTTACACACAAATACACAGCGAGAGAGAGAGAGAGGGAGAGAGAGAGAACTCACACGCACTGCATTCCACAGAAGTATGCTCATGAGAGGCCTTCAATGGGTAGGCGTCCCCTCCTCCCCACACTTCCTCCTCTTCCCCTGTCAACACACGCCGCTTAAAGTGAACGCTGGACCACACTGCCGAGCAAAGGAATGGGATGGGGAAGGAAAGTTAAAGCTAAACTCAGGAGAGTTGTGAGAAAAAGTACAGAATGCCAGTTCTCATATTGCATTGAGCTTTACCACCTGTTCTCTTCCAAAACCCCAAGCAAGTCCTTGCGTGACCTGCTCAGAGCAAATCAGAGCATTTTTAACATCTTTTCTTAACCTGTTAACTGTCATTGCACATATTGAGCACACACATGAAAATCCGAACTACAATTTGTAAAAAAAAAAGTTTATTGTTACAAAAAAAATGCTAATTTTTACTCTTGAGTCTTTTCCATCAATATATATAGTTTGTCATGATTAGATTAGAATGTAACTATGAAACATTAGAAAGTAAATATAGAAATTCACGTGTTATAGTTAGTAGTGCACCCTAAATTTCATTTTAAAACAACTTTGCAATTACTACTAAAGGTGAATTGAGCTTCATTAAAAATAATAATAAAGAAGAATCATTTGTGTCATACAGAAAGACATTTTTATTCCAAATCCAAGTCATACGATATTCGTTGAGAAACACAACAAACTTTCGGTAACACTTTACAATACGGTTTATTAGTTAATACATTAGTTAACATCAACTAACAATAAACAATATAGTTTTTTTTAGCATTTATTAATCTTTGTTAATGTTAGTTATGCAGTTATTCATGCTAGTTCTTAACTAACAGATACAACTTTTGATTTTAAGAATGTATTAGTAAATGCTGAAAAGAACATGAACTAAGATAAATGTTTAATAAGTATTGTTCATTGTTATCTAATTTACCTTAATTTTAAAGCGTACCAAACTTTCTTTACATGCAGTTCTGTTTACTTTCAGTGAATCTGATCGTTCCAATTTGTGAATGAACCCATTTCGATCAACCGATTCACTAAAAAATCGGATTTAAAAGTTAGAACCAGTTAGTAATAATTTAGACATCACTAATTCTCATATCATGAACATGCAAACCATACTGACTTCTTTAATAATACGTATACATATTATTTAGACACTGTCATCTAAAGAGCCACCAGTACATTTTTACACATAGAAGTAAGTCAAATAGGTTTGAAACATCATGAACGTGAGTAAATAATAACTGAAATCCCATAGGTATTTTAACTAACCCATTACAGAGAGAGAATGTATTGGATATTGGATCCAGATAACTCTCTTGGCTGGGTGTTTTCCAGCAGCAGGGAGATCAGGGCACGACGTCAAGATCTTTCTAGCGACCAGCCCCAGCTGGAAGCCAGAACCATAATAGAAATCCAACACCCAGACCTGGAGAGAAGTGCACGGAGAAAAAAAGTGCCAGTTCTGCACTTTTTTTCCTGGCGTCCTTTACTATCAAAGCCAGGACAAAGATCCCTACAGCTTTTCACACGATTGCTTTCCACAGGACCATCTGGCTTTAGAAACCCCTGAGCTGATCACATCTCAGCACAGAGGAGGAGCCAGAGAAAACCTGGAGAGAGGTGACTGGGTTCATTCTGAAGAAAAGGAGAAAGGTATTTTAGGGAGAACAGTGAATATACTTCAACATACTTCTATCTAATACATAATGTATGTAACTTGCTATTTGTTTTTAAGGCTGCTGTAGAATTATAAATGAATTATATTTACATTAGATTCATTATTGTGTTGCAGAATAAATAGGTCTTTATCTATATTTCTATTAAGAAGATTTAAACTACGGGCCTGTTAAATGCTTCATTCTGATTGGCTGACGAATGTTCTACGGTATGCATTACTTTTCAGATGTGTCAGTACATAGTTTAAGATATAAAATGTTGTATCTTCCAGCAAAAAACTGCTTATTCACACCTGTACATTAAAGTTTTCGTTTGAAAAATGTGCTTGTACATTTGTAACCTTTCAAAGTGTCCCTTCAGTATTAAGACCTTGTTATTTAACATTTTCCCCACTGACAAAAGAACAAAAGTTTTACCAATACATGCCTGCAGAAATAAAGAGACACAGTCACATTTGATTCTTCTTTATATAACATAATTTATATACACATGGCTTTTTACAGCGATAGCATGTATCTTGTATTGAAATACAAGCACAACATAGTCTTTAACAGCAAAACCAGAGCTATGGCCTCACATTTCACAAACAGTTTGCTCACTGCTGACAAACTAAAAAGAATGTAGATATAATATACATATGTCAGTAATGGCATGTCATTAACAATGTCTTCAATATCATTTATTTTATAGATTATTACTTTTTACATAAACAAATTGCACTTTTAGTTATATCATCTTTTAATTGTGAATCAAATTATTTCTGTACATAAGTTAAGAAATGTAACAGTTTGTTTCAAAATAGATTATCTTCACGTCATTTCTCTCTAGGAGAACGCATTACATCTATAGACAAAGTGCAATATTTTAATTTTTTCAATAAAAATTGGTCCAAAGAAAACGGGTTTTTTTCTACATTTGTTTTCAATTACAATTTTTTTAGTTTCGCAATTTCCTTGTTTTTCTACAAACTGCTGCTAAATACAAGAATAACAGTGTGTGTACAAAAAGCTTTGCATGTAAATATTCTTCTACTCTCTAAATATACTTCATATTCTTCTATGAACTAACATCTGTGACATTAACATGACTCCACGGCTCTATAAAACATGAAATATCAAAGATCTCAGTAAAAATTAACTGGAGATGACAATAATAATTATTAAAGTATGTGGATGTGCATAGGTGTGCTTACAAAGCAAATGCATGTTAGATTTGGTGCACTGTGGATGTTCATGGCAGTGGACATCATCAGTTATTTTAGTAAAGAATATCTGGTATTTTCCCTGTGTTGTGTTGCAAAAACACAAAGTGAAAGTGAAACTGCTGCCCCAAAATCTCATCCAATTAGAACATATCTAAATTCTGATGCTGATTATAGTTATGTTATGTTATTTTTTATGTTAATGTTAATTAGATGTTAATATGGGCGGAGCAAACCAGGAAACTGAAAACAAGCAACTGACAAAATGCCATTTAAACCGTTTATTCTAGGGCTGTCAAACAATTAATCACAATTAATTGCATCTAAAATAAAAGTTTGTGTTTACATAATATATGTCTGTGTACTGTACATATTAATTTTGTATTTATAAACACAAAAACACGTACATGCAACTAAATATATATATATTTTTGTAAATATGTAATATGTATTTATTTATAATTACCAATAATCGAAATTATATATATAAACATTTATTACTTTTTAGATTTTTCTTAAACATATGCATGTATGTGTTTATAAATACAAAATGAATATGTGCAGTACACAGACATATATTATGTAAACACAGACTTTTATTCTTGATGACGATTAATCGCGATTAATCGTTTGACAGCCCTATTTTAATCTTCAAAAAATTGCCAATAATCAGGAGCTCGTATCTGAATCTTCAACAGCGCTTTTATTTTTTTCAACATTAGTTTTATAACACTACTGAAAAAGTAAATCTAGGATGTCAAACAGTTTCAAGTTTCAATTCATTATTTGAGATATACCCTGGTTCAGTATTTGCTAGATAGTTTGAAACTTTTGATGTCTAGTGCATATATGTGCAAATAAAACCCAACTGGAAATAAAAACCAAGGTCAAGAAAGCCAGAGAAATAAAGGGCTATACTGGGGATTATTTTTTAAAGGCTTGGAAAATCACCACAAACTTATAGTACATGTACGTCACAGTGCCTGCAATCTGATAGAGAAGAGAAATAAAGCAGAAATATGATAAACGTGTAAATGATACATTGTGACGTGAATCAATCACATCACTTCTCCTTCAGCCTAATAAATACGTCAATAATTCTTTAAAGGTAGAGGACTGCAGCAATACAGAACGACATGAGCCACAGTCAAGTAATTTGGGGTGAAAAATCCAAACAACAAATCCAACAACTTTTTCCATGTCTTACCTTTAGACGTAGCTCCTTAATGGGCCACAAAAAAATAGGCCAAAGGCATGAACACACTTGTGAAATTGTGGATTTGTTGATTAACGACCCTAAAACTTTGTTGAAATGCACTATACACAGCTTAACCTTAAAATCTCAAACTGAAGCCAGTAATAAACAGCAATAAGAGTAAGAATCCTCATAATACAAAACAGGAAAAAAAACTCCATGTTTCTGCTTTAAATGCTTTTAAAATATTTCATGTATTTACAAGAGATGTAGAAAGATGTATACAATTCACCCTTCCACGCAAGTCCACCAAAATGTAAGATGTTGGATCCAGTTTCAAATTTACAAAACAACATTAAATCTGTTGCCCTGATTGTTGATATCATCGTGTAAACTCTCTGTACACTAGTTTATAGTAACACGCTCTTTGAAAATGTAGTATGCCTGCTCTACGTCAAATACGTTGACAGGACAGAAATGAAAGCGTTGTGATGCAACATAGTACGCAAAAAATTCCCTAACGTTTCCGAGATGCGGAACCTTTACTAAATAAATCTATTTACAGTCATTCCTCGCGTTTGTTTGCAGCTGTTCCAGTTCTTCTTCCCAATAAAGCCACTCGCAAATTCTCCATGAAGCACAGCATGAATGCATTATAACCCTCAGCGTAAATTGCAGATCAGCGCTTTGAACTGACAACATAACAATGAAAAGAGCGATTACAATGTGTATCACTGTTCTGAGATGGATTATACTTGGGGTTGTCTGGTGTTTGATTTGGTGGCTATGCCTTATCACAATTGGCTTTAAATGGAAAATGATCACTGAACGTTTCTGTGGACATTGGTATATATGTGTGTGTTGCAGCAGATGAAAGGGCCTCAGATTTTTGTTGCCCTGACAGGACCACTGATTCTCAACAGTGACAAAAAGGCAGCAAAATAAAGCTTGTCAATTTGGCTATGGAGCACAGGCACCTGGTTTGGCACTTGGTAAAAACTTGAGTCCAAATGTCTGAGAAAAAGCGTCCTTGTAAATTAGCTCCAAGTCGAGCCAATGTGCTTGGCAGTGTGAGTTCGTATCATGACCTCATCTGCTGAAAAAAGAGAAGAAATAATGGGGTCTGTGTCCTTGACAAAAGGTGTAGATGGGTGAGGAAAGCCACTCAGGGTTGCCATTCTTCAACTGAGATTGAGAGTTTTTACCTGAAAGAATAAAACAATGTTATGTCTCCCACTATTAACTGATATTGTTGAGTTGTAAGTTTTTAATTAATCCTTCATGTGATTGAAGTTGTTCTTACCCAGAGACCCAGCTGTGAGTGGTGGTCTTCACACTGTGCGGTGGAAACCCTTGCTGGGTGGCCATGGGGTCAAAGTTGAAGTCCAGAGAATCTCCATCCATGAGGGTGTCGTGTAAAATGGATTCCACATCGCACTCGAATCGTTCCACAGGCATGCCGTCCAGATCACTTGGTAGTTTCTCCAAGTGTTGCTGGTGGTGGTGGGGCATCAGCCCTGGGCTGCGGCCATATCCGTTAGTGTTGATGCTGCAGTAGGGTGGAAGCCCTCCCCCTCCAACGAGATGGCTTCCATACTGCATCTGCATGGCTGATTTGATACTTCCCAGGCGTCCAGCAACTCCACTGTGGCCAATGGTGGTCAAGGGATGCAACGAGCGTCCGTTCATTGCCACAGATGTGGGCGGGGCTTGTCCGTGCATATTGTGTGGGTGAGAGAGGGTGTGGCTGCCTCCCATAAGTTCATTCCGTGCACTGTTGTAGGGAGGCAGCATACATCCACCATTTCCAGTTGACTGGGAGACAACAGTGTCCACTGAGGGCATGAGCTCTCCATGCTCCCCATCAGATGTCAAAAGCTCCTTCAGCAGTCCTGCTGTGCAGTTAAACTGGCCCAAGGATCCTGGCCTAGGACCAAAACTGGGCTTGCTTTCTGGCAGAGCCTGCATTGGCATGGAGGAAATGCTGCCCATTCCTGTCGGGCCATAAAGACATTTACGATAGTCTTGTTGGTTCTGCTGGTTGACCGTGGCCAAAGCTGGCGAGCCGTAGGGGGAGTAACCAGGGCTGGCCTGCATGAGCGAGGAGGGTGAGGATTGGTTGGATCCAGACCCCGGCCCTCCAGCAGACCCCACCGATGGGTTCTTGGGCGAGAGCAGGTTGAGGTTATCCAGAAGGTTCTCCATCACATTCTCAGAACCACTGTGACCAAGGGAACCAGCCATCTCGGACAGGCTAGGGAGGGTGGAGGTCATTTTGGCACCGGACCCAGGACCTGGGTAGACCATGTGGACATCAGAGTCGGCAAGTTCATCATCGATAAAGGGCGAAAGACGCCCGCTCAGTGTGCTGGCATTGGAGCTGGCACGGGGACGGAAAGCCGTCCAGGCGTCAAAGTCGTCGTTGCTGTGGGAGTTGGGGCTTCCGGGCCACTTGCCATACTGGGAGCCAGGACTGTCTGCACCCCCTTCGGGCCCACCCTGAAGAGCCAGCTATAAATACAGAGATGAATCAGTGGCTGTACTCTATCAGTTACTGTTACATAATTCAACAAAATTGGATTTGGAGAAATTGTTACCTTTTTCTTAGCGGCACGTCCTCTGCTTTTGGCAAACTTGCTGTTGTTGTCCATGGAGGCGGCTCTGCGTCGAGGTGACTTGCCGCTCTTGCCTCCTTCAGGGTTAAGCATCCACCATGAACTCTTACCTGTACCCTCATTCTGCACACGGATAAACCTACTGTGCAGGGACAGGTTGTGTCTGATTGAGTTCTACAGAAGAGAGAGAGAGAGAGAGAGAGAGAGAGAGAGAGAGAGAGAGAGAGAGAGAGAGAGAGAGAGAGAGAGAGAGAGAGAGAGTGTGAGTGTTATGTTCGAAGTTTGCCCTATTCCCGTAAGTTCCCCTCTGACGGTAAATCAGCAGAGTGCAAATCCTCACAGCAGCTGTTTTCTATTAAACTCTGTCTTTTCTCTTCACCTCCTCTTTCTTCCACTCAACCTTTCCATCACCTAGATGCATAATTTTCTGTCATTCAAAGGAGACCTGGGGACAGATTTCCTAGAATGTAGGCCATTCTTATAAACATTCTGGACCAAATATTTGCTAAATGGTCTCTGAGGTATGTGGAAATACAATGGGAGAATCTTTGATTGTGCATTATAAAAAAAAACATAATTTCAAGTTTTTAATAAAGATTGATGCTTGTTTTCCAAGTCCTAATTCCTAAGTATAGGATTTTGTGCGAATTAGGATATAGTCTTTATTCATAACGAACAACTAAAGATATAACATTTGTAAACATAAACGAATGCCTGGTGAAGTGCATTGTTACTTTTCTGAATAGAAGGGCTCGATCCGGGCCATATCTAGACGTATCTTTACAAAAAAACAACGAGCGATAATACATTCTTCATTTTTTCCTTTACAAGTCATTTACCACACTTCAAAGAAAACAAGCAGTAAAGCTTTTTTATTTACTACATGCTTCTGACTTCATTACATAGCAATGAATCACTTAAATAGAATCCTGTCTTGAAGACCACTAAAACAGCCATTTCTCTGCCTGATTTTCTACTACATGTTGTGGCCACTGGTGCAGATTTAGCCTCATACATCTCTCTACAGAGTCTACATCCCATAATGTCTGGCAAAATCAACATTCAGCCCGACATAGACCCATTACCTACGTTGTCATGGTGATCTTAATCATTAGGACCATTTTCCCTAGCGATGAGGAAAATGGGGGATTTTTGAAATGCTGGCCTAATGCCTCCTGTGTCTAATTTAGAGTTGTTAATGGATAGTTCCAGGATGTGATGGCAGCTTAAGATGGTCTTTGCGGTTGTTTGTGAACTAAAAAGCTTCATGAGGCACATGCAGAGACACATGTTTTTTTCTAAATCTGCTCTGTGAAGTTTTAGATATGGACAGTGTGCTTGTACGGTCACATGAGAGAAAGATAGAAAATGAACAAAAGTTCAAAGCAGTGGAAGAAGACTTACACTTTGACCGTCAGCATAATGTCAGATCTACATTGCAGCTTACTCTGACCAAGACAGGAAGGCTGTCTGACTTATGTGTAAAACCACTTATCACAATTGTTGTCATGTTTATGGGTAGTTAATTCTAAATTGTTGCATATTGCATTGCAGATTTTATGGCAAAAACACTTAACTCCACAACATTTTTTGCCACGTTGCATTGCTTCTTGTTAGGACTCAATAATACTAATAGTAACAAAATAAATAATGATGAAATGTTTAACCTGATAACTGTCATTTCACATATTGAGCATTAACATGTTTTTTTACAATTTTAAATATGTTTTTAACATTTTTTTAATATTTTTTTATTCTAGGTACTTTTATAAATACCTGTTTTATTATTTTAAACAAATATCCCTATAAATAACTGTTTTATGTTTTAGTTTATGTTTATTGTCAAATATTTGTCAAATATTTATTCAGAGCTTTCCATCAATATATAGTTTGTCATGATTAAATTAAAATTCAAACAATTTTATTTAAAATTTTCTTTAAAAAATTCTTTGCTCACTAAAATCTTGTTTACTTGCTCATGAATATTTAATGTCATTACCATTGCAAAATGCATTGACTTGTTATTCCTCTGAAGAATTTGAGCAGCTGCAGAACTTAGTAACGTTTACTTTTTAGCACATTGATAAAAACTTGCTCCAAGTTAGCCAATCAGATTTCGGCCTGCTATATCAATATGCACCAGATGGCCCATTAGCAGACAATTATGGCAAATTTGGCCAGTGTATGTCAACCGCCGACAAAGAGAAACGAGAGCCCAAAGTTAAATCAATCGCAACCCAACACACGAACAAGCAAAAAGCCTCTTATGAACTACACGCAACGTAAATCTAAAACATAACAGTACCAATTGAAATAATGTCGCTCCACTAACCATAACACTGCTCGTCTGTCCCAAATTTAAAAATCGTTTCCAGACATAGTAGGAGTATAAACTCAGTGACACGGCTTTAAGACACAAGTTTACATGTCGTGTGAAATAGCTCTATGGTTGAATAATCTCGGTTTGTCCGCTAACATGTATTCCGTTACAAATTTAACCGCAACCACATCTGAAGTCTTCCTCATTGTTTTTTTGCAAAGAACAGGAGCCCTGGGGGTCTGGGGAATACCAGGGCAGAACACAGAATACTTGATGGGGAAAATCTGGCAGAAAAGCGTATCTGGAGGTTGCCAGTTCTTTGGTTCTAGACTTGTGCTATGCAAGTGTTCGTGACCTAGTGGTGAACTAATGCAATTCATGTAGCTTCCCTGGCACTTCTTAAAAAAATGACGAGAAACTAGATGAGGGTGAAAGTGGCTATTTATTTTTAAAATTGTTGTCCCCTAAATAGCACAGGTCCAGACCGCGGGGAATGTCCCAGAAACAAATGAACAAAAAACGACAAAGAGAACCCAAACGATATCAAAGCACGCTCATCCTGTGTGCAGGTCTGCAGCTTCCTTCCCGAATGACACATTTTTAGCCTGTTTTGACAATAGTTGATGTATTAGTGGCAGGGGAACGCAGGAACTTGGACATTCCAGCTAATCACTGTGTTCAAAGTTCAAACGTAATGACAGAAAGCCCGCTGGTATCTATCTCCATCTCTTCTAGTACACAGAAAGTGGGATGCTACAGTGTCCCAATCCACATTCCTGTCTGTGGTTACCAAACCTCCACCATCATTTGTGTTGTGTGGAGATCCTGTAATCTCGGGTTCACAACAATCACAGATACCACAACAGTACACACAACGTTATATAAAACGGAGCAATTTTTGGAATGTTATGGTCGAGTAAGAACACAATGCACATTCATCATATCTTGACATACAGCATGAATGCGTGTATTTATATTCTATTGTGTTACGTTGTGGTATATTGTTCTTGCAGTCATCACCAAGGCGACTTTTCTGGGTTTTTTGTAATCCTGAAGGTCTTTTTTTTGGTATGATGCAGTTGTACTTTAAATTTAGAAAAGTGCACTATAGTACAGCCATTACGATTGCATTTATGATGGTAGTTTTTCCCACAACGCCATTGTTTACAAACATAATCACGTCGACAGCATCAATATTGTTATTTATCATACAGTTTTTAAAGAAACCCTAAACTTCTGTGTACATGAAAAATAACCCATTTAAAGAAAAGATCTAGATTTATTATAATATTACAGTACTATAATAGTATTTTGTTCAAAACTAGGATTAACGTGGTCAATTTTCCCTAAAAATGTGAAATTCATATACTTCAAGAATGCTAAAGTTGACAAATTTTAAAGCGTAAGCGCGAGATAACCCGGCATCATACCATCCAATGCAGCTATTACAAAAAGATTTCACAGACACTGATTTCATGCGGCAGGAACAATGAAGAAAGTCAACAGCATGAGCCAAACACAGGAAGTGACCACATGAAAGAGGACCGTCACAGGAAGCAGGTCTCACTTCCTGTCTTTCAGGAAGCAGTGGTTATGTATTTGAGCGTGTAGGACTGGAATGCCGTGCCACAGAGCCAAGCCGGGGGTGGAGAGACAGAGTTGCCCTCCTGCACTCCTCCCCTGCGCTGGCAGACTTCTGTTTAACACTAGAGCCAGCCACAGTCATTCTCACTCCAGAGAGAACAAACAAAGCTTTACAGACCAAAGAGAGCTCTGCTCACTCCACTGACCCCTTTAAATAATCGGACCCGGACATAATACACGTCTTAAAAAATGAGGAAGTCAATATTTGGTGGTTTAAATACTCTTGTGAGGTCTATTACAAAGTTTTTAATGCATTTTGTAATGCATGATTTTTCATAGTCACATCCATAACAGTCCATATTCCTCATAAATGAACACATGAAAATGAAAATAAAATAACTATTTTATGTTTTTTGAGGAGTCATCTCTTGTTCTTGTTGGGTATTATTGCTTCTGGTTTGTGAATTGTAATTCACAGAAATCCTACAAAGTATGCTGCTTCTCAAAAACGTGTGTCGTCACATCCATAACGCATGTATATTTCCATATTTTAAAATAGATAACTTGTCTATAGACTGATATTTAATGTATGGACGTATCAACGATATTATATCAATAATATATTGGTAACAAATACAGTCTTTCAGAATTTATATTTTGAGTTTTAACTGAAAATGGTTCACATATTCTCTAGAACGAAATCATCATCACTATTAAAATGATTTGCAAATGCTCTCCAATCGCTCTTCAGGTATTTCAGACCTCCTGTATGCAGAATATTTTTCTGTCTTAAGCATGTGGAGCAGGTTAGTTTAATCCTGGTTTACATCTGTGGGAATGTTTGTGTATACATGAAAATGTGAGCGGTTTTATGTGACGCAGTAAATGTAAGTTAGTGAGTGTGTCACTGTAAGCTCAGGCAGGCAGCTGGAGGTCATGTGTTTGGGGCAGCGCACAGCCAAGGACATAGAGTTCCATTTCTATTTCTCTCTTCTTACTTCAGTCTTTCCCTCCAAGGAGCCTGAAAGACCACACTGTTCTACAGCTTTCACCCTTTCCCTCTCTGTCTCTCTCTCTCTCTCTCTCTCTCCCTCTCCAAGCATTTAATATTTACTGAAGAACACTGGGGTTCTGAATTGCAACTGAATCCAGTTTTATACTGGACTGAACTGGACAGTTTTCAAACGTTTGCTTTCATTTTTGGTTAGGGTCAGGACTGTACAGCCCATGTTATTAACACATTTCTTTTGTGTTGTACTTACTTGTTGCACATATGACCATACGTGCTGCACCATCTATTCCAATTCATGAACGAATGAATCTTGTAAATTCGTTTTGGGTAATGTTTTGTCAGATTGTACTATTGGGTAAGTCTGAGCGGTTACATAATTACCAAAGGCTGAACTGCAGGACATTGCTGTCTATCAGCACATCCAACTCAAAATAAATGATGTGTTATTGCATTAAGTTATATTTAAAGTATTGCCGACAATAGCCAAGTGGGCTGAGCAGACATATTGCGCAATAGTGATTTGGGTGACACACATTTGAGTCCCAGCTTTTGATCCTTTCTCTTACCCTGTATGATTTCCTGTCCTCTCGTTACCTTTAGTGTTTTATCTAAAAACACTATAAAGGCAAAAAATGACTAAACCAAAAAGGTACTTAAAGTAAGTGAGATTAATAAATGTCATACGTTGTGGTTAAACATGCATGTTTGAAGACTTTTGTAATAGATGTCTGTTGTAATGAATATTATTTTTTGTTTATGAACCAAAAAAGTGCACATTCCTGCGTTGACATATTTTCTATTGAAACAGGAACTCGGGGTGGCCATATCAAAGGCTTTTAAAACGGCAACTAGCCTTTAGTTTACTTCACCCCACAATTTCTATTTAATTTTGACTGTAAGTAGGCCTATTTTTGCTAGTATATAGTTAGAAACATTTATAAGGAAGGAGGCTCTCAAAAGTACAAAATGAATTGTTATTGCAATCATTAAAATCATTAAAATAGAAAAAACCATAACCAATAAATGTTTCGTAGGCCTGCAGACGCAGGAGCAAGTTTCACAGAAGTAATGAAATGTCACATCGTCTGCGCTTTAAAGCGAAAAACTCCACAGGAAAAGAGACGCTGGAGAAGAACGGAGGCCAGTGTGACTCAGACGTCACCACATGAGAGAGCTGCGTTAGTGGATGAAAGACATTCAGATGATCTCCAGCCAACCCTTCATATTCAGACGTCAGAAAAGACCTGAAACATTAAGACGAACTGCACGCAATTACGTTGATGAGATGAGAGACTTCAAAGCGGTTGCGCAAAGCCGAGATGCCGTGACACCTCTGCGGGAGAGAAGCGAGAGGCCACGGAGGTGCCAAAAAAGCACCTCGCCACGTTCACGTCCCCAGCGAAGAACAGCGTCGGACGTAACGCGAGGGTCGGTTTCGTGTCGGGTCATGTCTGGTGTAGACAGAGCTGCTGTCTGCTGACAGACGTTAAGAATGCGTGAGTGTGGTTAGTAGGAGACGGAGAGAGAGCCTAGACCTGTCATTAGCTCATCACTAGCTCAGCAGGTCTCACATTTACTAAGTATAGCTCGAGTCACAAAAGTCAGGTCGCGAGTCAGGTGGGAACAAACATGTTAATCCTGACAATCCCGCAATCTATCTGAAGATTTGTTTATCAACGTAATTGTTCATTGAATATCTGCGTCTTTTATCATAACAACACCAAATAAATATGCTTTACATCCACTGTAAAAGCACTGTAAGTCATTGCGTTGGCGAATAACAAAGTCAACACATAAAATGTGTCATGTCTCCTCCTGACCGCTAACTTGACACGTGACGTCTTCACAAATACCGTAACCTCATGTGTGCTGGTAAATTTGATGTCATTAAGCTTTCAAATATTCAGTTGCTTGTGGTTCCAGACCAGACATGACATTATTTGATGACTACTTTCATAAAATAAGACAGGCTCACTTCGTAAGTACACATTATAGTGTGTCCATTTCTGATGAACCTTGTAGTAAAAGTCTAGTAGTGAAAAACGAAACATCCATGTCTGTTTTTCATAATTTTGGACATTAGTCAGGGTAGACACCATATTTCATTTGGCAAAGACCATAAGGGAAAGAAATACAGCACATGTTATTCTGTCTTAGAGCAAAATTAGAGTTAGTAACAGGCCAAAAATCATAAATGGCTTCACAAAATCAAGATCATGAGATTTTATACACAACGGTATAAAATACTGGGCTTACGGTACAATGAGACATATTTCCATGTAAATCGTCCTTTAAACTTATTTCATGAACAGACTGCACTTCAGAAGACTTCTTTCATTTGCCTATCTATGCCTGACTATATCTATACCAAGAGCATTGGCACATTCTCCTTCTTTAAATAAGAACCGTTATAACCTTTATAAGACTTCATATCATACTTTCTCTATTCAGTATCACTTTAGTCATAGTTTTTGTTTATACTGTGAAGCTCCCAAGGCCATAAATTCAAGATATGTATAATTAACCTGCAATCTAAAGGCCATATATGTTTTCCTTCCTATGACGTGCTTTGAGACTTCTCACAGACGCTTTAAGAAAATAATGATCTAAGCAGTTCTTTAGATACAGAACTGCATACTCAGCAAAAGAGAGAGAGAGAGAGATACACAGTGAGGGAGCTCAAGAAAAATGTTGATAGGAAAACTGAATAATGGCTTTAACAGATGAGCGGACTGATGGAAATAAAGATCCATTGGATCCTAAAACGAAACATTCAGGAGTCAAATGACTCATTTGATAGTTGCTAAATTACACACACGGCATGAAATACTGACATCCGACTTTGATTGAAATGTAGTATTGCAGAAGTACAAATGCATTGCCAAACTGTCCATGCCAAAATATCAATACAATACATATAGAAGATCAAACACCAATATCTATCGACCATATTGCAGGAGGAAAGTAGCAAAGTCAGACATAGGTAGTTTTAGTCTACAATTCCACATAAATGTCAGGTTTTTAAACATCGCTGTTACCCTGACGACTGCTGTCGTGCCATTCAGTGAAATGAAATTATTCTACTTATGCAACTGCGTTTCATAAACAAGGGAATTCCCTGAGCTGGCAACACAAATGGAAACCCAAAAACAATAACCGTGCCAAGTTCTGTCC
This sequence comes from Beaufortia kweichowensis, assembly GCA_019155185.1. NCBI lineage: Eukaryota > Metazoa > Chordata > Actinopteri > Cypriniformes > Gastromyzontidae > Beaufortia > Beaufortia kweichowensis. The sequence continues at coordinate 5,448,251 of CM032811.1, forward strand.
GGTTTGAAGTTATCGTTCAGCTGTTGGGTTTTATTCGCTCTCTCTGGGCACATGCCAGAGACGTCTAAACCTGCAAACGTGTGCCAGAAGTTCATATCATCTGTTCAAGCGAGGCACGGGTTAGTCTTTGAACAGCGCGACTATGCAGTCGCAGACCGGCTAGATTATGAAGAGACTGGAATAGATAAGACGCCCACACAAGTATATCTTTGAACGGAGCAGACATTGATTTATTGCCACATTAAAGTGGAATCACACCCAGAGCTCCAGAGAAGCAGCAATACACTATTTCACCTAAACAGACACCCTGTCTTTCTGATAAACACACGTGCAATTTTACACATTCTGATCATTCTTTTACATTTGTAATATGCAAAGTGGACTTTTCAGGGTATTTGCACATCACAAGTGGGCAATGAATAAGGGAACGACTGGGAATGACATCAATATAGCACTGCACAGGAAGTGCACAGAGAAATGTACTCATCAGTCACTGCATTACACTTCCTGTCATGCACTTTCTGTATTGTTTTTTCACATTTCAATAATTACTTTAATAATTTTAATAACAGTAAATAAATAGTAAAAAGTGAGAAAGAATGTGCCTAATGTGTCACTCAAATAATGAAAATTATAATTAAATATTTAAAATTATTTAAAATAAATAAATATTGAAAAACTGTTTGTTTTCTTAATATAAAAAAATGTAAATTTTCTTCTAATTTTGTAGCAATTAAATTTTGTATTTTGACTTGTTCGATTTCAACTTGTTATTATGTTTAAAAGACCCCATAAAATCAAAAGATAAAAAATTTGTGAGCTGCACACGCCAGTACAGATAAATAATTTTTATGACATCATCATGCACTTCAGCATCTCATTAAATTCCAGACTGTGATGTATACTAAACTTTTAAAAGGGGAAGGGGCCATTTATTATGCATGAACCTAACTTCCTATTTTAGTGAAAATGATGTCAACTCATCGAACAAAGCTGCGCATTTCGAAGTGGGTCTTTAAAGTTCAAGTTTACATTAAGCAAATGTCCATATATACAGTATTCCCTTTGAGCTGGGATACTTTATAAGGAAATGGGTGAAGTGCACAAATATTGGGGGGTTTGGGGTGATATGCACCCAGTCGTGCCTGACTGGTTTGAGCTGGTGTCTGTGGGGTCGTCTGACTGACAAGATTCCCAAATCACAAGCAGGTCCAGCTGAGATCTCGCCAGGTCTCTAATCTGTCTCTCTTCTTCGGATTCCACTCCAGAGAAATGAAATATTGGACCCCAGCTGAACTCAATACATCTAATCAATAGCTAAACACGAGACTTCGGTGTGGGCCGCTTCTTTCCAAATAAAGATCACGGCCTGTAATCATGGCTTACACTGTTGTAAGAAAACCAGTTTAGCTTTGGATTTATTTCGGGTTGGGCTGATCTTATTTGGCGTGCTGATAAATACAAACTATTCCCGAATTAATCAGCTTTCGTGCCTTCGGGGCATATTGCACTTCAATAGATTAACCGTGCTTGTTACCACAACACTTGCTTAATAACCGAGTCAATTACGAGCAGCTCATAAGGAAGTACCAAAGTCTAATGTTAATAAATATTCCAACGTTATTGTGCAGAAAAGACAGTTGTGTCTCTTTAAGCTTGTGTTAAATACATTTGTTTGCACTTTGATAGGTTATCACAGCTATCAGGAGATAATCATAGTAATACACATTGGCCTACTTTTGAAAGTCAATACAGCGGTGCTCTTAAGCGGCCTGCGGATGGGGAAATATGAAGCATCTGGCATCCTGTTGTATTTACATGTCTCCTTTCATTAAAAACCATCCGGAAAGACGGAAATGACAATCGTCATTACAATCCTTACGTACCTGGCAACCACAATGTGTTGCCAAGGAAAGCCGGCTAAGGAAACGTGACAGGTCAAGAGGAAATCCCTGAACAGTAGACAGTGGTGTAAAAACAAACCTGGACAATTCCATGCAAATGTTAACCGTACTAAGTTTTTACTTAAGGTTTTCATTATACTGATAGCTCAGATGTCAATATTTGGTGGTTAAAATGCTCATGTAAGGGTCTTTCTCACAGGTTTTAAAGCATTTTTTGTTTAAGGCATGATTTATCATAGTCGGGTTAAATTTTTTTCACAATTTTCACATCCATAACAGTCCATATTCCTCATAAATGAACACATGAAAAGTAAAATAAATATCTATTTTATATTCTTTGAGTCATCTCTTCTCCATTTGTTCGGTATGGATGGTTCAACATATTGATAAAAAATTCTCAATGTCACGTCTATAACGCTGAAATTGCCCAGCACCATTGAGAGAACTACACAATTGAAATGTAACAAATGAAAACTGTAAAAAGAATTTTTAAATGATACATTTTAAGCTTTTATTTATATGTTATAAAGAAAATGTGATGTTTGCCTTTTCAGACGTCTTGGGTGGTGTGGGTGGTTGCTGAACTGACTCAGTTCACCTCCTAAATTTCTATGATATTCTAGTATCTAAAAGCTTTTTTTAATATCAGTCTAATTTTACAAGTTCAATACTTAGTGTTTAGTGTTTTGGCCAAAGCCCAAGTTATTCAAAAAACTCGTCCGATTGTAACCAAGCACGTGTTTGAAGAACAGGATCTGATTGTATTTATAAGAGCAACATCTAAAGATTTGTTCTTTGGGTTTGTTTTGATATGTACTATAAGTCTCCTTGACTATTTTTAACCCAGAAACTAGGTTAAATATGTATAATAATCAAAAACTGATTGAAAAAATACTGAATCTGATTTGACTTTGATAATTAATTAGGAATTAAAACCACTGCTGTCCAATGAAATATGCTTTAGGACTCTTAGGACGAGTCACATCATGGGGAATGTAAAAACGTATGTGTAAGTCCACAGTCGCCTGTTTGCCGTCAATAGTAAATGATCCTCACGCATTTGCTTGTACCGATTGGTGGAGTTAAAGTACGTCTGACTAAAATACTGCAGCCCAAAGTTACATTCAAGTCATGGTTTCTGCTAAGAGGTTAATGGTTTTCCTTTTCCCCATTTATCATTCTCAATTTTGCTCAATTTTGACACACACACACACACCGGACCACGAGCCAGCTGATCACACACCCATGCTGCAGGGGCGGCGACACAAAAGGAAACCTGTGTCACGCGGTGACGTCGGCTCCTGCTAATTGAATTTTGGGCTAGACAGAGCGCTCAGTGTGCTTCTCCTCGATCTAATTTTCTCTTATGTGAAGGGGAACTCAGTGCAGTTTTCCTGTTAGAAATAATAAAAATAGTCCTTAAAATAGTCGTCTTCAGACAGAAATTATTAATGTTTTTTGCACATGTAGTTAGGGTCCAACATTATTACCAGCGGTTGATAGTTTTATTATGCACTTCATCATGGAACATTACAGATTAAAAATGTTTATTCTGCAGTAATCAGGTTGTGGAGTGAATTAATTAGATATTTTTTGTGAACTTAAGTTCTCGGTTACCTTTCTAAGCAACCAAGACAAAATAATAATGGATGACAATTGAAACCGTGTATAAAACATTAACAGTGTTCAACATGTATATGTTTGTCATAATATGTCAATTTGTTGCTGTCTGTTTGTGCAATGTGAACACGACAGTTAAGATCCCGTTCTTAATCCAACAGCAGATTTAAAAAATTCATGCAAAAAAGGATTCATAGCCAGTAAGTGATCTTAATTCACTCGCCCCTGGCAGGTTGGGCAAAAAGATAGTTGAGTATTTAGTTTAATGATGTGTTTTCACCCAGGCGATGTAGTGGGCAGAACGCTTTCAGATGTTGTCTACAAAGATGGGGCGGACTGCCATGACTAAGGAGCTCCTGGCAATCTATCTCCCTCACATCTGCAAAAAGATTTGGGTACACATAACCAAAACAATATCTGTCAGCTAATCTAGCTGAGCATTAACCCACCAATCATCGCCTGCCACAGGGAACTTTGGGAATGGTTAGTAGAAAAACCTCATGTTTTGATGTACAAAAATCTTGATATTGTCCTAAGGGGTCCTTTAATTAAATTTAGCATGAAATCATTTATGCTCTAGCTTGTACAGTTAGCAGGGCTTTATTTTATCCTCATCGGACATTGGGGAAAAATTTACCAAAATAATAAAGTGTCATCTTGCGACATTGCAATATGCGATAGGATGCTAAATAATGTGATATTCGATATGCAATACAATATTCTTTTTCTAAAATCAAATTAAATGGTAAATATTTTTTTAAATTATATACGTTATATACGTTTATATACGTTAATATACGTTATACGTACGTAATACGTTTTACAACATACGTATAAAAATGTTATCAAACCATTGTGATATGCACATTCGTGATATTTCGATAATTGTTTATTACGATATATTGCGCAGCCCTTTCTCAGGCGATTTCGCAGAGTACAAAAAATGTCCGCTTGAAATGTATCATTAAAATGTATTATTTTATTGCTATGAAAATAAAGAAACCAAGAATAATCGTTGCTTGACCATCATGAGTTTTCACAATTCCTTAAGGTATTCAATAATGCTGCAATGTAAACGTAATTATACTTATTGAATCATCACAGCTTCCCCATTTACTTGTGTGTTTATATAGCAGTCGTTTTCAGTCAGAAATGACACATGGTGTACGATAAAACGATCATTATTGCATCCACTGTGTGTATGTCTATAAGCCCTTCGACATCTTTATAATATTTAAGGGGTTTGTACAAAGAACGCTTATGTAAGCATACAAGATCACAATTTATTCATTCTGCGTGAGTTTAAATGGGTGTATGTTTTGCCCTCACCGTGGCATTTAAAATGATAGAGAGAAGGTTAACAGGGTTTCAAATAGCAAAGCAATGCGGTCGAGTGCACTATTAGTTGACTTCCTTTCCATTGTATTAACGTAGGAAGTGCTGGCTAGCGCTGATAGGGATCCAGCTAATGTCAACTCTGTGCGTAAAAACACTGGAGCCACAATCCAGCTCACAAGGGCAAGTAGCACACGCTGTCTGAGGAGGATCGGTCCGAGCTAACGCTTCCTAATCAAAACACAGCCGTCGAATAGCAGAAACAAACTAGAGAAAGAGAGGAAAAAAGGAAATCTCCAAAACACAACGATTTCTGACGGCATACATTGAGATAAAAACACTATTCCTAACAATGAGAGCTCGCATGAATCTAGAACACGGCATATTTTAAGGTCCTTTATCTCCAACTCGCTTCCTTTGAACATTTGTGCAGCTGTTCTGACTGAAAAAACACTATAATGTTATTTGGACTTGAACACCCCTCTATGGAAAAGCTAGATTCAATCGCTAATCCAAGTGACCTTTCTCAGGAGTGCACAAACAACACGGGCTCTTTATGAAGTAGGAGAAATTATATATTTATTTTTTTAAGTCCTATGGTGGAAAAGTGCGGTTTGGCCACGAGGTGTCGAGCAAGCTAGGCTACCCCGCGAATCAGGTCGACGTCAGCAAGTGCAGGTGATGAATCAAACCGAGATATAGCACCTCTCACACTTATTTTCTCACACATTTTGCAGCTTGCGGATACTCCCCCATTGGCAGGAAGTGCATCGACGTGACCTTTATTTGGTGGTTTGGTTTAGCAAATCTGCAGTCAAGGCCCTGTGCCAACTTGGCCTTGCATTTTCTGATGTGAGATAAATCTTTTTGTTTATTTTAAATGGTACGACAAGAGGATAAAAATGTAAAGGTTAAACTAGGCCAAAGGCAAATATGTGCTTTGCGACTAATTATGACTGATCTGACATTTATGTTACGCTTTTATCCAAAGCGAAGTGTTACAGGGATCGGACCTGGAGAGACCTAGGGTTTAGTGTCTTGGGTTATGTCAAGAAGGTCTATAATTAGCATTAGCTTTCACATTTATCTCAATAGCACTGTATTTAATAGCATGTAGCCTTGTTCAAGAACACAACGGTCAAAATTTTGTATCTTTTACAAAAAACAAGTTAATTAAAGGGATAGTTCACCCAAAATGTCATTTAAACCCTGTATATGACTCATATTTTTGTGAAACATAAAAAAAGATATTTTGCAAAACGCTGGTTACCGGCACCCATTGACTTCCTTTGTATCTTGTGTTCATACTATGGAAGTGAATGGGTGCCGGTAACCAGCGTTTTGCAAAATATCTTCTTCTGTGTTCTGCTGAAGCAAGAAAGTCACACAGGTTTGACATGACATGAGTAAATAATAGAATAATTTTTATTTTTGGGTGAACTATCCCTTTAAGTGCTATTAGCACACTAAAAATGTAAACTAAAAAGTGTACTTTCAATCTACTTTTTATGTAATTCTTAGTAATTAGTAATTACTTTATTATTGGGCAATTCCAGCGTTATGGGCGTGAAATTTTCTTGAAATAATATATTCTCACAGAGACATGATCATCAGTATGATCAAAACCTTTATTTCATGGTAGGCTTAACATTAGCATTGAATTGCCAAGTTGTAAGCTGTTACTACTGTTACACTCAAAGTATACCCCAAAGTACACTTTAATAAACTAAAAAGTGAGCCAGTTTTGTTCCAACCAGTATTAAAATAGTACTACTGTAGCACTTACTACATAAAGTATAATTAAAAATACACTTGAACTTTGCTTAAATATACTAATATACTAAATAAACTTGAAGAATACTTCTTTTTGCATACAGTACATCACTTTTTTTAAGGTTTAAACCTACAACCCTTGGCCACGTCATCTCTCCAAAGCACCAGCGGTACTGAAAGCTCCCTCACACCGTCATCTGTGCTACATAGTTAACAGAACTACATAAGTGACAGATGAGCGTTTAATAGTGTCCTCAGGGTCACAAGTATCACATAAGCGTCCCTATTGCCGTCGACAGAATGCCCCTGTGTACGGACAGAGCCGTGTTTGTGATGTCAGGGAGGGAAGGGAAAAATTATAAAATGTGCTTTTTTGCTAAGCTTTGGATAAAGAACCTATGTGGGTTCGACACACTACTTTATGTCAGTGAGGTGAGGTGGGGTTCAGAGGTGGGTCCGAGCACCAGGTATAACTGGGATATGGTACAGTGGCCGTGTGTACAGATTTTTGCCTCTAGGGTGTTATTGTAGCCAAGGCCGCAAGAGACCTTATTTGAGCTTGATAGATGCGTTATTGTCACGCAAGTTCATACTGAACGTTTACAGTATAAATTACAGTTCAGATCCCCTTTACTAGACATCAGCTAATTCATCACATTTGGCAGCGTTGCCCATCCTTGCTGGAATTTTGTACTATTTTCACATCGATGAAAAAAAACAACAGGACAAGAGGAATGTTAATAGTATTAAGAGTGATGGTGTTTGACACACATTCACCTAAAACTCAAAGTTTATTTGAAGGCAGTCACGCAAGCTCAGACCGCGGGAGGTTTGCCTGTAGGGTTTGACTGTGAATTACTTTTCAGAATGTAAGCGCTATTAAATATTCAACACATTCATCAAATGTGAGCAATTTTAGACTTCTGCTGCTATTTCACTGCAATTTAATGCCGTCATTGTTACTCGCCTTTCTGATTAAAAATGACAACAATGCAGGTCTCTTCTGAGGTGTGCTGTAAAGAAAGTCAATGCTGGAGTCACTGGTCAAACAAAAGACAGCCTATGACAACAGACAGACTGTAAATGAGCTTATTATTGTGCAAACATGTGACTAACAACAGACTATTGCTTAAATCTATCACACCACCGTAGTTACCAAGAAACATGTAAGATCCTAATTACTTAACACGCGTCTTGTTTTGAATAGGTATGTCTGCTTTGTAAAATCATAGCAGATGCCTTTTATATTTGTTGTGTATTTGTCATACTCACGATTGTGAGTCAGCGTATGTGCCGCACCCAGGCTGACAGCCAGACGTATGTACTGAAGTAATTTATGGTGTAAGAATGTGAACTATTTACCAAAGGGGAATTTAGGTCAGGGAACGCACTGTTGAATATAAGCATACAGTAAATAGAAGAAAAGACCAATTTTAAGCAACAGGAAGTTATCTGAGAAATGACACCACTGTGGTTAAATTATTTATTTAATTGAGCGTTTTTGGTAAACTTCTTTTTACATCATAACTCACTAGATTTTAGGCGTGCACAGATATAAGCGTGAAAGTGACGATAATCACCTAGAATATGACGCATTTTATCTCAAAATCAAAATGTTGTTTATGATCCTCATATTATAATGTTATCAAGAAAATTCAGTTTTTGACACTTTTACACTGCAAGGGACTGAAAACATTTATAGATAACAGGAAAAACAAATTAAAGTTACCATGAAAACAACAGAACCTAAAAGAAAAGTGCATCCACAATTTAAATTCTGTCATTATTTACTCACTGTCAGGTCGTTCCAAACCCATGTGACGTTCTTCGTTTGAAGAGACAAAAGAAAATCATATAATAAATTATATTGTGAATAATGTAATACAGAATAACTGAAAAAAAGACATGGCTCGCTCATAATTATACAAGTACAGCTCTTGTTTTGGAGCCACTTTTGCCATTGTGTTTAATCCACCCATACTGACATACTGTCCTTTTATGATCTGAAGAAAGTCATAAATCATATGGGTTTGGAACATGAGTTAATAATGAGATAATTGTCAATCTTGGGTTAACTGTTCCTTTAATGTTCAAAGTTTTTTTATTTTAGTTTTCAGTAAAATGTGACCTGTACACCCTCTCACAAGATTAAAGTTTGTTCTGTCTGTGATTTGACTGATCATTAAGTAACTGTCTAAAGGATTTGGTGTCTAAATACGATGATTTGTAGTAACATAAGCAGGGCCCAAGATGTTCTGGTTCATATCAAGTTAAGACGTGTGCAGATTAGAGGCCAAGATCTAATTGCACGTTGAATTGAATTCCTCTTGGCTTCCACGAGGCATCAGCCAAAAGACCTATCGTGCAAATTCCACCACAACGGCAGTAACATTCCTACGGTTCCTTGTGGGAGATGGGGAATGTGGAAGAGGAAAGACATTGAAAAGGGAAGGATAGAAGGAAAGCTGGGGGAGGATGAATTAAGGAAGAGGAAGTGGACACTCGTTTGCCATCAGTGTCAGCATTCTCTCCTGCAGTCATGACATCATCAATAGCACGCTGGCACGAACTCTCAACATTTTTCCTGGTACAGTTGAGCAAAACTTAAACTGATGACCATATTAAGATGAAAGTGGATACAGGATATAGAAATATTCTTGATTTTTCTCACTGCGAGCTATGGCCAAAAGATTTATTGTTTTTTTTACTGTACATAAAATGAATACATACATTTTGAGATGTATGCATTAAAATATTGTACAATATGCAAAAAATTATATTAAAGAAAAGAAATGTTGTCAATAAAACATTTTTAGCTGTATTGCCCGTCCCTAGTCATCTTTAATATCTAAAATAATTATATTAAATATTATAAAAATAATTATATTTGTTAGAGATTAATGTTATTGAAGAAAAAAGTGAAATGTAATAACTTGCTAAACAATACAATATGCAATGTGATAAAGCTTTAAGTTTGTAAAATCTTTTTTAATTATATTAAAAACATTTATAAACTAAAAATGATATAACCAACATACTGTACTGTATATGTTTCATATTATGTTTTTCGTAAAGCATCACAACAACTTCTGTAAGTATACAGAAACTGTTGAAGTACATAAAATGCAAACCATTGCCATATGCATATTTCCAATATATTTCAATAAATTTGCTGCCTCAATATTGCCAATAATGTTTATACAAACCGTCTTATATTTTATATGTTTTCTATCCATGTAATTACATTACTCCATGTTACGTGTTTTAACCCTGTTTTGGGGATTTAGCACAATCATTTTTCACTCCAAAACACAATCAGTATGTTATGATTCGTGTGTATTACAAGCAACATCTCCAAGCACAAATTCCACTGCCATGTCGTTCCAACTTTTCGGTCCAAGTTTTGTATGAATCACGGAAACCCCAGCGCCGGCAAAAGGAAGAGAGTGACGCATGGAAATCTTGGTCATGAAAACATCAACAACACGAAGCGAACGAGCAGAAACAAAACAAAACCAAACGGACTTAAAAAACCCGCCACTTGTTTTTACTCTAATGCCTCCGACCTCCGTGAGTCGCCAGACCGACATGACATAAATGATTCATTGAAACAAAACGAATCACACATGTGGGCACACGTTTAATCTGCCCAACTGGCTCGGCCTCAGCCCAGGAATTCACTATCACGAAAAAGCCGCCGCACACATGAACACGCAAACGGGCTAACCAGTTACATAAACCCTCTGTAAGCAAACAAGAACAGAACGGCAAAGAAGACTGATATGTAAATGATGTCAAAGGAAATCCCTCAGATAAAAATAAAAGGCTATCTATTTTATCTAGCGGTCTAGCAGTGAAAACAAACCTGAATTAAATACTCGATATGCTTTCGTTTGTAGTTCTCTCGCCACGGAAGTTAGTTGTGTTGAGTTTGAATATTGTGTGTAGAATACGTATGCGTGCGTGTGTTTGCGTGAGCGCGAGTCGTGCACTGTGCGTCTATGTGTCATAATAGTGGGCCAGTCTGACAGGCACCACGTTTAATCGCTTTAGGGCAGGAGTTGCACAACAGTGGAGAGGGTAATGCCTGCGGTTTGGGGCTTCGGCAGCCAGCGGACTCGTAAAAGTGATGGCTACAATGTACAATCGCACACGAACGCTAGCATCAAAACACATATTTCTGTCTCTTTCACTTACACACACATGAAAACGACACAGAAACAGCCAAAACAAGACAAAGTGTAGCTTGTTGAGCGGTGGTCCCTGTGATCATTCTGGGTGGCCTCCATTATTCACAGTTACAGCAGCATCTCTGCTTCATCTTTCACTCAACGGCAGAATTAACCTCTTCTTTCTAACAGGAACTATGACGTGATGGCTGTGTCTTCTTTTGAAGGAGATCTACTCCTACTAAACAACACTTTTGTTTTCATCGACCCCTCTTTGGACCAATAAACAAATTGCGTTTCTGTAATGCTGATCTACCAACATAAAAGTGATGGAATGCACACGGGCCCGAAAAGATTATCAACTACCAAAGAAAAAGAGTTGAAATTTGGTTTTAACTATTATCTTTTTAATCTTTATCAACAGAATCACAACAGCTGTTTCTAATACACTCTTAAAGGGACAGTTCACCCCCCCCCCAAAAAAAAACCTGTATATGACTCTTCTGTGAAAAACAAAAGAAGATATTTTGAGAAATGTCTCAATGGTTTTGTGTTTATACAATGGAAGGCAATGGGGGTCAGTGTTTTTCAAGAAGAAAGAAAGTCATACAGGTTTGCAATGACATGAGAATGAACGTATGAGACATCTTTATGTAAATGGATCCTTTTGTATTGCCTAACCTCTTTGCATGTGAAATGAATGGGAATTTTTGTTGCATTTTCTGCTCTACTTTTGGACACAAATCTTTGGAATTGTTCCAAACATAAAATCATTGTTGAACTAAATCTGTGGTAATACCACCAGCAACTAGCAGCGGCAAAACAACATGATCTCATAAAATTCGGCAAAAGTTTGACTACTTCCTGTGACGTGAGCGACAGTATCCGTTTGTGACAGGATATGGGTTTGTCCAGACAAAGAGAACACGACAAATGTTCAACTTTATGCAAATGAGGAGCGACTAAAGTCGCTGGCGTTGTGCACACGTTGAAATGACTTTGTGTTGTTGAAATGCATTTAAATAATTAATAGACAACCATGTAAGTAAATGCATAGTAATTTGGGAATAATGTGCATTCACATTCTTTGGAAATCTAGTCATAGGTCATTGATCTTGCAGTTGTGACATCATAACGATAACTTCCTTCTAGATGATTTTTGATAAATGATCTCCTGGGAGCTTTTCATTGTAAACTCTAGGGTACGTCCGAATAGTATCGAACATTTCTTTATTTCAAAAGCAAAATCTAGATTTCCACCATTTGTTGGGAGAGTTTTGGGTTACAGTATAGCTTTACCACATGCACAACCCCAGCAGCCATCTTACACTCTCACCTACTGCCATACCAAACAACTCCATGACTCACTGTGACTCACTCTCATGACTATTTGGTTTTAAATGGTCCAGTATGTCTGCGCTCACCATCAGATGGGCTTTTAATCTCGCGTAGAGGAGGAAAACAAACTAGTTGCTGCGCATACCTTGGGCTGGATTTTGTTGTGCCAGTTTCTAAAGATCGCTGGCCAATGGGAGAATAATGTGTGATGGAAGTCACGCAAACGTGTTGAATATTACAGGAAAAAGCTGATGGTGGAAAATGTGCATGCTCTACTAAGTTTGACTCAGTTTACAAATATTTTACCTGAATACTTACTGGAAAGCCTAGATTCAGTGTTCCTAGACCACTGTGTTGTGCTCACAAAAGGTTATGGGATTCCCAGGTAACACACATCAAATGTAGCGCTTGATTGTGATTGTAAGTTGCTTTGGATCAAAACATTTACTAAATGCATAAATGTAAATGTGATGTAATACAATGTGATGTACATGTACAGTATTAGGATGTAATCAGTAATGAAACAATTTGAAACATGTAGAAATCCTGTATCAATCACTTATACGTATTTGACATTTGTCATATATATGATATGCAATATAAGAAGATGATCATTTTAGTTTTGTGTATAAAACAAAAAATACATTATATAAATTTAAAAGTATAATTCATCTGTGGTAATGCTCACATTTGGAAAATCCAGTTATGTAAATAATACTAATTTCAGTAGTTTAGCAAATATTTTCTTAAAATTAATTAAATTATTAAATATGAATTTATTCATAGCAAATGGATTATATGTCAAGTATAAAATAATACCTGCAAAAAACAAAAAAAACAATAACAAATTAAGGAATTAATTGATATGGTTCATTAACTGTTCTGAAAATATTATTACTGAATGTTTAAAAACTGTTACTAAAGTATTACATGAATGTATAAAAGAATATAGGCCATATACGCACATGTGACCACTGATGTGTTGTGGTCTTTAATGACATGTTGTGATGTGTCAACGTGTAATGCGCAGAAAAATAAAGCTGAGGCAACATTCTAATATCTTTCATGACAACCATTAAAAAATGTTTTTTGAAATGGATGACTAACACCAAAAAATTAAGGATAGGCGACTGTAAACTGTAAATGCTTCAAATTGTACTTAACAAACACCCTGTAGTAACAACCTTATTGTTTTGACTTTTTATGTTCAAATAACACGTCATAATCTTGCCGACTGAAAGCCACATGGATGTACCTGCGGTTTATATGGTCTGTATTGGTTAATATGTTTCTGCAGTCACAGAGTTTTGTCCTGGCGCCCAGATCTGTCTTCTATTTTTTAAGGGAGACTTGAAGAACATGTTGCAACCCTGCCAGCATGCAGCTTTGTGGCCTGTTCACTAATGCAATCCCCAGCTCTGCTAAACTGCATCATGAGGATGCAATGTTCTTTCCCTGGGCTGCGGCCAGGCGAAGTTTCAGCATGTTCTGACCAAAGCGAAGCTGGTTACGCCACCCTGTCCGGATAGGCGGATGGGCACAGGAGAGCATTGGGAGAGACACACTAACCCCCACCGAATCTGTCGAGCCCCCTAACTCCAACACCAACCCTGTGAGACTCTCCTAGCAGAAACTTTGGACATGGCTTTTAAAGTTTGCTGCACATTTGCTGGTCCTGTCCCACTTGGACAGACTTTACATCGGTGAACTCTTACATCAGAGGTGAGGGAACTCGGATCGCTATGTAACGTTGCTTAAAATACACTTTGCTAAGCTCATTGTTGACAAACGAAATAAGAACAACTGTTATTAAAGTTGGAGGCTGGTTATTACTGGCTGACCTGCGTGACGAAACAGCCTGAAAATCATTCGGCTATTGAGAACAAATACTGTAATGATGGCAAACTCCTTGAGTGTGATTTCTTTGGACACCATATACCATACTTACAGGAGAGGAGAATCTGAAGAGCTGAAGAGGTTTTTCTTCTGTAGCCTTCTAACCCTAAGGACTTGATGAATGTTAAGCATGGCTCATGTTTGATTGCTTTTTTTCTATCAGTGGTATGTTTAGTCTGGAAAAGGTGCAAAATATATCTCCTCATATTCTCCAGTAGGAATGCAATGAAATGTTCACTCTTAAAAAGAAATTTTTCACAAAAGGTTCTTTGTTGTGCAAAAACAGCTTTATGGATAATGAAATGTTAAGAAAAATTATTCCTCTTGATGAATCAAATCATCTATGGCCTCTGCAAAAACTCCTTGTAGCTCTATTTTTAAGAGCGTTGACAATTAAAACTGTCGTAAAAAACGTCATTAAATTTATACTGCTGTTCAAAGGTTTGGGATCTTTTGAAATGAAGGTCAATGTATGAAATTTCTTATGTGGAGAAAAATATCTCTGTATGTGCAAACATAAATTTCTTTCATTACAACTATTAAAACAGTTAAACATTTTGATTCCATTGTAAACAATGTGTTTGTTATATTTTTTCCGAAATGTATTTGTGTAGTGTTAAAAACAGAGACAAGAAGTTCTTCTGGACCAGTGCATCTTGTGAAATGGTCTACAGCAGGGGTGTCCAAACTTGGTCCTGGAGGGCCGCTGTCCTGCAAAGTTTAGCTCCAGCTTGCCTCAACACACCTGCCTCAAAGTTTCGTGTATGCCTAATTAGACCTTGATTAGCTGGTTCAGGTGTGTTTAATTGGGGTTGGAGCTAAACTCTGCAGGACAGCGGCCCTCCAGGACCGAGTTTGGACACCCCTGGTTTACAGAATCTTCTTTAAACTGTATCAAAAGCATCTCAGAGTGATACTGGAAGATGGATGATAAAATACAAGGAATACATTTTTGTAGATGAAGCTATAATATAACATTGTTTACAAATTAAAACATATTCCCATTGTAACATTTGTGTTATTCCACATCTGTAGTTTTGATATTGCTGAAGTTTGTCGTTTCCGCCAAAATAATAAACACCCTAAGTAACAAATGAACCTTCTTACAGTACCTATAGAAGAAAGAAATTTAACAAAGACATAACATGCCAAAGCTGTATAGTCTTAGCTTAGGGCTTTCAAACAATGCGTTCCTTTAAAAAGCCCAACTAAATGTCACGGTTTCTTCACACACACCTTCACGAGCGCTTGCTCTCACATGCATCTGTTTTCAAAAACGGCTACAACTCGCATGCTAGAAAAAGTGATTCAGCATATCATACATAACATGCTGTAGATTGAATGATCCTTCAAGTCAGCCAGCGTGAGAAATGGATCAGAAAGGTTTAAAGCTCTAAAGGCTTGTAATGGAATGTGCTCCTAAACAGCCCTCATACATCATTGTGTTGAGTCTGGCTTCTGTAATGCAGGTCACATTAGTGCATGAGAGAGGCAGATGTGCCCCCCGTCTCACTGACGCTCCACCCCAGGAGCTTCGCTGACTAACAAGTGGCACCAGACTTTGGCCCGAAGCTCTCGGATTCCAGTAAACGCTTCATTATGCAACTCCTAATGAGCGTCGCCTTATCTGAACTCTGAAACGAAAAAACGCAGTCACGACCTGAGGGGATGACTGAGAAGTGCTTCATCCGTCAGCTTCACATAGCTTTCAAAAGGTAAAAAAGAACAAAGATGACCCAGTCATACTTGATTAAGTTTGTGAACACCTACGAATGCCGGAAGAAAGACTGTTGCCAGGATTTGAGACCAGGAAGGGGGTGAGAGCTTTTGGACAAATACAGTATCCGTCACACTGAAGCATAAGAGCTGATAACACCGTCCCAGTGGGAGACTACAGATTTTTGACGCAGATCTCCTTCACCCGAAATAGCTGATTCTTGGAATCCTGATGCTTATGTCAAAGTTCTCAAATGTCCTCAGCTCTTCGAGGAACTAAATGCTGTTGTTCGCAGAAGATGCGAACAAGAGCATAGATCAAAATTTTGTACAACTTTTCGATTTATTTAAAAATATGAATTTGTGTTTTCAGGAAACTGCTTTTCAAACTGACATGTTTTACTAAAGCCAGAAATATTTATCGTATATATTTATAGTAACGATAAAAAGCTAATTTCATGTGACTATTCTTTAAAAAAAAATTTGATTCATTTTTAAAACTCTGTACATTACAATTCGAAAGGAATAGTTTACAAACAAACTCAAACTTCCTTTTATTTGATTTTTTATTGCTGTCATCTTATCGGCCTCCATATATGAAATGAGTGCTCTGATCTGGTCATTTACATTTTAATTTTGCTTAATAATATCAAAATATTAATTGTTTTCTCTCACAAACATATTATTTTTATATTTATTAACCCACAGGATTAATTTGTATTACTTTAATAATAAATATATGCACTTTTTGAAGCCTTATATTTTCCGATAAAATCTTATGTTTGTTTTTAAGTAAGGAAGTCATATAGAGCTGGGCTGACATGAGAAGCGAGTAAATTATGAGAAAATTTTATTTTTGGGTGGACTATCCCTTTAATGTAATTGTATTCGACTATGTCACAGATAAAAAGCAGTCAACAGCAGTCAGATGCTAAAAGTTCAACATCATTATTCAGACAAATGTCCATCAACATCCAGTAAAATATCACACAACTGCACCAAACTGTCTGTAACTGGACATAAGTCTTTGTTTTGAAAGAGATTTCAAAAAGCGTCCCATGATTGGAGGAGGGGTTATCACAGGAGCAAAGTGTGACGTACCACAGGACAGTAAATCGATTGCAGACATCAAAGAGCGCTGTAGTGATTGGTGACAGCAACCTGCATCAAATATTTACACTGCCAGAGTGACGTATGTTTCATAGATATAGCAAAAGCGGACAGGTGAACAACAGTGCACAGATCAAAACGGACTGTCTGAGCGTGTTTGTTTAGAAACACTCATATCACGTGTGACCTTTACGACCCCACGCATGCAACAAGTTTATCACTCGCCGAAGGAGTGTTACAAAAGACTTCACACCGCAATATAAGAGCCTCTTAAGCTTCTGTTTTGTTCAGTTTCTGAATAGAAACGTGGGCGAGGCCCTGAACTAAATTCCAACTAGGTTGGGGTCATGGCCTAGTGGTTATGCATAGTAATTCAGTTCAAATCCGGCTTGCAACATCTACATTTATAAAAGAAGATGCAAAAAAAATAAAATAAGCAAAACTAAAATCAGCAAACGAATGTGATGGAAATGAAGTGAAATGGCTGTCAGTCTATATGTGTTATAGCACAACAGCTATACAAGGTCCAAAGAATCCTAACTTTAGCGTATTTAGCGTCTAGTATTCACTTAATCACCTCTAAACCCCTGTTACATAAATACATCAACGTAAAGCAGAAGAGTAACTGACAGCAGTATTCAGTGGATTGTGGGAAGCGTTTAAAGGCCGTTCCCTGTACGGTAACCTGGCTTTAGGAATTTAGCCTTTGGAGGTGTGACATTAACCGCCAAAAGTTACTCTGTCAAGAAGAGTTACTTTATCCTCTGGACCAAAGCCCAGACTGCAGCAATTCACACACTGACAATTTAGCCAGATGATTCAGCAGTGAGGGTTGAGCGGGGGGTGATGGGCTCTGTCAAAGATTCAAGTCTTTTGTCACGATCAGAGCGTGCGAGGAGCAGCGTCAATAGATTTCTCTCTTTTTTTCTGTGTGAGAATACCCAGTTTTTAGAGAGAATGAAGCTGGCAGAGATGCTGTCCTCTTATTTCTTGCAAAAGTGAGCTGAGTGTGCAGAAGGCGGGTTAGAAACATTCAAACAACATGCATTTAGTCTTATTTTTTCAATTTATAAGAATGTATATGAAAGTGTACATTTCAACCAAAAACTGTCACTGCACATATTAAGCATAGAGATGAAAATGCACTATCCAAACTTTTCTTTTTTTTTAATTTTGGGTATTTTTTCGTAAATTTTTATGTTTATGTTAAATTTGTTAAATATTTATTCTTGAGTCTTAGACTTTCTACCAATTTATAGTTTGTCATGATTAGGTTATAATTCAACTATGAAATATCGAAGCGAATAGTGAAATAACCTGTGAAAAGTGTTCCACCTGTGGAACGGTGAACATTTTTAAATTGTATATTCACCCTCATGTCATTCCAAATGTGTATGACTTCCTGTCTTCTGCAAAACACAAAAGAAGCTATTTTGAAGAATGTTGGTAACCAAACCACAGAGACATTTTTCTAAATATCTTTTTTTGTGTTCTACAGAGGACTTACAGTCATACTGTAAGTTTTGAATGACATGACAGTCAACAAACAAAATAATTTTAATTTTTCGGGAAACTATCCCTTTAAGTGTTGTAGCTGGTCACCATTGGTTAGTTACCTATGCAAACTCTCTATTAATAACAAATACATGCGGTATAATAAATATTCACTAACTATATAGGAAGAATAATTGTTTATAGTGTAAAAATAGTTATAGTAAACTAGTAAATCCTACTGCAGAATGCTGCTGCCATTGCTTGACATGTCAACAACTCACACCCTCACCCACACGCAGCTTCCATGTTTAATAGGCTCAATGCCAAAGCAGCGTTATTTAGTGTGGCCACCGTGGCCAAGTGGCCTCACCGAGTCACTATGCCAGTATGCCACCTCCCGCCCTCCCAAAACCTACTGAACACAAAGCAGTGAAACTAAACAAGTCAATGAGTCATTAACAGTACATGCAAAAATATGCAGCACGTAAATAGAGATCAGCTATTTGCCTAATAACAAAAGACCACAGGTGAAATGACGTAGCTGATAGGTGCGGAGAACCACGTGGCAGATGTCATGATAAGGTCAAGGATGTTGTTTACATTCATGCATCTGGTGGAGTTTGTTATCCAATGCAACTTACAATGCACTCAAGATATGTTTTATCAATAAGCGTTGAACCCGTGACCTCATACGCTGCTAACTCAATGTGCAATCATTACCAGCACGCCACGACGTTAATGACATCAGAAATAAATTGAACACATCCGGCGGGAAACTTCCTGTGGTTTGCAAAAACTCTGTCCTAACGTGCAACATCCAATTGTTCAACATATTTAGATCATATTAGTTTTACAACCAACACGCTGAATAAACCAAATAACACAATCTCTGACAACAGTTTTATCAGATATGCTTTTGATAACTTTGCGTGCAGTACACTCTGTACTACCGGTTTCATCACAGTTAGCAGAGAAGAGTAAAATACACTAAAGTACATTTACCGTTCAGCTTTCAATGCACAAACCAGATTCACAATAGCATGACAATTGTGGAATGCCTGTGCAAAGACCCAGACAATAAACCGAAGGGTGGAGCAGATCCTTCCTTGCATGTGTAGACTGCCATGCTTACATACTTGGCAAACACCAGAGGGGTATTGACAGTTAATCCTACGGATATTAATAGTGTGCGGTGCGATGAAGTGCTACACCTAACAACACAACTTTGGGCCCACCTAACGTGAAGGTTTCCATGGATCTGAAAGAGGTTGTTTTCTTGTTTCTCCGGTTGCCAGGTTGGTTCAGGAATACCGGTAGTAAAATGACGTCATGATGGTTTTGTGTCACCTGAATTGTTTTGTTGGGATCCACCTTATCAAAAACCGTTTGCCAGAGATGGAGTTTTGATCTCGTGATTTTTCTCGTGAGACCCTTCAGGATCACACAGTCTCACTCACACTTTTAAGTGTGTAAATTGCACTGTTTTTATTTATGGCTGTTCAGGATGCTCAAACTAAAATATTAAAGACGTTTTTAAATGCCAAAAAGCATAATTTTCCATTTTTCAGCAAAGTTAACATATGAATAGCTTAATGGGAGATGATGAAGACTTAACATTAAAATTATACGCTTGTATACTTATTGAAAACGTCAATGGAAAGATAGTTTTGGAATTTAATTTGTTTTGGAGACCGCTGAAAATAAGGAAAAAGTGACTACTGAGTGTTCTGAAATTAATGCTACAGTAAACTCAGCATTGTCTCTATTCAAGCCGATTTAAATGGGACCAACAGCTCTGGGTCTCTGGTTTTAGTTTTGCTCTATACATTGAGGGGATTTTCTCTTGTTCTTTGGGGATCAACTGATCTTGTCGGTTTTTACCTAGAAATGTAGAAAGAAACCACAAATTCCCCCGTCAGCAGGCATCTCATAACCCATATTAGGCTACTCGGGACCTGTCATATGACATGCCACAGCACTTGACCCATTGACTGCACCAGCTCACCATGCGCTGCATATAATAAGAGGCAATCAGCTTTCCTACACAACACTGAATAGAGACTATTGACAATCCCATGACAACCCTAAAACAATAAGTGAAGGGTGCACAATAATCACCTTTGAAACTCAGTAATTGGACCATATGGGAAAGCAGAAATCAATAGCCAATATGCCAAAACCCAGAAGACTTAAGTTGCGTTTCATTTAACGCAACGCACACTGTTATGCACGAATGAAATATTGAAAAAATACCTTCCAGCCAGCAGAGCTGTTACTGTCCCCCTTGTCCTTAAAATAAGGGACGCTCTTCACCATCCAGTCGTAGATCTGAGACAAGGTGAGGCGTTTTTCAGGGGAGCTCTCGATGGCTTTGGTGATCAGGTCCGCGTATGACATATTCCCCCAGGCGTTGCGTCGGGACGAGCTGCTTTTGCGCTGCGCAGCGGCGGCGGCTGCGGCTGCGGCCACCGGAGAGGAGAGCACGGGCACCTGTTGCTGCTGACTCGGGATCTGCTGCTGGTGCTGCTGGTGGATGCAGTTCTCCTGGCACTGAAAATCAGCGCACAGGATTAGGGGTTTCTGATCGGAATAGTCCTCATTCTCCTCCAGCAGACTGAGGTTATTGATGAAGTCTGTGTTGTTGGAGGGCTCCTGCTTGACGGACGGAGCCGGGGAGGATGTGTTGGAGTCGGCGGCTGCGGGGTTCGGGAACTCCGGTCGCGGCAGCGGCCAAGTGCAAGAGCGCGGCCGGGAGAGCGGTTCGAAGTCCGGGTCGATCTCGACCATCTGGTTTTGGGCTGCTTCAGCCATGGTACCAGTAATAGTAAACGTGTCTTAAAATGTCACATATGACTGGCAGAAGAAATTGTGAGTCATGCGCAACGACGTAAAACGCGACAAAATCAGCAGAAAGGAAATTGTGTTACTTTTAAGCTGACTTTGTTACATTGGAAACGACTTTATTGTAAGCGTGCGTCCTAACGTGGAATAAACGAGACAGAATGGCATCGGATTTGTGTTGTTGTGAAGTTTTGTAATCCAGTCTAGTCCAGTAGTATGTGATAGTCCTGCCGCTGCTGTCGCTTGTTGAACGTCTGTGTACTAAAACTATAAGTGCGCTTACTGGAACTCACTATCATATGTCACCTGACACCGCCCCCGCACGTGATTGACAGGCGCCGACAGCCAATCAGAGGAGCGGGATTGAAAGCGAAACGTGCCGTGTTTTCGTCCGCTCAGAACTAGTAAACAAACTTTCGACGAGTACAAATGTTGTGAAAATACATGTGCGCGTGCGAACATCGGAATAATAGCGGCATGATATTATTGGGCGATGGTAATCGACACAAAATATTTGTGTTTAGGTTAGTTTGTTTCACAGTATTAAGTTGTAAAGCGGATACACAGAAACAGACGAGAAAACAAGCATGTTACAATGTTAAAAGGCATTTAACATCTGAAAAATAAATGTTTAAACCTATTACACGTTTAATTACATTGATTATTATTATTATTATTATTATTATTATTATTATTATTATTATTATTATTAATAAATGTCATGCTAAAAATGTCATGTTTTTGGCGGATTGATCCTTTTATATTAAACTGTGGTTAGTGATACCACAGTAAATTTGTGGTTTATAGTTTTTTTTACAAATATCATTGCTAAAAATATTGTTACTGTAGAAACCATGGTTAAGTTTTCATATGTTATTGAATTGTGTCTGTTATGATCTGTTTTATAGTATAATAATAATAATAATATCATCAAGTACAATGTATTAGTTTAAAGTATGTTATATATATATTAGTGTTTACAGACCAAAAATCTGCAAAATATTGTTTGCATTGGAAATAACTTTGAAAATCTGATTCGATTGATGTTTTTTTCTATGCACGATCAAATAAAATACATTAAAACACACATGCATCAGTTTGTTTACTTTGATATAATATCAAAGCATTGTATCTCGCTCGAAAACAAAGTTGTGAAAATTTGCAGAGAACATCTTATGAAAGCAGTGTGTCGATGCTTAGATAACGCACAATATCCAATGCTGTTCTGCCATCTTGTGGTTAAAAGTGTCATTGACAGTAATGCTAAAAGATCACCGGTTGATGTACAGTAATGCATGTTTTACAATCTTCATATTGTGTTAACTGATACAGGACGAGTATAACAGCAACACAGCAGACAAACTTCTCTTGTTTAAAGGGTAAATAAGCATGCTTTCCAGGAATCTTCACATACTGTGCACAAGACACACCCTTCAGTAAGTGTATATAACAACAGCAGTAGTGATCGATCGAGGAAGTGTATGATCGCTGTCTCAAGGCTTCTTTACCGTCGGCTTTGTTCAGAAGCGTTTAAACCAAAACACCTTGTTGGATTGATGTTAATACAATCAATGATCGCTCGGTAAGTGTATACATTGTCTGTGTAATGTGATATTACTGCACCTGAGTTATATAAGTCATGTAAACTTGTGCAGGTGAGTGTGTATGAATGATCGCAGGTAATGCTGGTCTCAAATCAAACATGTGTTAACAGACTCTTGACTGATCGGGTTGAGATCACATCTTCATGTGGTTACAGATTAAGAGGACTATTAATAGCGAGCTTGCTGGTCAGATATAAATATTCTCTTCCTACTTAAGCACTAAACTTCTGCAAATATTCGTGTTTAATGTAGTATGGCAATGACAACTGGCAATGATCTAATCATAATCTTTCATTATTTGTATTGGAGTGTTACCACGTTTTTAAACATGCCATCGGTATGGATTTTGCTTGAACTGTCAATACTATGGTACATGAATGCTATAATTGTTATACCATATGATATGTACATTAAAGAACCATGGTACCAAATAAATAAATTTTCTAAAATTAATTCTAAAATAAAACATTAAACATGGATTTACTACAGTAACCATAGTATTTGTAATTAAACTATAACAATGCAATGGTAATCAGACTGTCAAAAAACATTGTAACCATATACAACAGGCTATAATAAAACCATGGTTAATTTTCCTATAGGAGTAATTACCTTTTTTACTATAACTATTGTTACTTTTTTACTATGGCTATAGATGCAAATATGATGTTAAATCTGTATGTCATTGTGGGTGGATGAAAAAACCTTTTTCTCCATTTTACAGGAATTGATGCAATTTAGACGTACTTCACCATGAGCCCACATCCCGTCACTGAAGCCATCATAGATCTGTCAGCTGGAGCATGTGGTAACAGCCTTGTATTAATCATTTCCCATTTCCCAAACACAGCAAAATCAAAATTTTAATAAGCCATTGTGATAAAATGATATACTGTACAACAGTTTACCTGACACCCATTGATTTGTATATTGTTGAACAGTCGTCATTTGCTTAACAAAATATGTCATTTGTTTGTCAAATTATACCATTTGTAGATGAAACTCATCTAACACAGATAAACCAGGTCGTGACTGATCATAATGATGTGCATTTTAGCATGGTTTCCTCTCTTTGTAAGGTGGGACTGCCTGTGTGTTGAGCGGTCAGCCCTTTGACACGGCAAAAGTGAAGATGCAGACCTTCCCCAGCATGTATAGAGGATTCACGCACTGCTTCATCTCCGTCTACAAACAGGTTGGGCTACGAGGGCTCTATCAGGGCACCACACCCGCCCTCATCGCCAACATCGCAGAAAACGCCGTGCTCTTCATGAGCTACGGCTTCTGTCAGAACGTGGTCCGTTTTGTTTCAGGAATTGACCGAGGCACTGAACTCAGGTGAATGACCATTACCCAAAATACAATCACTTTGATCAATTGTAATGTGAGACAACGACAGTTCTGTAAAACCTGTAGACTGCTATGTTTGTTTATAACATATGTGCTGAAGTGTTCAACATGAACACCCCCATTTAGTTACTCTTACACTACACACAGCAGTTCCATCAGTGTGATTATGTTTCTCCAGTTAACTCGATGTGTGTGTGATGCAATTCAGTCTGTCTGAATTATCATAACATTTTATTCAACATAAAACCATTACAGGCTCATGTGGTGTAAGTGTAAAATACAGTATGGTGATCTTCAGTGGATCGTGATTTCATCTGTGATGTGTCTGTGTGTTTCAGTGATGTTCAGAAGGCCTGCTCAGGATCTGTCGCATCGATCTTCTCCTCTCTGGCTTTATGCCCCACTGAACTGGTCAAATGTCGGCTGCAGGCCATGCATGAAATGGAGGCGTCCGGCAAAATCGCTAGTGGGCAGAAAAGGTTAGTTTGGAGGGAGCATGTTTTTCTGATGGATACAAATAATTATTGATATTTTATCAATCGTTTTTACATCATTTTTGCAATAAATTCAACTGAATCACTTACCTTACACTCTCTATTATACTGTACTACTTTTGTTTTTTTATACAAATTATACAAATTATAATTGCAAAGTACTATTGCTGAAGGAATGATTTTAAACAGAAATGATGACAGAGGCATACAGTAATGTTATTGATTGCAGCTTTACTGTAACATAGTGTGTAGTATTAAATACTGTAAGGTATTCTAATAAAAAGTCAGTCTCTACTTTAATATGGGTACTTTTGAACTAGAAAGAGATTTGTTTTAAAATTATCTGCCCCAAATAACTCAAAAGCATGCTAATATTGCATATTGGATATACTGTATGCAACACATTGTACTGTACATCCTTAAGACAAAAAAGCACCAATAAGATTAAATTAAATTAAGAAGACAATGATGATGATAAATAATGAAGTTAACATGCAATTGTGTTGACATTGACTACACTTACCTTCAGAAAATAGATAAAGAAATGCTATCAGTTAAAGTAGATTTACCTGGTGATTAAAAGTTTTGTCTCTTTCAGTACAGTGTGGTCTGTCGTGAGAAACGTGCTACGGACAAGCGGTCCATTGGGTTTCTATCAGGGTCTCACCACCACGATAGCTCGTGAAATTCCTGGATACTTCTGTTTTTTTGGAGGATATGAACTCAGTCGCTCCATGTTCGCTCGCCACATGGGCACAGATAAAGAGCGCATAGGTGAGATTCCCAGAGGAAACGTTCTTACAGATTTATTTTTGTAATCTAAATCTAATGATTGTTCATGTCTTCAGGGGTTTTGCCTTTGATGTTCAGTGGAGGTTTTGGTGGTGCTTGTCTGTGGTTGGTGGTCTACCCTATAGACTGCGTCAAGTCTCGCATCCAGGTCCTGTCTTTAGCGGGGAGACAGGAGGGTTTCCTGAAGACGCTGATGGGGATTTTAAGAAACGAGGGTGAGATTTCAGTATTTCTGAACAAGACTCAAATAAAGTTTCAGGAGCATTTACCAAGGTTTATTTTACATTTTTTAATAAGATGGTGCTATTTATAAGATTTTCCTATTAAAAGCTTCTCTTAATTTCAGGAGTGATGCCTCTGTATTCCGGTCTGACTCCTACAATGATCCGAACATTTCCTGCCAATGGTGCTCTGTTTCTAGCTTATGAACTCAGTCGCAAGATGATGATGCAACAGTTTGGTCACTGACTCCTCCTTCCAGTTTCTTGGATGACCACTTTGATGACCAAACAACTTCCACTTGAGATCTTTTTATTAAAGAAGGCACATGCGTTGTAACAAAAAGGATGAGGAGCTTTTGTCTGTATGTGACATTTGGCCATTTAAGGACCCAAAGTCTTCCATCTTCCATCCTGTTTGAAACTAGCTTTTTTATAAATGTACACATCTACTGAATGACTGGTTGCAGCCAAAACAGTGTTTTATTGAATTTGAATGTACTGTTTTTTACAGTTTATAAAATGCACTCCATATGTTTTAATGCCACTTGGGTGTTTGGCCAAACAATTTTAAACAGGTAACATTAAATTTGTAAATTTTGTCATTTTACAACGAATCATTCTTGGTTTGTCCGGATTTTCTTAAATTAAGTTTATTTGATACACTAACTTCACATCAAATCATGTTATTGATGCAGTTTATCTCTGATTTTATTGTTGATTTGAAATATGCTATTGAAATCTAAATCTGTAAAGTAATTCTGTAAAATAAAATTGTTTTTTAGATTTTCAATTTTTCTGATTTTACTATTTGGTTAGGTTAAAGCTACTTTGTTAGTAGGACATCATTGTGTGATGGTATCATGTGATGTCAGTGCTCATGTTTCCTCTGCCTGATGATTGGTCGACACTCCATCAATTATAAATATTGTACCAGAGCTACAGTATTTGATAAATAAACTGAAGCAATGAACAGATAAAATATATTATGCACAAAATTCAGGTTTGTAGTATCACCATCTAATAATAGAGACTATATAATTTCATCATTGCTGCTGTACACACACCTGCAGTCTACAGGGATAATATAAGCCACACCCACATGAGAGGATGAGCACAGGTTATATGATTGTGTGTCACCTGCTGTCTTCCATATAACACACGCTGCTTGTGTTGCTGTCAAAGATGACTTCTGTAATCAAGGTTCAAGAGCGCCATACTGCAAGCAGCACACATATTATAGAAGGTAGGCCTTCATACATTTAACAGTTCCCTAAACTGATATATTTGTGAATGTGTTTGTAGACTAGTAATACTTGCAGTAAGATGTTGTACATGTAAGCATGAATTAGCACAGACGGTTTGGTAATTGATATTGTTTACCTGATACGCATCCATGGTGTTAAACACCTCAGTGATCGCCGATATCAGATATTCTCAATAGCTGGTTTACATCCATTGCAAAGTCTCTTATATGTTTCTTTGTATTTGTACTTGTTGTGGCCATTTTGGGAAACTAATAACTGACTCCATGTGTTTCAGATGAGAAACCATCCTCAATGGGATGTTTTGGCTGGTTTATTATCATCATCTCCATCATTGTCACAATAGGATTGTTTCCTCTTACCATCTTTATGTGTGTAAAGGTATGTGGATTTTTGGAGAAATATTAATATCAATGTAGTGTTTCAC
Organism: Beaufortia kweichowensis; assembly: GCA_019155185.1. Classification (NCBI taxonomy): domain Eukaryota; kingdom Metazoa; phylum Chordata; class Actinopteri; order Cypriniformes; family Gastromyzontidae; genus Beaufortia; species Beaufortia kweichowensis. The sequence continues at coordinate 5,475,597 of CM032811.1, forward strand.
AAAATACTACAACTACCATTTCTAGAGACAGATTCTTATGATCCTAATTCTAAATATTAATGCTTGAATCAATGATGGAGTATTAAATAATTTCAGCATGTCCTGCTCACTGACAGATCGTCCAGGAATATGAGAGAGCCGTGATCTTTCGATTGGGTCTTATTCTAGACAGAAAACCAAAAGGACCAGGTAACAATAATCATTTTTAAAACTTGATCTTATTAACTAATTTGGACATTTAGTGTATGTTATTGATTGTTAAACAATACAGTATGTTACTACATCATTCAAAGTTTAGAATGAAGTATGCCTGATTATTATATGAATTAATATACATCAGTTATTTGTTTTTTTCAATATCAAATTTTCAATTATTTTTTAATCAAAATGTATAAACAGTGGACACAAAAGAATTTACACATTACAAAAATATTTAAGAGTATTTTATTTGCATGTAAGCATTTTATAACTCAATATATAGCAAAACACTGCAATATACAATAAACTAATAAATAAAAAACAAATAAGTGGTATCATCAAAACAACAAAAAAGCAATGAAGATTTTTGCAAAACAAATTCTCTCTTCTGAGCCATTTTTGCAATTTCCTCATTTAAAACCTAATTTAAGTTCTTATCATGCTTTTGTATCGTTTTTATCTTTTGTTATTTCATTTTTACATCACAAAGCTACTGCTTAAATGTCCAAATACCTTTTTGGGCCACTGTATTATTCATGCATTTTCTTTGGCATAGGAATTTTCTTTGTGTTGCCATGTACTGACACATTCAGGAGAGTGGACTTGAGAACTGTGTCATTTGAGATTCCTGCTCAAGAGGTACAAGCTAATATAATCAATATATTTATATAGGTTTCATTTTTGTATATATACATATACATACAAATGTGAATGTCCAATGAATCTGTTTGAATTGCAGTGTAATGTGTCTAATCATGTAATTATGTCTCAGTTCTTGACTAAGGACTCTGTGACGGTGAGTGTGGATGGTGTGGTGTACTTTCGTGTGTTTGACCCCATCTGTTCCGTGGCCAATGTGACCAATGCAAACCAGTCAACGAGACAGCTGGCACAAACCACCCTGAGAAACGTTTTGGGCACAAAGAATCTGTCAGAGCTGCTATCTGACAGAGAGGGCATCTCCCACTGCATGCAGGTCATTCTTCTACCAGGAAATGGCATGAATTACAGATTAGTTCATTAGCTCCATTACAGTGATGTTGCTCCAAGTGTAAGATTAAACCATGAGAGAAGTATCATCGTATCATATCATGTTATTTTAATGACAGACCGCATTGGATGAGGCTACTGTTGTGTGGGGCATTAAAGTGGAACGGGTGGAGATAAAGGATGTTAAATTGCCCCTGCAGCTCCAGAGGGCCATGGCTGCGGAGGCAGAGGCGGCTCGTGAAGCCCGTGCCAAGGTAATCAATACATTTTTTTATTGGTCATTTATGTTCAATCAATATATATCACAAACATATCATAATATATCAGTATTGACAATAAGCATGATATCAAAAATTACAATAATCAATACTGTTCAAACCAACAGAACATGAGCTGAAGGTCTTAATAGTTTAAGATCAATATAGAATATTGGTTGAAATAAAATATTGTTGAATTTTTTTGTTAAAAGGTATATGCTGATGAAAATCCATACCTGTTAAAACGTGACACAAACAGCTGAAGTATATTATTATATGTGTGTGTGTAGGTGATAGCAGCAGAGGGTGAGATGAACGCCTCGCGGGCTTTAAAGGAAGCCTCTCTAGTGATCGCTGAGTCACCATCAGCTCTGCAGCTACGATACCTCCAGACGCTGAACACCATCGCAGCCGAGAAAAACTCCACTATTATCTTCCCACTGCCTGTTGATATTATTCAGCATTTCATATCTAATAGACATTAATGATTACAAAAATAAGAATATAGCCACTAAACAGGTCTGGAAAAACTGGAAAACAGATCCTGTTGATAATGTGGATTCAGTTGCTAACATACCAATGAAATTATTTCTGAGTTGTTATGTTAAAACTCGTTTGGAGCCTAAATGTGGAAACAAAATGTACAGCCAATACCCTTTGAACTGAATCATAGATCACTTTATCTGGTTCACCCTGTAATAAGACAAATGAAGGAATACAAGGAATACACATCATGTAAGTAAATAATGTAATGTAAATCATGTAATGTAATGTTTCTATGCATTTAAACACTAATAACAGTGTTAGACCTTATTATTTTATTTTTTAGCCATCTGGTGGACAAAATAAGAAATTACAGCCCATATCTGGCATTTAGAATGATTGCTTATTAAAACATTAAAAACATTAAAAACTTAAACACTTACCATTTAACTACTGTACAGAAAGAATAATGAACAGCAACAAACAATAAGAGAAAGTCATGAGGAAGGTGAGAGTATCAATAGTGCACCAGTAAACATGCAGCATGTGTTTTATTAAATAATTACTTTAGGAATTTTAATCATTTCTTGGATATTTAACAATGAACACATACAAAGAAATATGATGTGTACAGAGAGGAAAATATACACAAGATCAAGTCAAAGTTGATGAATCACTTGTCTCCACCTACTGACAGTTTAATGTCATATTTCAAAGTATCATTTTTCCCCAACGTTTATTTTTGTATAAAAAATATTTCCCCCACATAACAAATCTCAATTAAACCCAGTATAAATATAATGAAATATAACATAGTACTTAAAGATCCACGAAATGGCATTTATTTCAGTGTAAGTGAATTAAGAACAAATTATGTGCATTAATTAAATTATATTACACTGGAGATTATAAACGCAAAAATCAAGTCACAATGCACAAACCAGAAGCAATAATACCCAACAAATAAAGAAAAGATGACTCTTCAAAGAACATTTTTATTTTATTTTTTTTATTTTTCATGTGTCCATTTATAAGGAATATGGACTGTTATAGATGTGACAATTCTGAAAATAGCACTCTCTTACTATGAAAAAACACGCAAAAAACTTGGAAAAAAATAAAATAAAAAATAAAAAATAAAAATAGCTCACAAAAATATTTAAACCTCTAAATATTGAGATCTAAGCTATCAAAAGCTTTTGTAAAAACTTTTTTCATGGGTGACATTTGCATGAATTGTCAATAGCATTAATTTCGAGCAGCACACAAAGAGAGAATCTTTCAGCGAATTCTAAACTATGACGTAACAAGTAAAGAACGTCAACGGTGAAACGTCTCAGTCAGGTACATTCTGTTTCTCGTTCATTTACCGTGAAGATGGGTCAGAAAGTATCTCGAGTCGTTCAACGTGCGGAAAATCCGAAACGATCAACAACTACAAAACGAAACCATCCATCTCCACTAGTGGGAGCCACTGAAGGAGTTTTGAGTGTTGAAAGAGATCGTGGAAAGAAGAAAAACAACAACAACAGGTTTAAGTGGTGGAAGAAAGTCCGTAAAGCAGGTCAGGGTGAGAGTCAAGATCAGTCTCCATCATCTGACGGAAATACTGATGGTAAGTACGATTAATCTTTTAGCAGAATTATGACAACACATCAAAAGCTCACAAATGTTAACATAATGCATATTTTATTATGTGAATGTATGTGAAATATATTAATCACACTTCCGTGACATTCATCTGCTTTTGTATGTATTGTAACTCATAACTAGTAACTAATGTGAGTGAATTGATTTAAACAATCTTGTTTGTTTTGTTTTTCCTCTATAGATCACACATCTCTGCAGCATGTTGCTATAGAGATTCAACAGGAAGCTCCAGCCGGTGACCGTGACGTCATCTCCACCGCTGAAGAGCCTGAAACTCCAGTCATTTCAGAGCCTCTAATTCACTCTGTGTCCGACTGGAGTGTTGACAGCAGTCAGTCTGTCCAAATCCTTTCTCGGGATGACTCGCTGGTCAACTACTTCCAGACTCAGATCCAGTCTGGGTCCGATTGGAGTGCTGAAATACTCAGTAGCCTCCCTCCAATCAGTACTGAGTCTGATTGGGATGAAGAAATCCAGCGTGACCTGGTCAGTGCTCAGTTTGCCCCCAAAACTGAGTCTGATTGGGATGAAGAAATCCAGCGTGACCTGGTCAGTGCTCAGTGTCCATCCAAAAATGAGTCTGATTGGGATGATGAAGTCCAGCATACATCAGTCAGTCATACTGATGATGTCAGAGTTGTAGGTGAGTTTACCTTTATAATCCCAACATTACACAACACACATATACTGGACAGGCTTTTGATACAATAATCAAATAATTAATAATAGGTTTAGATGAATTATTTGCATGTTGTTCAGTAAAACAGAACTGCAAACATCAACTACATTTGTCTTTGAACAGAAATCAACTCTGAGCTGTATGAAATTGGTGAAATGCTGGGTGAAGGAGGCTTTGGAGCCGTCTACGAAGGGTGGCGCGTGAAGGACGGCTTGAAGGTTTGTTATTCTCTAAATCGTTTTAAACACATTACATCTCAGTTCAGGATCTGCATGAATAATTCTTACATAAATCTCTGTTTCTCATGTGTTCATCAGGTGGCAGTGAAAGTTGTCAGAAAGACCGGGATGGAGCATTATATTAGCACTGTAAGTATGCTGTACTGATTGTTTTTAGTGTAAAATATCTTTTGACATCAGTTTGTCTAATTCATGTTTGTGAAGTCACCTCCATCTAATCATGATGAAAACTGTCTTTCTTCTAGCCGGATCATCCTGAGCCGATTCCACGAGAGATCGTTCTGCAGATCTTTGCCAATAAGGGATACAACGTTCCTCAAATTATCCAGCTGGTGGATTGGGAGGACCGACCTGACCGCTACATCATGGTCATGGAGCACGTTTCTCCCTGCAAGGATCTGCTTGAATATCTCCAGAGTGAGGGAGGCAAAATCAATCAGAAATTGGCAAAGTACATCATGTTGGCAGTAACCAAAGCTGCCTATGAATGCTGCATCCGGGGCGTTTTCCACCGAGATATCAAACTGGAGAACGTCCTGATAAACACCAACACCCTGGATGTCAAGTTGATTGACTTTGGATGTGGTGATTTCATAGGAACATCACCCTACACTTCATACATGGGTAAGTTTTCCCAGTTAAAGCTGGATATTGGCTAAAAATACTGTGATGTTGCAAACTGATGAAAAATGAAATGTGTTTCCTTCAGGCACAACAAACTACTGCTGCCCTGAGTACTTCCAGAAGAAAGAGTACTACGCCAAGCCGGCGACGGTGTACTCGCTGGGGGTGATGATGCTTGCGATGTTCTGCCAGAGATTTCCCAATGACTTTGACCACTATCTGATTAATGAGAACATCTTTAATGAAGATGGCTTGTCTAAAGGTAAGATCTTCATGTCTAAATAAAACAGAACATTTTATTTGATATGATGAATAAGGTCACAGTTTAAGGTTATAATCGTCTCTTTCATCTTTCTGCACAGAATGCTGCCGGTTGATTCAGGCTTGTCTGAAGGAGAATCCAGAGCAGCGCATTAGATCTGGAAGAGATGCTGGTCCACGAGTTCTTTCAGGTATTGAGCTTAAGATCAGTTTATTGTGAAATGTGAGGAAGTCTGGCCTGTTGTTTACTGTTGATTACTGTTCATTTCAGGACACAGATCCTGCAGACAGCCAGCAGAGTCATTCAGAAGAAGTCATTCAGAATCCAGCTGATACTGGGTCTGATGATGATAAAACGGCCATACAATCTATCTGGGGGACCTGGTGATTAATTTGGGTGTGACATATAAAGGTGAGTTTACTCAATCCCAACATAACACATATACACACTTTTGATTCATCATCTGCAAAACTGTGCCAGTGTTTTAATATCTTCTTCTGGACTTTGTGCTTTCAAATACAGATAATGCTAGTATGAGACATGAGGCTTCAGCCTCCAAAACATATCCATGCTCAGACATAAAAGAGATTTTAATCAACAACTTGATTTATAGCTAAACTTACATTTACCTTTTTACAGAAATCAGCACTGAACAGTATGACTCATCTAAAATTGAGTCGGAAGTACTCGACAGCCTCCCCCCAGTCGGTCCTGAGTCTGATTGGGACGATGAAATCCAGCATGATCTTGTCAGTGCTCAGTTTGCCCCCAAAACTGAGTCTGATTGGGATGAAGAAATCCAGCGTGACCTGGTCAGTGCTCAGTGTCCATCCAAAACTGAGTCTGATTGGGATGATGAAGTCCAGCATACATCAGTCAGTCATACTGATGATGTCAGAGTTGTAGGTGAGTTTACCTTTATAATCCCAACATTACACAACACACACATACTGGACAGGCTTTTGATACAATAATCAAATAATTAATAATAGGTTTAGATGAATTATTTGCATGTTGTTCAGTAAAACAGAACTGCAAACATCAACTACATTTGTCTTTGAACAGAAATCAACTCTGAGCTGTATGAAATTGGTGAAATGCTGGGTGAAGGAGGCTTTGGAGCCGCCTCTCTGAAAGGGTGGCGTGAAGGACGGCTTGAAGGTTTGTTATTCTCTATATCGTTTTAAACACATTACATCTCAGTTCAGGATCTGCATGAATAATTCTTACATAAATCTCTGTTTCTCATGTGTTCATCAGGTGGCAGTGAAAGTTGTCAGAAAGACCGGGATGGAGCATTATATTAGCACTGTAAGTATGCTGTACTGATTGTTTTAGTGTAAAATATCTTTTGACATCAGTTTGTCTAATTCATGTTTGTGAAGTCACCTCCATCTAATCATGATGAAAACTGTCTTTCTTCTAGCCGGATCATCCTGAGCCGATTCCACGAGAGATCGTTCTGCAGATCTTTGCCAATAAGGGATACAACGTTCCTCAAATTATCCAGCTGGTGGATTGGGAGGACCGACCTGACCGCTACATCATGGTCATGGAGCACGTTTCTCCCTGCAAGGATCTGCTTGAATATCTCCAGAGTGAGGGAGGCAAAATCAATCAGAAATTGGCAAAGTACATCATGTTGGCAGTAACCAAAGCTGCCTATGAATGCTGCATCCGGGGCGTTTTCCACCGAGATATCAAACTGGAGAACGTCCTGATAAACACCAACACCCTGGATGTCAAGTTGATTGACTTTGGATGTGGTGATTTCATAGGAACATCACCCTACACGTCATACATGGGTAAGTTTTCCCAGTTAAAGCTGGATATTGGCTAAAAATACTGTGATGTTGCAGACTAATGAAAAATGAAATGTGTTTCCTTCAGGCACAACAAACTACTGCTGCCCTGAGTACTTCCAGAAGAAAGAGTACTACGCCAAGCCGGCGACGGTGTACTCGCTGGGGGTGATGATGCTTGCGATGTTCTGCCAGAGATTTCCCAACGACTTTGACCACTATCTGATTAATGAGAACATCTTTAATGAAGATGGCTTGTCTAAAGGTAAGATCTTCATGTCTAAATAAAACAGAACATTTTATTTGATATGATGAATAAGGTCACAGTTTAAGGTTATAATCGTCTCTTTCATCTTTCTGCACAGAATGCTGCCGGTTGATTCAGGCTTGTCTGAAGGAGAATCCAGAGCAGCGCATTCGTCTGGAAGAGATGCTGGTCCACGAGTTCTTTCAGGTATTGAGCTTAAGATCAGTTTATTGTGAAATGTGAGGAAGTCTGGCCTGTTGTTTACTGTTGATTACTGTTCATTTCAGGACACAGATCCTGCAAACAGCCAGCAGAGTCATTCAGAAGAAGTCATTCAGAATCCAGCTGATACTGGGTCTGATGATGATAAAACCGTCATACAATCTATCTGGGGGGACCTGGTGATTAATTTGGGTGTGACATATAAAGGTGAGTTTACTCAATCCCAACATAACACATATACACACTTTTGATTCATCATCTGCAAAACTGTGCCAGTGTTTTAATATCTTCTTCTGGACTTTGTGCTTTCAAATACAGATAATGCTAGTATGAGACATGAGGCTTCAGCCTCCAAAACATATCCATGCTCAGACATAAAAGAGATTTTAATCAACAACTTGATTTATAGCTAAACTTACATTTACCTTTTACAGAAATCAGCACTGAACAGTATGACTCATCTAAAATTGAGTCGGAAGTACTCGACAGCCTCCCCCCAGTCGGTCCTGAGTCTGATTGGGACGATGAAATCCAGCATGATCTGGTCAGTGCTCAGTTTGCCCCCAAAACTGAGTCTGATTGGGATGAAGAAATCCAGCGTGACCTGGTCAGTGCTCAGTGTCCATCCAAAACTGAGTCTGATTGGGATGATGAAGTCCAGCATACATCAGTCAGTCATACTGATGATGTCAGAGTTGTAGGTGAGTTTACCTTTATAATCCCAACATTACACAACACACACATACTGGACAGGCTTTTGATACAATAATCAAATAATTAATAATAGGTTTAGATGAATTATTTGCATGTTGTTCAGTAAAACAGAACTGCAAACATCAACTACATTTGTCTTTGAACAGAAATCAACTCTGAGCTGTATGAAATTGGTGAAATGCTGGGTGAAGGAGGCTTTGGAGCCGTCTACGAAGGGTGGCGCGTGAAGGACGGCTTGAAGGTTTGTTATTCTCTATATCGTTTTAAACACATTACATCTCAGTTCAGGATCTGCATGAATAATTCTTACATAAATCTCTGTTTCTCATGTGTTCATCAGGTGGCAGTGAAAGTTGTCAGAAAGACCGGGATGGAGCATTATATTAGCACTGTAAGTATGCTGTACTGATTGTTTTAGTGTAAAATATCTTTTGACATCAGTTTGTCTAATTCATGTTTGTGAAGTCACCTCCATCTAATCATGATGAAAACTGTCTTTCTTCTAGCCGGATCATCCTGAGCCGATTCCACGAGATCGTTCTGCAGATCTTTGCCAATAAGGGATACAACGTTCCTCAAATTATCCAGCTGGTGGATTGGGAGGACCGACCTGACCGCTACATCATGGTCATGGAGCACGTTTCTCCCTGCAAGGACCTGCTTGAATATCTCCAGAGTGAGGGAGGCAAAATCAATCAGAAATTGGCAAAGTACATCATGTTGGCAGTAACCAAAGCTGCCTATGAATGCTGCATCCGGGGCGTTTTCCACCGAGATATCAAACTGGAGAACGTCCTGATAAACACCAACACCCTGGATGTCAAGTTGATTGACTTTGGATGTGGTGATTTCATAGGAACATCACCCTACACGTCATACATGGGTAAGTTTTCCCAGTTAAAGCTGGATATTGGCTAAAAATACAGTGATGTTGCAGACTAATGAAAAATGAAATGTGTTTCCTTCAGGCACAACAAACTACTGCTGCCCTGAGTACTTCCAGAAGAAAGAGTACTACGCCAAGCCGGCGACGGTGTACTCGCTGGGGGTGATGATGCTTGCGATGTTCTGCCAGAGATTTCCCAACGACTTTGACCGCTATCTGATTAATGAGAACATCTTTAATGAAGATGGCTTGTCTAAAGGTAAGATCTTCATGTCTAAATAAAACAGAACATTTTATTTGATATGATGAATAAGGTCACAGTTTAAGGTTATAATCGTCTCTTTCATCTTTCTGCACAGAATGCTGCCAGTTGATTCAGGCTTGTCTGAAGGAGAATCCAGAGCAGCGCATTCGTCTGGAAGAGATGCTGGTCCACGAGTTCTTTCAGGTATTGAGCTTAAGATCAGTTTATTGTGAAATGTGAGGAAGTCTGGCCTGTTGTTTACTGTTGATTACTGTTCATTTCAGGACACAGATCCTGCAGACAGCCAGCAGAGTCATTCAGAAGAAGTCATTCAGAATCCAGCTGATACTGGGTCTGATGATGATAAAACCGTCATACAATCTATCTGGGGGGACCTGGTGATCACGGCAGTTTGACAATTTAAAGTGAGTTTACTTCTATAATCTCACCAGAACACAACACACACACTTTTGATTCATCATCTGCAAAACTGTGCCAGTATTTTAATGTCTTTTCCTGAACATTGTCCGTCCAAAGACAAAAAGAGATTTAATTGAAGCACTTTGTTTATAGCTAAACTGATGTTTGTCTTTTTACAGAAATCAGCTCTGACGAAAATGATTCAGATTTGCCTGCTGAAGAATCAGTTCCAGTGAAAAGATCCTTGACTCTGATGGCTGCCGAAAAAAATCTTTTATATCTTCTATTATATTTATATCTTCTATTATATCTATTTATTTAAGATAATTATTTATATGATGAACTAATATCAGCTTGTTTTGTTTTATTGTTTTGTCTCTCTATCTGGGTTCCTGATGATTCCTGAGGCTGACAGACGCAGCTCCAGTTTATCCTGATGCTCCTCCGGTGCCACACAACGATGACTTCAGCTGCGGCCTGGGCCAATCAGAACCATCCAGAGCGAGATCAAATAGTACACGGAAACATGTTTTTGGAAACGCTGTGTTGAATGAGCGCAGCTTATGGACTGCAAAAAAGTTGTAACACTGGGTCAAGGTTGGCGCTACATGCTGATTCTGCTAAGGAAGCAGAAAACATTTCTCTTGTGTGGACTCTTGATAAGAGAAATTTGAAAAAAGATGAAAAAAATATGAAGACTACACTAAGATATGAGACAAAAACATTTTCAAGAGAAGAAAATCTTCAGGACTTCAGGCTCCAGGAAGGAATATAAGGACAATATTTTTACAATCTCTCCATATTTACCTGGTGGAAAAAGGATATTGGGCAATTCCATCCAAATGTCAGCCTTACCCTAAAAAATGTTTCAGCAGTTTCATTAAAGCATGATTTAATAAAGCATGAAGTGCTTAATCATTTTTCATGATTTTTTTAGAATTGTCCATATTCATCATAACTGAAAACACATGAAAATTAAAATAAAATATGTTCTTTGAGTCGTCGTCTTCTTCATTTGTTGGGTATTATTGCTTCTGGTTTGTGCATTTTAATTCACAGAAATCCTACAAACTATGTTGCCTCTCAAAACTGTGTTCTTTTTATCACATCCATGAGACATGTATATTTACACACATACTTAATAGTCATTTGTAACGACCCCTCACATCCCTTTGGAGTTTAAAACACATACACAAATACAAGACGGCATGCTTTTACATTGTCTTTTAATCCTCAAACCCAAAGTGCAACATAACAGTTTTTAATGCTTCACAACATTGACGTAAGATACACTAACAAGGTTTAAACAAAACAAATAATATCAGTCTTAAGACATGCTTTTCCAGTAACGTGTTCACACATTAAGCTTGTACACGCTATACAACACAAGAAAAAACTTCATTAACATATAATGCATGTTTAGAAATATCCTTAAAGGAGAAGTGTGTAAGCGCTCGCTGATAGGCCATTACTCAATCAAACTGATTAAACTCACACTATTGGTTGTGTTATTGTGTCGGGCTGGTCAGGATGCTCAAACTAACAGAGCAATCTTCTGAATGCACCACAGGGCGACAGGGTTCAAACCTTTCAGGAAAATTAACCCACGAATGACTTTTACATTAGTTGCCTCTGTATGTTAGACAGCAGAAAAATCACACACTTCACCTTTAAATATCCAGTAACAGACAGTTGTGTTCAGGTTTATTTAGGAGAATAAGACGAAACATTCAGAAACTTCATAATTATGTCCATGGGACACACAAGAAGACAAAAATGAAAAATCAGTGCATTTCAGAACCTGATTCATTTCAATCATATTTCAAAAGCAGAGATCAGAATAATTCAAGCAGAGGAATTGAAGCGGACTTGCATTTTTTGCACAGGACAGGTAGTTCTGGTAGTTTTATATTTAATTTTTTCATTCAGCGCTTTGAATTTATTTGCTATATGAATATGAGTAATATACATTTACAAACGTAGTGACGCTAACCTTCAAATATATACATTGTCAGGACATGAGCATGTTTTATTGTACATTCAGTCTAATGTGAAGTCTTGTAGTAACATTATGGCAAGTAATACACCATCCTGACCTGAGACAGATCTCTGAGTGAGACGGGAGGTAATGGATACAAAACCAGCAAAAATTACACCTGTTCTCTTTCTAAATCCATTTTACATAATTATAATATCATAAAAGTACACTCGGACCAAAAATTACCACACAAATGTTCATGACAATAAGAACATCAGTAATGAGACATTCATGAGAAAGGTTATTACCTCACTTTTTATAGAGTTTCAGGTGCTGATAAATATATAAATAAACAGACAATCCACTTAATATACAGAACAGCCCAATCGATCTAATACTTTGACTCCTGTTCATTTTCTTTATGAGACAGAACTTTCTGAATTAAGTTGCCGTTTATTTTCTTTATCCAATTCAGACTCAAGCAGATGTATTAGATCATCTTATACACAAGATACAGTATCAGACAAAAGTTTGGAAACTTACTCACTGTTGTTAAGTTGTTGTTAAGACTGTTGTCACCCCTATTTTAGAGTAGTAGTAAACTAATAAAAATCATGAAATAACACAATTAAAATGTTATATTTGATCATCTTCAGAACTCGTCACCCTTTGCATTCAAACATTGAATATAGGCCTTTGGATTTTTTTTAAGATTATGAGAATTAATTTGTCAATTGTGTCTAAACTTTTGACTGGTACTGTAATCATGATTTGTGTTGTTAACTTACAACCCAAAAGTGACAGTCTGACTTGAGTGGCACATGACTTTCGCAAACCTTCATGCTAAATATTACACAGCTGAAAGTCTACAAACGAAAGAAAAATGCCCTCAGTAGTGTCTGTTATCTGGGTCACAGCACCCGGAAGACTTGATACATACTGTACAGTGCAGGAAGATATTAAGAGACATTTATGATAACTGTGGCGGTTCTGAGATTAATGCATTCCAGAGATTTCTGTAAACAAGGCTAGTTTGATGAAGGCATGAAAAACATTTTTGTCCTTAGGAGAGAAAGCAGATGCAGTATACAATAAAAATGATTGTAATTTTGCAGGTGGTTAACATGGTTAAGTCTGTAACCTGAAACTATGTTGACTATTGTGAAATGAGAGGGTAAATGTAATGAAAATTAAATGAAAATGTAATAAAAATGATAACACTTTACAATAAGGTTGTATTTTTTAACATTAGTAAATGTGTTTACTAACATTAACTAACAATTAACACTACAGTTTAGCATTTGTTAATCCTTTAATTGTTAATGATACTATAGGTAAAACAATACAATTGTATAGTTACAGTAGTTTATTGTGCTTTAATGTTAATAGATACAATTTTTCATTTTAAAAATGTATTAGTAAATGTTAAAATTAACATAAGATTAATAAATGCTGTACAAGTATTGTCTATTGTAAGTTCAGGTTAACTAATGCACTAATGTTTATAAATACAACCTTACACTAAAAAATTGCTGCCTTCAAATTTTAAGTACAATCAAATTGGCTACAATCAAAAAGTAAATTCAACTTTATACATTTTGGCCTTTTGTTTACAAAAATAAATTTTCTTTTCAATTTATTGAGGTTGTACTTATTGAATTACTTGTAAAGCCAATTGGACTGTACAATTAAATCAATATTTTTTCAAGTGTATTGTAAAGTGCTACCAAAAAATAAAATTTTTGTATGACATTTTTCTTAACATGCAACATTTACACTACAAGTTTTTAGTCTTCTTGAATTGTAGATTCCTATTTTAAAGCATTTACCTCATTCGAGGTTCAGCATAAATTGCGTTTAGAGATGTTCCTGTAATATGCGTCACATACATTTCAGTAATTGAGTTATGCCTGGGGCTTTAACAGAGGGTTTTGCTGGAGAGCGTCTTTCATTTGAAAAATGCTTATGGAGAAAATATTCCAAGTTTATATGTTCTTTTGATGAATCTTTGGAAAAGCTTAAAAAAGAACAAGCACCATGATGTTTTGTCCCAACAGAAAACAGTAATGCAAGCCTGAAAGCCATATACATTAATAACAGACAGCAGAAAGATACATTTTAAAACTGCTTGTGCAACATCAGCATAACATTGTGATGGATTACAGTTACTGTAAATCATAAAATCAAAAAAAGAGAATGTTGTCTTTTTTTACTCTTTCCTTTAATTCTGATGTACTGTAGGTTGGTGTTTGTACATTAGACTCAAAGAAAATGCTGGGTTATTTTTAACTCAGCATTGGGTGAAAAAGGGATGAACCAGACAGTTGGGTTGTAAATTAATCCATGCTGGGGTTTTTTAACCCCAAATGCTGGTTTGTTTTAACCCATGGTTGGGTGAAATATAAACTTTTTGGGGTTATTGTAACCCTTTTTGTCCTGTTTTGATCCAATGCTGGGTTGCAAATAACCCAGCACTGTTTAGAGTGTAACAACTAAAATAGATGCTATTAATGATTTTGTCTTGCTCTTGAGAATTAAGTAACACTGTGGGATTGTTTTCTTTATGATTCCTGCATCTTGAGTTGGCCAACTTGTACTTGTGTACATAGTATGACATGCATGTAACACTAACTGATGTCTTGACTAGGCATTTTATGTATTTTTCAACAATATGAAATTAAAATTGTTCCACACAAACCCCTGCACAACGGTTATAAATGTAAAATAAAAAAACTGAGTGTCTGGAGTTGGCTGGATGAACGATGGAAGGTATGGACTGCTTATTCTTATAAGCAAACCAAAGATCATTCATGAAGGAAACACTAATTACCAAGTTACATATGCTTCCAAAATGTGTCTTAGCTTTCAGAATTGTATACTATAGAGCTCTAGTGTAATCTTTGTATTGTACAAGTCTGTGCCCATTCCATAAGATTGGACCAATAAACATCCTTTCCCGACAAATACACTAATGGCCCACATTGAGTTGAGGTATGTCACTGGTGGGATGTTAAAGATGTTGATGAAAAAGTTGTGACCACATTCTCTGGTTTATGTGGTATGGGAGCATCTTCTATTCCATTTAATGATAATCCTCATAATGGGAAATGTCAGTTGAAGATACAGTATAGGAAATAAACAGTAGTGTAAGAGAGATGGAGAAACAGGTGACTCATCTAGGGAAGGTCTGTACATGGGAGGGTGAAGCTGGACTACTGGCAGGTCGATGGAGGGGCGACTGGGTGGGAGACATTCGAGGGCTCAGCTCGCCCGTCTGCAGACGCCACATAAGCTCTTCATTGGTGCGACTTAGTCGCTTCTTCTCGTTGCTCTCCTTCTCCACGTACACCTGTAGATTCGCGTTTTCTTCAGACAGTTGCCTGATAAGAGTGGAATAAACGACGGCTTAGCATTGTGCTATAAAAGAGCTTTCAACCTTTACAACATTTAACTTCAGGGATGCGTTCTTAAAAACCATGGTGCTGTAGCTCAAAAGAAGTATGTCTTACTTTATATGCTTACTTTATATGTTTCAAAATTCCAACAATTTGTTTACGTTCAGTCTTGCATGATAATAAGTAGTAGTTGTACTATTGTAGCTTTAAAAGTATCAGAAAGGATTTATAAAGACCTGGACATGGCAAGGTTGCGGTCAATCCTGTCCTTGAGATCCTCATTTTGTTGCTGTAGCACCTGAATACGCTCCTCCAACAGGACATTCTTTTGGGCCTGTGTAAAAACATCACACAAAAAGCATTTAAAGATGTTCAATTAAAGAAATAGATCAAATATTTGGAAAATTATTCTGAAATTCTGAAACCTAATAACCATTTTTTCAAGCTCTGAAATCTTAAGTTCTTGTTGGTGAATCTGTTGATTTTTCATCTCCAGAACTTCCTTCAGACTCTTCAGGTCCTCCTCGATATGCTGATAGGGTGCGAGGGCATCCTGGACATACACAAACATTTAGAAATATAGGAAAATACCACCTGCTCCTCACATAAAACTCTGCACACATATATCAAAAATAAGCTGAGGGCAGAAGCATTACCACTATCTGCTCATCGGTGCTTCGGCGTAGAGCTTCTTCAAAGCGCTTGGCCCGGTCTCGCAGAGTGCGATTCTGAAATGTCAGCGTGTCCACTTGATCCTGAACACAACACAGAAACATCCCTTCACCAGCTGGCATAAAGGGACAGAAATTGTGCAGTTTTGGTTTTCAAAACCGACAACTAACCTGCAGTGAAAGTCTGAGCTTCTCAAATTCCTCTTCCATTGATTTCTTCTGCTGTTCATGTGCCATCCTGAGGTCTATCAATATAACCATCATGTGTTAGTATAAACATACTGTAGACGAAGACAAATCAACAACCAGATCAGATACTTCTCGTTATTTTTGTTTATTCTTTAGCCTTAATATCAATTTTATTTATGAGTTTTATTTATGTTTTGCAGGACTCACTTTTGATGGTCCTGGTATGTTCCTCCTGTAAAGTCGCCAGCGCCGCATTGTGAGTCGCCTCCATCTCTGTGAGTGCCGTCTCATGACTTTCATTCATCTCCTCGATCTAACATCAAACAAACAGATGTCGGATTAGGATGTTTTCAATACAATTTTAAGAAGGCAATTCAGTCTCACTGCATGTTTATAAAGAATTACAGTGTTTTTTATCAAGCACATGTGTAACCACTAAACTTAGCACGTGCTTTGCTTATCTTTTTAAAGCCAGACAGATCTTTACTGTAAATTCTTTTTGCCACAATTAATGCATGTTATACAAGTAGAAAACTGTTTATAGAAACATATGGGCAATTCCAGTATTATGGACGTGACATTTCAGACAATACTTAAAATAAAAATTCTCACAGAATTTACTTATTACTAATATATTGAATTATCTGTTTATATTTCCTATAAAAAAATATCAGGCCAAAAATATAAATAAAAAAAAATGGAAATATACATGCGTTATGACTGTGACAAAAACAACACACGTGAGATAATGTTATGAGACACAACATACTTTGTCAGATTTCTGTGAATTAAAATACACAAACCAGAAGCAACAATACCCAACAAATAAAGAGATAGTCAGGTAAAGTGTCCATAACAGTCCATATTCCTCATAAATAAACACATGAAAATAAAATAACTATTTGACAAGTAAATAGTTATTTTATTTTCATGTGTTTATTTATGAGGAATATGGACTGTTATGGACACTTTACCTGACTATGAAAAGTCATAATTTAAACATAAAAAAGCTTTAAAGCTTACATGGTTATTTAAATCACTAAATATTGACATCTGAAGGATTAAAACGGTATTTATAAAAAGGTAAAAAGGTATTTTTTATGTTAACGTTGACAATTAAATTGGCCATTAGTGCTTACACACTACAGAAACCTCCGACAAAGTTTCACCCGTCTATATCAAGAAGATATCACTGAGTGTCACACCCGCATTTCATCGTGCGTAATGCTCCAACAAAATAATCTTCAAGGTGTGTCGCTAATAATCTCAATAAATTTCCCGTTCTGACCTGTTCCTGGTGCTGGGTGCGGAGATGCTCCAGGTGGCTCTTCTGCTTCTCCTGGAGCTGCTGTATCTCTGAGCTGTGCTCCTCCAGCAGTCTCTCCTGCAGCGCTTTGAGCTCCGTCCGCTGCTCCTCCTGGAGTTCCCTCAGCTCCCGCTCAAAACTCTGCTCCAGCTCAACCTTCTCACCCTGCAGACGCTCCCACCTCTGAACGCTGACCACTGGACAGAAAGACATAGAAAACAAGATATAATGAAGCATATGATGCACCACTGATTTTCTGTTTCACGTAATAACTGCTGCCATGAATTTCTATCAGTCAATTAGAGCTTGTTTTCTCAGATAAGTCGATCACAAGTGGTTTTTCCAGACATTGCTGTTTACATCTGGTAATAACATGCGTCTCGCATGCATCTGCTAGGGCAGGTTTGGGTAGTTGCTAATGTGTTTTTTGCTGTTGGTGTTTTAGGTGGTTGTTAGGGTGTTTATAGGCAGCGGCTATTGAGTTTCTAATGGTTGTGAAGTGGCAGCTTAATGGACTAACCTGAACCACAAATAGGAGCAATAATAATAGTCATTAATGCAATAATTGCAATAATAATAGTGACTTTCCTTACCTTGCAATTATACTAAGAGAATGAAATTTAGAGGAAATATGAGCAAATTAAAAGCCAAAAAATGTATTCATAAACGCAGTAATGGCCACAGGTCAAAATGTCCAAATTTGGACAATTGACATCTTCGATCTTTACAAATGTTTTTTATTATAGACTCATATAAAATTTTGTATGCTTGTTGAGTTAGTGTGTTTGAAATATAAAGCTTTGCATAGAGAAATAACAAACAGTTTGTACAAAGTTTGCAAATGACTACAAAATATCACAAGAAAAAACAACAACAACAACTATATTAATAACAGATAAAATTGTAGTCGATGTGTGCATTGTGTCTTCCATCATTTTTCTCTTTTTTTGTATATTAGAATAAAACCCATATTCCCTGATACACTGTTGTTTGCTTTTTTAGCAAATAATTTTGTCCAATAAACACCCTGAAGGCCTAAAGGCTTTTCATCTGTTTTTAGTATTTAAAGCAAATATTCTATGAATGTGTCCTCACCAGACATCACCTTTGGTCACTACTGTATATGGGTAGTTGACAAATAAATATGTGACTGTGTCCTACTGTATGGTGTGACAGCAAAAATGTAGAAAAAAATACATATAGCATGAAAGATTTATCTTCATTGCTTGTGTTACAAATTGGACGAGAAAGAGTAATCTTAATGGTTAAGAGGTATATTTTCTACATTTTTTGTAATTTACACCATAGGACATAGACATTTGTTTAATACCCATATACGGTATGTGATGTAAAAGTGGGTGACCTCATTGCTGGTGAGCAGATTAGTAAGCAGATATCATATATCTGTGACCACTTACCCACTTCATCCCTGATCCTGGCTAACTGCAGGGATAACTCCCTCTCTTTCACAGCAGCATTCTCGCTCTGAAACACACAGATGGACAAACGTTAATAGCATGAAGTGACCTGAAAGACTGTAAACCATATATAAAATTCTGATTATTGTTTACAATAGGATGTCTCCTTGTTTATTTTAGTATACTAGTATTGTAGTGTTGTATTATGAGAACAGCTGTGTTCTGTACACATTACATATGGCTTTGATTCTATTTCTTGTATCACTGTTTTTACAATACAAAATAGCATATATATTGCACACAGTGTACAAATGTTCTGTATGAATGAAATACTGTATGATGGTTTACTATACCTGAAATAACATTTCCACTACCAAGTAAATACACAAATTTTTATTACGAATGCAAAAATAAAATATGCATTACTAAAATTAAAATACAACCTAATACAAAATTGTTTATTGCACGTTGCATTTTATTTTGCACTTGTAGTAAGTGGTATGCAACTGTGGTATTCTGTTGTGAACATATTATTAGGTGAACATATTATATTAAAGTATTTTTATATACACATAGTCTCTCTTTATGATAGCATAAAGACAATATTCTGCTGGCTGTATGTCTATGAAACGCACATAAGCTGATCTCATGAGCTTTACAGCATGACTCAGCATTTTAGATCTGAATGTCAGCTGAGACCTAAAACCATCATCTATGGCTTAACAACAACTATCATCAGTACGTATATATTTATATTAAATACTTGCAGTGCCATAAAGATATCCGATAGTAAAACAATGGTACTGAATGGAACCATATTCCTATACCATGGTATTTACATGACAGTCCATGTTTCTTTAATCATGGAATATATGAAAACAAAACAACATGGTACTGTAATACCATGAAACTTACTACATTGTAAGCCATGCAAGGAAAGTACACAGTACATAAAGACGAGTATTGTATACTGTAGACTGGAATAAAAATTAATATATTTTTATACTTAGTATTTTTTGCAATACAAATATCTAAAAATTCTTGAATCAGAATACATTTTCTTATTTAGCAAACATTTTTTTTTTTTAGGAAAAAACATTTAAGTTTAGCATACAATTTGCAAAAATATCCGTCAATAGAGTAACAAAACTAACTTGAATTTTGTACAGTAAAGAGCTAAAACTTGATATAAGTTTATTTTTCTTACCCCAAAAGCAGATTTTTGCTTGTTTTAGGCTGAACTCGATTAAATGTAATCTTCGTTTTTTTAAAGAGCTTACATCTTAAGAGTATTTTACTTAAGAAAACATATCTTGATTTAAGTACTTTCGATATTTGTACTGAAAAACAAAACAAAAAGTAAGTAAGTGCACATACTGTGATATTAAAGTAAAAAAATCTCTTGCTAAAAATTAAAACCTGTTAAAATGTAATATATGCCTTACCTTTTCTCCAGTACCTAAACTAATGCGGCTAATTTACCTTTTACTTCCTAACATCACTTTTACCATAAACATACAGCAGGGTCATGACCCCATGACATCATCATGTCCCTCACCCAATCAGTTTTTCCTCCAGCATATAACATATTTTACGAATCCTAGAGGAGTCTTTCCATTAATACAGATCTGACTTGTTCCTCACCACGATAACCTCACTAATTTCATTTCCTGCTGTGGAAGGTCTATATTAATGAAAGCAGGGCAGTCTGAAGGACTCAGTCCCCGCCTATAAGACAAAACATAAATGTGTAGGGTGTAACACCGTTACGCCCCATCACACCTACAGCACTTACCAGTTTTAAAAACACATTCTTCAGACATAACAGTTAGATCTTGCCAAAACAACTATTTTAGACCTGATTGAAATCATCACCTTTTTAGCAGACAGACCATGAACTGAAGTATGGGTGTGTCAGATAAGACAGATATAGTAAACATGAGTATTGTGCGTCCACAGGACCAGACATGGGAACCGCTGCAAGCGGCACTATTTTTATTGATCATACTTAAGAGTCAGAGGTTTGTTAAAGCCCCTCTACTTAAGTACAGCATTAGTGCTATGTTCATTTCTAATTGATTAGACTTATAATGATAAAAAGAAAGCAAAGAATAACAAATACTTACCACAGTAACCCCTCAGAACGCTCTAGCAACCTCATAGCAATGCCTTAGCAACCCCTTAAAACACTTTAGCAACCTCACAGCAATGCCTTAGCAACACCTCAGAACACTTTTGC
Source organism: Beaufortia kweichowensis (assembly GCA_019155185.1). Taxonomy (NCBI): domain Eukaryota; kingdom Metazoa; phylum Chordata; class Actinopteri; order Cypriniformes; family Gastromyzontidae; genus Beaufortia; species Beaufortia kweichowensis. Next base: position 5,496,710 of record CM032811.1, read on the forward strand.
AACCTCAAAGCAATGCCTTAGCAACCCCTCAGAACGCTCTAGCAACCTCACAGCAATGCCTTAGCAACCATAGTAAATACGTAAGTAAACATGTGTACATAGACATAGTAAATGTGAGTATTGTATGTCCACAGGACCAGACATAAGAACCGCTGTAAGCAGCACTATTTATATTGATCATAATTATAGAGTCAGAGGCTTGTTAAAGCCCCTCTTCTTAAGTACAGCATTAGTGCTATAGTAATTTCATATAGTAACTAATTGATTAGACAATTACGATAAAAAAAAAAGAAAGCAAGAAAAACAAACCCTCTAGCAACATCATAGCAATGCCTTAGCAACCCCTCAGAACACCCTAGCAACATCTTGGAAATGCCTTAGCAACCTCTCAGAACGCTCTAGCAACCTCATAGCAATAGCTATGGCAATGCCTTAGCAACCCCATAGCAATGCCTTAGCAACCCCTCAGAACCCTCTAGCAACATCATAGCAATGCCTTAGCAACCTCTCAGAACCCCCTAGCAACATCATAGCAATGCCTTAGCAACCCCTCAGAACGCTTCTAGCAACCTCATAGCAATGCCTTAGCAACCCCTTAAAACACTCTAGCAACCTCTTTGCAATGCCTTAGCAACCCCTCAGAACCCTCTAGCAACATCATAGCAATGCCTTAGCAACCTCTCAGAACCCCCTAGCAACATCATAGCAATGCCTTAGCAACCCCTCAGAACGCTCTAGCAACCTCATAGCAATGCCTTAGCAACCCCTTAAAACACTCTAGCAACCTCTTTGCAATGCCTTAGCAACCCCTCAGAACCCTCTAGCAACATCATAGCAATGCCTTAGCAACCTCTCAGAACCCCCTAGCAACATCATAGCAATGCCTTAGCAACCCCTCAGAACGCTCTAGCAACCTCATAGCAATGCCTTAGCAACCCCTTAAAACACTCTAGCAACCTCTTTGCAATGCCTTAGCAACCCCTCCGAATGCTTTAGCAACATCATAGCAATGTCTTAGCAACCCCTCCGAAGGCTTTAACAACATCATAGCAATGCCTTAGCAACCCCTCCGAATGCTCTAGCAACCTCTTTGCAATGCCTTAGCAACCCCTCCGAATGCTCTAGCAACCTCTTTCCAATGCCTTAGCAACCCCTCCGAATGCTTTAGCAACATCATAGCAATGCCTTAGCAACCCCTCCGAAGGCTTTAGCAACATAATAGCAATGCCTTAGCAACCCCTCCGAATGCTCTAGCAACCTCAAAGCAATGCCTTAGCAAACACTTTTAGCATCCACCTAACAACGCCATTGTCTCTCATAGAGCACCTTGGCAAGCTCCCAGCAACACCCTGGCAACCTCAGAACATCCTAGAAAATTAAAAAAAAAAACTATTTGTGATCACACTGTATGTCTCATATCACATAGAAATATGATAATATCTCAACAAAAATCAAAGGGAAATAAAATAATCATGATATCAGATCCATCAAGTGCATCAAGTGTCAGTGGTCAGGGTGGGGTGTGTTTGTTCCCTTACATCCGAACACGTTTCTCTCCACAAACAGAGACACACACACCATCACAAAGTACATAGACCACAGAATGAGATGAATAAAACATGCTACCGTTTCTACTTCTGCAAACAAGTCACAGAGAGCATCTTAACACACACACACACACTCCCACCCATTCTGCTTTACCGTAGTATCCGAACAACATGCAGACAGCATGTGCAGACACAGAGAAATATTACAGCAACACTGGCCCATGCTAAAACTGAACACAGCCATAAAAACCTGTCGGGGGAATACAACACGCACATAGTCCGAGAGAGAAGAGAGTGAGAGAGAAAAACTAGAAGGGGTGGAGAAGAGAGGATTGTTTAAGATAAAACGCAAAATCATCCAATACTGTAAATCTCCTTACCTCACTGTGTTTTATGTCACAGCCTAAATACAGCAACAGCGAGCGGCATGATACTGCGATGCTGCTACATGCGACCCCCCCAAGCTCTCTCTCTCTCTCTCTCTCTCTCTCTCTCTCTCTCTCTCTCTCTCTCTCACACACACACACACACACTCAGGGCTGTCGGGAGGAGGAGGGGCAAATGATGAAGAGATCGTGGAAGATCAATATGCCAAACTACACGCATGCATTGTCTGATACAAGTGTCCACCGGGAATGGACATACATTTTTACACAAAGCATCCAATCAGCTGGCCAGGAAAGCATTGCAGACGACACGCAATATACATAATTCTTTTTCATAACAAGGTTTTTCAGTCACATTACCTTCTGGCAGAAGTGTTGGGTAGTAATAGTGAACACATCCAGACATCGTAAGGATTTTCTGAGCTCATTCTGCAGTGCGATCAGCTGTTGAGCCTGATCTTCACATCTTTCTCTCAGCTTCTGTACCATCAGCCGCTCCCGCTCAGCATCCACACCCTCCACACGCACACCCAGACGGGCCACACATGACTTCTGACGAACTGACAGATGACAAATAAACAGATTTTTACCTTTGGCCTCCTACACAACTCCTCAGCAGAAACTGGGTAGTTATAATGGTGAACATAGACTGTCAAAACATGCCATGTATAATTACATTTTTATGCCATTTGAAAAATAATTTCTTCATTTTTTATGTCTGGACTCTATTAACAGGGGTTTACTAATATATAAACGGATGGTTCCAGAATATATTGGTATTATATTCATCCACATGTTATTTTAAACTACAGTGGGGGCGTTTGATATGCGAGTCATTCCACTGTGGTGACTACAGTAGTCTTCATGTTTCATTCAGGCTACTGTAAATTATTTACATGTTTGGCATTTACAGCTGTGTGAAGATTGTGTCATAAAAGCATAATCAGATCAGACATTTATTGGGTACTGCCTTCTCATCCCATAATATATATATATATATACACTCTAATGTTCTCAGACAAGAGAGCTCAACACCAGATGGTGCTGGATATCAGTCATTCAACAACATGTGTAGTATATGTTCCATAATGCAGTGATTTTCTATTAAAAAGCTTTTATTTTACATTTTTTTATTAATTTCTATTTTTTACTTTCAGGTTAGAGCTGTTTTATAAGTAAGGTATAATGTTATTATTAGACTTATTACACGACTACTTGATACATAAGTAAAATATTGGATTGGAAATATTAATTTGATATAGATGATATTTGTAACGAATACAAACCTTCTGTGAAAAAGCCAAGACACAATGTTCAAACACAAACATGCAATTTGGTCTAATAACTTTTTAATATAACCTCATATACGTTATTAATGAGGCATAAGTAAATCATTTTAAAGCTTAAGTTGACTCACCATACCCAGATGAGCCAACTGGCCAATCAGATCAAAGAACTTAAGAGTACCATGACATAAACATGGTTATACATATAATTGGTTACTGACTAATATCTTTTTTTCGACTAATATTATTTTGATACTGTAGTAATTAAAAAATAATTACTAAAATTATTATTCTCATTTAAATCTTCAGGTCAGTTTCTCCTTCATTAGTTGAGAAGCATTAGCAGGGGAAGCATTACTAAAAGCTTTCCTAATGGAAGTCTTGAGTCTTCACAGTGTTGCTATGACAACCACTAGCAGCCTCATCTCAGTTAATGAGGTCTGGAGAATGACAGTGGGAGGAACAGCAGCAGCAAGGCATGCGTGTCTTTTAAAGACACACGTGGGGTTTCCGTGTTATAGAGACTTTCGGTAAGCGTGATGACTTTTATACTGTACAAACTGTACATTGTATGGCGTAACCTTCACACAAACCTTTCAGCATTTTTACATTTTCAAATAAACAATTTAGTATGATTTATAAGCAGTTTTCCTCATTTGGTGAAAAAATGTCCCACAAGGCCAAAAGATTACTGGTATTAATATCTTTATGGAGACATTTGGGTACACAACACACACACTCACCAGGAGACTGAGGCTTGGGAGAGACCACTGCAAACCTCTTCGGGGATGACACAATGGGGCGTGTGATTTCATCTCTTTGAAACTCTTTTCTAGTGGCTAAACAAGTAACACAAAACATCAGACAAGACACTATCACACATGATAACTAATTACATTCACTTTAACTGGACTATTCTTATCATTAATTACTATGATTATTAATAATTATTAAGAAAAAAATAAGAATAAAATAAAAATATTATTTTTACACAAAAATAATTTGTGTATATTATTTATACACAAAAAAATAACAAACATAAAACATTCTAATATTATTTAACACTTCATAATAAATAAAATAAGCATTTATAAACAAAGCTTATACCAGGTTTACTTGTGAACTGTTTCAAATAATCAATCTAGAATGCCCGTGTAAAAGATGACCACCAGATAGCGCACTTAGTCCACTATTTCTTGTTGTCCTTTCTACAGACTGCAGTATTACTTTACAGCAAGTCATAAACGGCTACAATGCAATACAGTATATACAGCTCAGGCACAAGGGGGCTCACGCCATCTCAATTTAAGAAAACACGATTTTTTTTTATTCAAAATTGGCAGATTCACATCTTTTGGACATAATTTAAATATTTGCTCACTCGCTCTAACTGTCATGCAAAGTCTTCGGTCGCTTTAAAAATCTTCACAAATCCATTTGTTGAACATTACCTTTAAGCTGTTTTTCTACGCTTAATGAAATGCAAGATTTTTCTTATTAGTAACAATATCTTGCTCCAAACAAGCCAAGAGTGGAACTGATCCATATTTTTAGATTTGCTCATTTCACACTAACCGTGTGAAATAAAAGATAAAATCTTGCAACAGATGGATTTTTGCATGCAAATGCTAAATATCTATTTTACTCATTCATGTGTTTTTTTTAAATTAATTCCTTCACTGTCAGACTAAACATTAGCCATCTAAATGTGTGATAATTAGACAAATAAACACATGATAATCGTCATCTTCAAGACATCTGGAAACGAATGAGGTGCTGCTGGCGTCACTCACCCACGGGTGATCCACGCGGGGGCGGGAGCAGAGAGCGGCGGGTGGGGGGCGGGGTGCTGCCGCGGTGGGGACTCCTGCCGTCAGTGGAGGGGAGAGGAGATCGAGGGAGGAGTGTCTCCTCACTGCCACTGTTTGGACCTGTGAAAACACGAAGCTCGCGATGCAGTTTACTCCTGTAATTCTTCCATTGATTTTTGCTACATTGAAAATACTTGTAGTGTGTTCTCCCTTTGATCTTTCTCTTTTGTAGAAGGACAGACCAAAATTTTTAGCAATTTTGAAGCTTGATAGCCCCACATTCCCTTTTTTTAAATAAACAATTTAGACACAACTGACAAATATTTCTCTTTTTTAAATCTGAAGGTGTATATTTTAATTTTTGAAATGACTTGTAGACAAAAATATAGTTGTTCCAACAAATCATTTCTTTAATTATAAAATTTCATTTTCTAAGAAAAATATTTTTGAAACATGAATGAATAAAAAGCAGCCAAACAAAGCCCAGCATAGATAGAATTTCGTTCAGTCTTGTTTAAAAAGCTTCTCAGGTTGAAACTTCAAGAAACTGGATGATAAAATGTCATGTTTTTGATGTAAAAAACAACAGTGATAAATTATTTCCAAACTTTTGTTTGGAACTGTACAGGGTATGTGCACTAAAAACAAAAGGAGGGAGAATGACAGTGTCCATCTCTGCAGAAGATGATGGAGACCGGCTGGCAAACTGTGTCGGTCCTGTCAGAACATGTCAGAGAGAAGAACCGCTACACAACAGATCTAGGCATGCACATTATTCATTATTTATAACGCACCATAAAAGATTTATGATGTAAATGCTGGTGTTTCATATAGGGAGAGATCTAAAAACATTCTGGGAGGGGGTCATGTAGGACTGGTTTGGGAAACACTGACACAATGGAACAATGGGATGATCTGGGGGTCAATTATTTGGTTATCAACATTTCCCAAAATACCTTTTGCAGAAGAAAGTCATACAGGTTTGAAATGACATAAGGGTAAATAAATGATGAACAAATTTTCATTTTTTTTGTTCCTTTAAAAACAAGACTTAATTGGGCTCCTTGTGCTTTGTAGCTCTAGCAGTGTGTTGAACTGGGTCACAAAGACTATTATTTTCTCCATTAGGCTGCTATAGTGAAGTTACAGAAACTCAAAATCTGAACATCCATTAAAAAAAATCCTAAGCACTCTTGGAAATGCAAACACAAGCTATAATCACCAGGGCTCTTAAGAACCATACAGCCTTTAAGCTCATATCTTACAAGATATTAAGAACCTCTCAGAGAACAAGTTTGCAACTCTCAGATCAGAAAACTACAGAAATTATTATATAAATTCTATATATTTTTATTATTATCATTAATATTATATTTTTTTTATTATAAGTACTATTTGTAGTATTTTATTATTATTGCTGTTATTATTTATTACCATTATTATGGACGGTTGTTATGATTAATTCATTTCTGTAAATTACATACTGCCAGTTTGATTGAAACCTCAGATTATACAGATTGTTTTCATCATTGCTCAATAATATTAACTGTAAGTTTTAAAAGTTTTTTCTAATCTAAGTGGCTACATTGTTCAAGCCCTAAAGATTCATGTGATATTTCAAATGAATGACAAAAACGCTTACATGGGTGTAGATCTTGTTTTTCATTCTCCCTTTTTAAAACAAAGGTAAAAAGAGGCACAAAATATCCCAGCAATGTGAACATTTGTGCTGTAAACTCCTCCTTGTAGTAGAAAAGATGCATCCAAAATCCAGACTTGAGTTGACAAAAAACATCATCCACTTTCATTAAGTTCTGATAATAAAACTCCACTTGATTGCTAAAAATACAGTAAAGCAAATCTCTAAAAAGACGTTAAAATTCTGCAGAAAAAACCCCAACCCAACTTCTGTATCCGTGGAGAAAACTTTCACTACTTTCCCACATAGTAAATATATAGAGAGTAACTGTAGGCAACAGTAGCAACACTGGCCTGGATGTGGACTTCACCTCGGGTGGGGTTGACAGCTGTCCTTTACTTTCTATCTGTCCAGCGCGAAATAGTTAAAAAATGCCACATGCACACCCAAGACTGCAGATTTAAATAACAAGCAGACGAGTCTATGGAATCTAGGGGTTTTTTGGAGGGGATATAAAATTGGGAAGGGAAGGCGCCTCTGTTGACCCCTCAGCTGTCTGAGCCGAGAGACAAATGTGCCCCCACTATAGAATCAGACACGTTAAGGCATCTGCTGATGTCATAATGAGGTACCGTAGTATCAGTGTGTGCACGGCTTTACCACACGCAAACACACACACTGTATACAGTACAACAGATGCTATAAAACTAGAGACAGAGTATGACACGGGAGAGCATATACATTACACTCAGCACTTTCTTTGAGTCAGCGTTTATCTGCAGTCTATAGAGGTAAAGACTGCAGTGACTGTACACTACAGTACAGTAGTCTATAATGGAAGAATACACTTTTGCAGAGAATGAAGTACAGTGTTCTTGACACAGTGTAAAAACTGCAGTGTGGTGTATCAATTGATCTGGACTGTGATTATTAAAATTGGTGTATAATATTTTAAATATTTTTTATAATAATATAAATATTTATACAAAATATTCATTTAATAATTTCTAAAAATGTATAAATATTAAATAAAATGTTTTATATATGTATATGTATATGTATATGTATATGTATATGTATATGTATATGTTTATGTATATGTATATGTATATGTATATGTATATGTATATGTAAATGTATATGTTTATGTATATGTATATGTATATGTTTATGTATGTGTATGTGTATGTGTATGTGTATGTGTATGTGTAAATGTTTATGTATATGTTTATGTATATGTATATATAGCCGATTCTGCTAATCCTATAACACTATATCTCTCTTTTTTCTTTGTAATTTCTGAACTCGAAACAAACAGATTGGTTACATAAGAAACAAGAACACAGCAAATTGTCTTTTCAGAACAAAAAATAATTAGTTATAATATACGAATATTATATGTGTAAACTGAATAATAAATCTTATGTGTATTAAACGAACACTCACAATGATCACCGTCTAAGAGACTCACACATCTGTTCATGAACATTTGCAGCCAAACAGAGCATGTTTTTTGCCTACAGATCCTTTCTGTAAAATCTCTAGATTCACTGACAACACTTTTTACCCAGAACACTTTTTAGTCACTACAGAGCTGTACAATGACATTTTTAGCTCTTTCTTTCATACACACATACAACACATATAGACCGTTGTATATATATATCTATATGTACATATCTACATGAGTGCACGTGTAAACAATGTATTTTTGTGTATATATGTATGTTATATGTGTATATACAAGATTTTCCAAACATTTCCAAACAGTAAATCAAACATGTCTGTGCCATTCTACACAAAGTCATTAGGAATTATTAAACAAAAAGCGTACTGTATCTTCAACCAACTATTTTTAGCTGTGATTTTGATACATTATACTGTATTTTTGCTACTGTATATTGCTCTGAATTGGATAATCCACAAAGCGTACAGTAATCTTGACACAATACCCACATTAGACTGATAGTGTGGGACACGTGGGTTGATAATTGGCCACACTTCTTACTATGATGCAATTATAGATGTGATTAAGGGTACACATGATAAACGTTATTTAACTACCAGCAGCTAAAAACAGCTGAGCACAAACTTAAGCAGCTCCAGTCAAATAATTCTGTTTTCCAGAATGTTTCGCATGTGAATGACAGCGGGTTTATGACACAGAGAGTTATAACACTTACGGCTGGATCGGCAGGGGTCACTGTGTGTGCTGTCGTTTGATTGGTTGCTGGACACAGAAGACACACTGGCACTGCGCACGAAGCCAAATGCAGCCAGTCGGGCAGGAGGCAGGTGTGAGAAGCCGGGGGGACGAAGACCAGACTGACCGGGTTTGGGGAGCATAAATTTGGGGGTCACACCTGATGCCAGTCTCTTCTGCTCCACTGCTAAACAAGAGATGTTTGATGAGTATTTTTGAATATTTTTGATGAGTACAGTGTACAACTGGGAATCTTATAACTTATGATTATATTAAAATTGTTTATAAAATGTAAAAAGAAAAACTCAAGGTTAAGTGCTGACCTGTGGGATCCTGATGACTGCTTGGAGCCTGACCAGCTGGAGCCGTATAACTTAAGGGTGATGCTGACCTTTGACCTGGTAAAACCGCCCTGTTCTTAGTAGCAGGCTGTCTGGTGACGACTCCTAAGCCAAGTTGAGGCCGTAAGGCTCTGGGAAAGCGGAAAACACCAGCAGCGTCATGGGTATCCTGCTGAACCCCTTTTCCACCCTACAACAGTGAAAAGAACCATACTCTTAACACATATTCAATAAAGTAACTAGTAAATACTATCTATGCAACTGAGAATCAGAAATACTGAAGTCCCACCTCATGCAAGTACTCATCTGGAAGCTCTCCATGAAAACTCTCTGATTTGCCCCCCAGTTTGTGTGGGACACTGTGACTAGGTGGCCTCATCCCAGAAATTCCTGGAGGGGAGTAGTACCCTGACCTCTGCATGTCCTGCCGATACTTATCATAAAGAATATTTGAGGAAGTCAACACAGGTGAACCTCTAGACCCCTCAGTCTTTGTCTCTTGGGGGGCTGTAGAGCTGGTGTACGGTGCACGTCTGGACGGTAGTGTTGATACTTCATAGGGACCTTCGGACACTGGTTTTGTTTGAGGGTTCTTGCGAACATATGTGATGATTTTTGGTCTGACGTTTTTAGGCTTTTGAGGAGGAGAGGCCTTCTTGGGTTCAGACTCTGCTCTAGTGGGTTGTTGAGGAAGGACTGGTTTTGGGATGCTGCTACTACTATTACTACTACTACTAAGAAAGCTTTTACTTGGTTGCCTTAGACCACTGATGCCCTTCTGTGAACTTTCACTACGTTCTTGACTTGGCTCTCTTGTGCTGATAGTTCTTGCTGGTGACGAAGGTGGCTGTTTTCTAGGTGAACTGGGGGTTTTAGGAGATTGAGGTGTGTCATGGCGAGACGGGCTGCCCCAGGGTTTCCTCCTTTCCAAACTGGATGAACTAGAACTTCGTGTTTTTTCAAAAGATGCTTGCTTCTTGTATGGTTGTGGTTCATGCTTGCTATTCAAGACGTCAGGTTGGCAAGATTTCTTCAAATTTGGATCCTTGTCTTCTTTCATAACAGGTAATCCAGAGTCTTCAGCATTGTCCTGACTGCCACTTCCTGAATCATCAGGGACCTTTTTGGTCCTTACAATGCTACATTCACTCACTCCATTTGTCAGCTGACCTGAGGTCTCATGTGTTACAAAATCTGTAGCTGGTTGTTTTTCTTGTGCTTCTGAAAGAGGTTCCTCAGCCAAAGTGGTAGAGTTTAGATTGAGATCAACGCTTCCAAAGTGTGTTGTATTTTTTCCGGTTTGATGCAACATGACTTCTGTGTGTCGGGAGCTTCGACTTTTGTCTGATACGATCAAACAGGATTGCGAAGCAAGGGTAAGGTCCTCAGACAGAGTTTGGTATGGTCCTGAGGGAGCATACCAGGAACTAGAGCTCTGGGTTCGACTGATGTGGTCCATGGCACTAGCAAAGCTTTCTCCAAGACTGGACATTGTGGAGAAACAAGACTCAAAAACATCGTTCTCAGAGCTAACCTCTGTATGTACTAGACTAGTACCAATTTCTTTACTGGAATCTTGCTCTTTTGAAAAAAGCAGGAAGGATCCACTTTTATCTTTAGAAGGCTTTGCTTTAGTTTCAACTGAACTGGTGGACGGAGGACCCTTCTTGACATCTTTAGGCGAAGTGTTCTCATCCTCATCCTGTAGTTCCTGACTTTCCAGCATCTCAAACTCAGCCAGTTCTGGGTCTTCACATGGAGAATCAGTGCCCTGGATAATCATCTTCACCTTCTCCTTGGTGTGAGATCCCATAGTGAGATCCAAAGTTCCTTCTTCTTGGATTTCATTAGCATTTGCATCATTCCCATCCAGCGATTTCTCAACATGTCTGTTGTTGTTCCTGACTTCCCTACAGCATTCTTCATTGCTGGTCCCAAAGGGTCTCATATGTTCATCATTCACACTCATTTTTCCAGATTGTTCTGTGTTCTTAGGTTCTTGTGTACAATCTTGTTGATCCTCCCTTGAGGTCTGGAGCTGTTTCAGCTTTCAAGCATAAACCTAAAGTATATATTGGCATCTTTCACAATTTTGGTTGAGATAAGGATCTTCAGTAGATTACATTGGGGGCTGCTCTCAACCTGTCAAGATAAGAAAGTATATTTAACAGCAGAGTTTATTGTTGTTTTGATATTAGAGTGTCAAAACATTGACAATAAAATGATAATATCAAAAACCACACTAATTGATGTCGTGCTAACTTTAGATATATGTGACCCTGATTTACTGTAGGTACTGATTAATATAATGCACATCTACATAATTTCAAGAACATTCTGTGAAAATGTAACACTGATATCTTTAATACGGAGTTATGACATGTCAAATCATAGTGAAATTAATAGGTAAAATCATACTTTGATGCTTGTTATCTCAGAATTTGATTTTAAGACTTTAGCCTGGTTTTCACAGATAGGGTTACATATTTTAAAACAAGAGTCCTTGAACGTAAACAAAAGATGCAGAAGACTGATAATAAATGTGTGGGCAATTTTTTACATTATGTATAAACAATATAACATATACCATTGTTTAAAGTACTGACAAGTTTTATAGGCACAAGACAGAAAAAAACTTTAAACATAAATGCTACAGTATGCATTTAAAAAAATGTATTTGCAGAAGTACAAGTATACAGTATAGTTTCAATCAGGAGTTTTAAGTTATAAAGACTCCCAGGCACAATGTATCCATAATGCTTTTTACAAATGGATTTGATGTAACATTTTACGCAAAACATGAAACTAAGCTTCTTTCATGATGCATACAGAATGATGAACACACACCACTGTGTGATAAAGTCCAATTACACACAGTTCTGCCTAGTAACAAGAGCAGATCATACACAGCAGAACATCAGTCGTAGGAGGTCATTCCCTGAGGTGACGCCTAACAAATGTTCTCCACAGGAACAGACTTTTCTTCAGGAAAACAGGTGCAATTACAAATATTGTGAAGGAAAAACAATGAATAAGCTTCATAAGCATCTACACTAGCCAGTATTTTTCTCTACTACACAACGAAATCATTGAAACAGTCACTGTAGTGACTAACTGTCACACTTCAGTGTGCGCATGAGGGTTCGTCAGACACATGTGAGGAGTAACATCACTGCCAGCTCTGCAGATCACGGCTTACCAGCAGGGCATGAATCCACAAAGACATGTCTAAAGAAATCCAGAAGATCAATACGTTACAAGAGGAGATGCAGTGGATGAGGACAACAAAAAGTTTCAAGCATATAATGAAACAGATGTGATGTTTTAATCCACAGGTGAAACACTATTCACTGTAATATTTTATAGTTGAATTCTGATCTAATTATGACAAACTGTATATTGATGAAAAGGTAAGACTCAAGAGTAAATATTTGAAAAATTGTCATTAAAATAAAATAAAACAATATAAAAAAGTTAAGTTAGTTATATATAATATCTCAAATTGAAATAAATTGTAATTTGGCTAGTGCATTTTCATTTGTATGCTCAATATTTGCAGTGCCAGTTAGATCAAGGTTAATGGCTTTTTCTTATCAGATATTGTTTTCTAAAGTAGGGATGCAACGATTATAGATTTTGTTGGTACGATTATAGTCTGAGGAATAATCACGGTTTCACGATTATGCATTCATTAATTTCACAACACTATTAGTTTATAAAATCACATGAAAACTCCTTATATTTTAAAGTGTTATTTATTGCTGCCTTTTGAAACAGACATGAACTCAGTAACCAAATAATACAGCCCAAAATAATAAAAACAAACAAAATTCCATTTATCTCTTTGGAATTAAAGAAAAGTGAGAAAAGGTTTTTAACTTAAACATAAGTAATACTTTGTGTTGGAGCCTGTGGGTGAGTGGACAACGCTCCAATCCGTTACCCTCTCTCTCCTCCAAAATCACTTCCTGTCTCTCTACACTTTCCTGTCAAAAAATGATAAAGGCAAAAAAAAACTTAAACAACAATCAAAATAAAAAATAGTCTGTCTATTTGGAATTAAATATAAGCTACATATTAGCTAAGTATTTCCCTTTTAAAGAAAACAAATGCAGTCAAAGGCTGCTGGACCTCTGTCTAAAAGGCTCTTTTGATCAACTATATTACAAAATTGTTTTGTATTTTCATTTTGTGCATTTTTTTCCCACAACTTTTTGGACCAGAGTAGAAACATAGTGAAAAATAAAAAAAAACTCAAGCTGGCTTTTGACTTTAACAGCGCGGTTAAAAGTGAAATCGGTTAATCGTTGCATCCCTATTCTAAAGTATCATGTAACGAAAGCCGTCTTGAGATAAACTAGAGGGCACATTTTCTCGAACCCTTTAAACGCCAACACACTTTCACACCACACACACACTAAAACGATCACCTGACCTACTTTTACTGGGGTTTCAAAAACGCTTAAACGAAAATGTTCCAAAACCTCACAGCTCAACAGCAGGGATTTCAACCTCAATTCATTAAATACAGCCTTCTTTAAATTAGACTCCTTCCCAACACACCTGTGAATTAAATAAACAACAACAAGATCATCAACAAACTCACATCGGGTGCAAAACAAAGCGGAAGTCATTGAAATATAACATCCAACAACATCAGTCAAATTAAAGCTTTAACTGTGCTTGTGTTATATATTAGTGTTCAGGTAATGGACAGCAGGAACTCACAAGTCTTGTATTGACGCAACACAGCTCGATCAGTGCGGGTGAAGAGCTCTCGTGAATGATGACCGGCACGCTGACGGAGAACAGATGAGAGCGCAGTGATGACTTTATCTCTGCACTGTTCGAGTGAGAATGGCTGATGAATTCTTGCTCTTTTCATCGCAGCAGAGCATCGCCACAGATCACTATATGACGTAAGCTGCAATTTTGTTTAAATGCCAGTGCGGATCTTTAACCACCATCTCTATTCATACCCCATTCTCACTACTGTACAACATTTACTGTACTGTACTGTCTTACCAGTTTACCATGTATGAAAATAAAAGACTTCAACAAAAAAGCTTGTACAGTTTGTATGAGCTGTAATAGCTTCTGTTTGAAGGCATTAACCCAGAGACAGCCATGTGGATGCAAAGAGTGCCAATATGTCTAAAGGGGAATCTGAATTCTGATCCAAATAAACAGTCTGTTCCAGCATTTCTCTACTGCAACAGTCCAACCTATCTTTACAATGATTTACAAAACACTCATTTAAACATGCAATAGCTAAAAGATTATAAAACAAACCAATTGTCTGTAATGACTAAGCACCACTTTTACTATTGTTCGATTGTTAACCCTCAAGCCACGTCCATTTAACTTCATTAGGTGGCTAACTCATATAAAAATCATACAAAAACTTAAAAAATTATTTAAAAGCAACAATTAAGCCCTTCTCCTAATCCTTAACTGTTCAGGGCATGAAAGCATATGAGTGATTCTCACAAAATGTTGGTTTTGGGATATAAACAATTTTTACAATTTTTAAAATTCCTTATTTTAAAAACAATGACTGATTTGTTTAAAAACATTAATTTAAAACTTATTACTGACGATTTTAGACATTTTAATTTTAATTAAAAATTTAATTCAAATTTTAATTTTTTTTACCATAATCTCATTTCTATAACCATTGAAAACTGTCAATCCCATAGCATCAATGCTAAAAAAAGACAAGCCATGATGAGCAAGTTTTTAATGCATCATGCGCGATTAGACATTAATATAGTATATTTTATTAGAAAATCTTAAAAAACATCCTTGTAACGTTAATGAGCGTCAAAAAAGTCATGTAAACAGTGTGACAAGAGAATATTAAGTTTTTAACTAAAGAATTAAAAAGAAATTGTTTTACCTGGTAGCCATATGAAAGGTCCTGACAGATGTGTTTCTTCACAAAATCAAACTTAATGTAAATATGTGCATGTGTGCAAACAGTCAGGGCATGCCTGAATATTTTCTGAATATTTTAATTTTACACCGTTTAAATTGCAACATAAAATGCACACTGACAAATCGGGACACGTTACAGTTGAGATTTTCAGCAGAAAAAGCAATAAAATACAAAATTCCTATGTTAAAATTATTCTTTGTGCAAGGTAGAGAACACAGTTAAGCTTGTTATGATCATTTTTTGTGTTACCGAATGCCATGATGTGTCAGTGGTTTGGTGGGAATGCCCATTTCGTTCCAAAAAGCACACATGAGATCCAACAAATTAACATGAATTAGCCACCTTGTAAAATAGTTAAGAACTGCCATTAATGATAACAACACTCTACCCACACCTTGTGCTATAGATATGAATAATATCTCAAACTAAAGAAGACTTAGTTTTCTAACCAAACTACCTGCCAAATACAGAACTACACTCCAGAATGTCACACACTCTTAAGGGTCGTCTCCTGTAACTTAAATAACCACAAAGCAACCACCCTAGCAACCACACAGCAAAGTGCTATAAACATCTTAGCAACCACATAGCACCACCCCAGGATTTTCGCACAACAGTCATGTTCTTATAAAAATATAAAGCATTCATAGTCCCTCCATGTTTTCACCATACTACAAGTGCACTATATTTTCATCATCTTCTATAGGTCACAATCAACAAATAAACACGGCTCAAGTTTTTACAATAACAGAAGTTAAAACATCAGTAAGTTTACATTGTCCTTGAACTTGCTGCATCCATGACAATCAATGCACATCTTAAGCAAGAAAAAGAACAACCAAAGTAAGCTGCTTTTCCTTTTGACTTTTATGACATTACAAAATGAGTCATGAACACTGAAACATGTCTACTGCATCTCACCACACTGTTACCATTTTGTAAGGAAGAACAGACAGTCCTCTTGCAATTTCTGTCCTAGACATCGAGTAAAAATAACACACTTACAGCACGTCCCCCCAGGCGTCAGCATGAAACTCACGCCCAACGGCCATGACAGACTGTTTTTCTTAATGCTTCCTCTTTGGTTTTTCCTCTTTCACTACACTGTAACTGTATGTTCAGACATCTATTGACAGAAACGCTGCCAGCCGCAGGACGTTAAAGAGGCGTGCTGCTGTCACAGTCATTAAGATGCATGAAATTCCTCTCGTTTCCCATGATGCATTCAGAGCATGTCCACTGCACCTGTTCACCGATCAAACCAGCTAACCTAGACGGGACCTGGATTAGTGAAACATCTTACATCTGTCTTTCTTCACATGTGTGTGTGTGTGTGCGCATGTAGACCCTTCTCTTTTGTAATAGCACCAGTTCTCAAGCGCCTCAACCTCTCATCTCTGAATAGAAGCAATTACCACTCGCAGAGCTGGAGCTCTGATTAAATACATACATCCAAATGAAAATGGAAGCCACACCCACTTTCCCTCTCAAGAGCCAACCCCTCATCAGCTTTGCAGGAGGAAAAAACTATTAAACAATGTGACGACAACCAATCAGAGACTCTTAACTTCAGAGCAGGTGTGGCATGCTAAATCACTCAAAAATCCTTAACCCAAGTATTAAAGTTGGCATAAACATAAATCCTGCTGTGCTTTTTATGTTTTGTAGTGATTAAATATAAGATTTTCACCCAGCACATGATGATAACAAACTTTGAAAGAGGAACCCAAGCTATATCTAGAGAGCAAAACATCAGATAGAATTCACAGAGGATCTTCTGACTTGTGCAGGTCTTTACAAAGAAAAACTTTGTTCCGTTACATGTTTATGTTGTTAAGGGTGCTGTACAGTGATACACAGAATCATTGGGTAAAGCATTCATAACTGTGCTTCTTCATAAATACAACTAATTAATCAAGCATGAAAGCATAATACCTGTATGTTTTGTGGCTACCAGTTTAAGCATCTTTATGGTGCCGTTTAAGAGAATTCAGATTATCTGCTGACAGTATCAGAAGAGCTGATTTAGAAGTGATGAAAAACATTTGCCTTCTTCAATGTCATTGAGTACACACACCGTCTATTATGTGGAACGTGGCCAAGGTGCAGCAAAACATTGTGGAGAGTACAATGTTTGGCAATGCAGGATAAATAATACAAAAACAAAAGAAACAATGAATGTAACCATAATTAATGAATTAAAATATTTCAAGATTAGTAATTGTAGCCTATATCTATTAGTAATGAATATTAGTATAACGTCAATTATACAACAAGTTTAATACCGTGGTTTTTATTAAAAATACAAACGAATGTATTATCATTATTATGACGACTAACACATACAATCACAACTGAACACACGGTCTTATAAACACAAAAGACACTATACACAATCAAAATAAACGACGCATAAAAGTCTCAATTGTCAGTGTCAATTTATTCAGGCCAACTAAAAATACGTGCTTGAATAAGCTGTTGTAACGCATGTGATATAACCACACGTTTTCTTCTGATGCAGATACACAGTACAGCAGGTGGATGTGATGCTCTGACTGTGCGCCATCACATGCATCAGCCGCATAGATACAGTAAACACACACACACGCTCTTACCTGCAGATCCTCAGCATCAGCAGCCGCCACAAAACGCGTCTTTTATTCCGCCCGGCATCCTCTGTAAAATCAGCCTGAAGGATCGGGAGAAAAGCAACAGAGAGACAGACGTGCACGACAGGATGCCGATCACAGGAATGAATGGTGTGAAACGTAGCGGCAGGAATTATGGCGGTGTCTCAAAAGTAGTTATCCGTCTAACTAGACAGCGGTTTTGGACGTGACACCGTTTATGTGAATGTTCCTATTAAGCAGTATTAGGGACATCGCAGCGTGAATATGATGTCAAATCATGCTGTTGTTGACTTAAAACGCGATGAGGGTGAATGTCAAAATGCTGACTAGGTATACAGCTTACTAGGTTTTGAAACACGGCCCGCGTGTTGTATCGAATATCGAGCGCCCCCTACAGGCTCATAAACGTTTGTGCAAATGTCGTAGCAGCCTAGAAAAAAAATCTTAAGCTAAATGACCCAAGATATTAAAAAAAGTCAAAGAGGTATGCAAACCGAACTGAAGTTTGACCTCTTTATTAATTATTTAATTCAAGATGATTTTTCTTACCAAAGTGTCACACACAAACGCTCAAAAATAACCTAGAGAAATATTTACTAAAACGTAAAGCCACAGTTTATGGCTGATACTGACATTTAATAGGATAATAGGATAATTAAATAACTAAAACACGTTTGAGCAACAAAACAGAAAACCGGTGTAGGAAAGCTTATAGAGAGTGATGCCTTTAAGTGGCATTGTTTGATTGTGACTGTCTGATTTCACATGCAGTGTAACGAAACATCGCCGATAGACAAAGGGGTTCAGGACCTAAATGCAATTTTAAGGCAAACCACGGCGACCAAAGAAACCAGACAGCGCTCAGAAAAGTTACACAACAGGCAAATAGACAGCTAAGTAAAACAGGGTTTATATAGACAGAGGATAACAGGAGTAACGAGCTACAGGTGAGCGTAATTATCACGATAAAGCCCAGGATTATGGGAAGTGTAGTGAAAGATGATAGTCCATGAGATGTGAGAACGCCATCTGCTGGAGCAAACAGGCACTCCACCTGGCAGGTGTAACGCATGGACAACAGAAAGTATAAATAAATAAATAAAAAAGTTTATGTTGAAAGACTTATTTGTATGCAATATATAATGTGACTTTAATATCAGCTATGCATGTAAAATTTTTATTGCCGCATAAATACATTAATTATTTAAAAAAAGTACTACATAGGATTTAGGTGAACAAATGTGGTACAAACATTGCAAAAAGGAAAAAAACTGCATTCAAAGGAGTGATTTTTGTTGTATTTTAAGAGGGGAATGCTGGTTTTCAGGTTTAGAAATAGGAAAAACACATCGATAACTTTCTGCTGTGCATCGTATGAAAACGAAACGTTGTAAATGCAGTTTCAACAAAGCAGTTACTGTGTAACGTGTGATTCACATAACAACACAAAATAATATAAAGTTATATAGATAATTGTGCTAGAGATTAAATTAAAATTTAAAATATTATTTTACCTTGAACATTTTTTTGTTAACATCTAAGCTTAAAGGTGAGAGAATGTTGAAAATATATTTTCTGCAGCATGTACTTTAAAAGATCACATATATCATAAAGAATATGGCTATTTAAAAAAATAAACTATATCATGTCCTTTTCATTAGAACTTGGAAGAGAGCGTTGCCCGGACCTTCTACAGCATCACCTCATCTGCTTCCTTCTCCATCCTCTGTCAGCAGATTTTTGCATCAAAATACAGATAAGACATACAGTATGGTAGCTGTATCCAGAGGTTAGTTAAAGTTATTAGTTTTCACAACCCTACAAAGCCATACTTCAGGAATCTGCAATGTACAATATATACAGAATTTATAAACTGTATTATTTCTATACAAAAGTTCATGGAGACCAGAGCTTCTTTGCTCGCTCTGCCTCCTCTTCAAGTAAAAATCCAATTACTGATTAAATCACATTTATTCAACATTATGTTTAACCTTTCCCCATTTGAACTGCTAAATGACATGCTTATTTGTAGAAGTGGCAGAAGTGGCAGCTACTGGCATTGGTCGAATGTTACATTTCAATGAGCAATTCCGATTTCAGAGGCAAAAATCATCAGGTTGGGGAACTTCTGTGATACCCACAAATCATTTAAATATGGCTTTTTAGTCACTTTAGGCTTCTAAATCTAATTTTTCATCCCTTCTTTAAGGATGCCTATAAGTTCCTAATGACCTGCCTGGCACAGCTGAAAGAGGGACCAAATCCAGACACACTTCACAGCCATGCAGTGCACATGGTGTTCAAGCGAAACCGTCTGCACACCTGCGAGATATACAGTAATTGTATCACACATGCTCACCTACACACATTCATGTAAGTGATGAAACACTGTGCTCTGGAGAAATAGTTTTAAACGGGAAACAGTTGCTTAAATAATGCCATAATACGTCCAAGAATATTTTCTATGTGCAATACAAGAAATCTTGTGTCAAAACAGCAAACTGCAACACAACCTACAAGCTCAGTAGTACTGCGTCTCATATCAGAGAAAGTATTATAAAAAATATTATAAAATAGTGACTCCCAGACCATAGTGCTTATAAATTGCATTGGATTATAAAATGATAAAGTTGATAAAATGATAAAATGTATTTGTGGGGTTTATTGTCAGTGAAGAAGAATTTCTCCTTTTTTTGTTGTTTGTTGATCAGTGCAGAGGACTGTTATTGCCATTCCTTGTATCCTGTATATTTTATGTGCGTAACTGACAAAGTAAGTGCTTTATGTTTAGTATTTTTAGTTTAGCCTATATGTACTTGTCAATTTCATTTATGTTTAAGTTAGATGAATTTTATTTACATTTGAAGCCCTAGCTGGATTTCAGCACTGTCATTGTTAGATTACCTGCTTAAATAGGAATGTGCTTTGGTTGTTTCAGATATTCAGCATTTGTTAGGACTGTGGTACTGTACATGAGGTAGATAGTAGCTACAAAAACATTTGTATTATCCCTCCTGACTTCCTATAATCCATACAGTAATGCAAACAAACATGAATCACATACTTCCACAAATACATGTCTAGTGAAAAAATAACTTACGTGTTATTGTCAGTTTTCTCATTTACAATTATGGAGTGAACTAAACATTACCATTAGACCTTACCTGTGAAACAAAAGAGAAAGACAAACTGAGTGTGGTTCCCAGTTTGCAACATTTTAGTAAGGGCAAGCATTTTTCATGTTAAACAAATAAATAATTTGACCTACGTTTATTATCATGTGTGTAAACAATAAAGAAAGCAATACAAAAATGCTTTCTTTTACAAAAGACGATAGAAAAATAATGATTCATTTAAGTAAATACAAGACACATGCTGCTGTTTATGGCACTGACTACCAAAGCGGTTCAAGTAGACTAAAGTGGGGCTCAGGTTGTCGTGCTGTGGGATGCGACCTGACCTCTGGAACAAGAGGGCCTGTTATCCATTCTTTGCAAAAGTCAAGTTTGGGCCAGGTAGTATCATTTGTTAGTTGTTTAAACCGTGTTTTGAAGCCGATATACGGTTAACTTTGACTGTCAATGTTTTGAAATACTACAAATATCAAATGCACTTACTAAACAAATATTTGCTATTACATTGCAAGTTTTCATTGTAACCAATTTCAAATTATTATTTGATTCAATATTGTAAAGATTCCCCTTGTGACAACGTGCCCCATAACTTAGCAGGCATCGGTTTCATGTAGTTCATGGTTGTTACCACCAGAGGCCGCTAAACGACAGCTCACCATTCCCTCACCGATATCTTTAGTATGGGTGAACAGCCCCAGCGCCCATATAGTACAATGAGAGTCTGTAGTCGGGCTGCGGTAAAAGCCAGCCTCTCCGGACTTACCCCGTACGCGCTCGGACTGCTGACAATCCACTACACGGATAACACCAGTCCAGTTCAACCGCAACTCGCGTTTATGTAGTTTATCGTCACAAGAAGCTCAGAAACAGCGTCGGACATGACAGTGATGAAAAGTGCTTGTATACTACTTGAACTCTCTGGAAGTTTGCGGATATTTTACCTTCAAGTGAATGGATTATAACTGCGTGTGTTATTCGGCACGTTGTGATAATAGTTTCATGCGCATCTTGTTTAGTGAGTGATCTTGTTTAGTGCGTTGATGCGATTACGGTTTGTTTCTGTGTAAAGCTCTGTTATATTAGCAGACTGTGGATTTTAAACACCTTGCACGGAGTTGAATAAACGCAGCGTGGTAGCAATGCAATGTTGCGATGCAAAGCCTGGCACTCTAAAATTTTAGTTGTGCATCCTGAAAACGGATTTGGATACTATACTTTCGGACATGTACGACACTGTTAAAGGTATCTTTATGTAGGAAACGTAATTACGCGAATTTAAATATGAGAAACATTTTAGAAACGTTGCATTTTGGTTCTAAGAACGTTAAAATGTCCAGATTTGATTATTTTATAAAACGTGACGGTTCTTTAAACGCTTTGTTAACTTAACCTGTTTTAACGTATTAACATTGGCAAAACTTTACGTATAACGTTTTTATAAGTAAATTTGTTTTAAGACATTTATGTTCTTTAACACTGGTACAACTTTACAAAACGTTCGTACAACTTAATTTGTTTAACACATTTACGTTTTTATTATGCTTACATTACCAATGATGTTCTTTTAACTGTTTCTAAGAACATCTTGAGAACTGATCTACCAGCTTGAAACGTCTTATGTGTAAAGTAAGGAACGATGTTAAAAACGTTTTCTGCCAAGATTGTTGGTATGTTAAACTACAGTTGGTAACTCCATAAGGACGTTGCAGTAACGTTTGCGTCTAACTTTACCTTAAGCAATAGTGTAGATAGAGTCTAAACCTTTAAACTCTAAGAAAAGGCAACTAAAGGTCATGGGAGAGGCCGCTCCGACCCAGGCCACACCAAGTGGATTTGCACCCATGTTGGGCGTTGGGATGGGAGGATCAATCACACCAATCGCCACATCAAGAGGATCCGCCGTTCCTCAGCTGCACAGCGCGATAGTGGAGCGCCTGCGAGCCCGGATCGAGCTGTGCCGACGGCATCACTCCACCTGCGAGAGCCGCTACCAGCGCGGACAGGCAGAAACCTCGGACAGGGAACACGAGAGCACACTTCACCTCTTAAACATTGTCCACCAAGGCCCTGGAAACAGGAAAGCCAAGGGCAATAGATCGGGCTCTCAGCAGCCTTCTGATTTCAACAGAGTGAACGGTGAACATAAAGTCCACAGTGTGTCGGAGGCAGAGTCGAAAATCTCCTCGCAAATAGCAGTAAGTGTTCAATACGCCCGTGTAAAATTTGGTCAATCTTTTCATCTGTGTAATACACATGGTGGCACACGTCAGAACAGTTCTCCAGAGAATGACATCAACACACTGATATGATGTGATGTGTGTGTTGTAGAAGAGAGAGAGGCCCCTGCTTAATTAAAAAGGGCCCTGCAGGCTGGCACATGATTCTTCAAAGGTCCTTTCCAAAAACAAACTGTACCTTAGCAGCACTTACTCGTTTAATAAATCGTTTTTCCGTAGTCCATACAAATTTGTTATACAGTGGCTTCAAAAAAGTATTTTGACGTAGCGTGTCTGGATGCAAGTTGTGGCATCTTCTTGCATATCCTATGCTATAGGACACCGTTGTGAACATGAACCTTTAACTGTTGTTTGTGCCACCATGCATTATTTTTACAGTTACTGGTAATATTGGGAAGAAAATATATTAGGATAGAAATGAAAACCAAATGCTTTGTAGTTTTAGCTATTGTTACATAAGGAAATACTTGCGGTCAACAGGTCAATGCTGGTTCTTTGTTGTCCGTCTTTATATTTGCCTCATGGGACTTCATAGTTTGACACCACTTGAGCTCGATTCATCTATTTAGTATCTCATAGATACAGGTCATTCACTACATTATGTCATCATTTACTGAGCTTTATACTGTTACAAACTCACATGACACGACTTTTAATAACATATCATATTTAAAGCAAGTCTGTTGAAACTTTGCTTTGTTAATGCAAGCTCTGGATTTTCAGCGCCATTCACAACAGAAAACAGACCTGCTGTGAACAGACCTGTGCTTCTGGACAAAGCATTAACAACTTAAGTGATGTCAAAATGTAACGCTATTGGTATGATTTTGTTGTTAAATTGCTTAAATGTCAAGTTGTTATTGCAACAAAACCAATCATGATGCTTGAAAATGATGTGCGAGCTGCACAAACTTTCTTGAGAACACTCTTGGGTGCTTTATTGAGCATTAAAGTGACTCATTGTGTTTTGTTGTTGTGTTAAATCTATCCAACCAGACATTCATTAAATGATCTCCTTTTGTGTTCTGAAGTAGGTTGTGCGGGTTTGAAAAGACATGAAGCAAGTCAATGATGACAGAAAAGTGCTTTAAATAAACACAATGTATTAAATCCAGTATACCTGGCGCAGATACACGCAGCAATTGGATGATGATGAAATCATGCAAACACTGCAGTGAATGGCCTTGTGTTTTGTTCCATGTCACGTGTTGTCAGGCACTATTATCAAAGGTTTGACAAATTGCTCTCAAAGCACCTCCTTGATTGATGGGTTTCCCATAAAACCGTTCGAAGCGTGCAGTCTGCGTATAAATGTTTAGAGCCTTTCAATACATGTCCTGGTTTTGTTTACTCAAAGTCAAACAGGCCTTGAAAACACGGTTGTCAGAGGAGTCCCCAGTAATTATGTGCCATGGGCTTTCAGTTGAATTGGTTTTTTCCTTATTTCAAAGCTGTGACAGACTCGGGAAGACTAGAGGACTGTAAAATATCCTTTCAGGGAAGAGAAAGTGGGTTATTGTAATTGCTCTGTTTGCTTATCTAGGGACTTATAAAGAGATAGGTATTTAATAAACCCTGTGTATAGCACTTAAACGATCTCCTACAGTATTCTTTAATGATGCAATGTTCCCCGCTTGTGCTTCAAAATTAAGTTTCATCCATCAATGTGGACAGCTATTACTTTAAAGGAGTAGTTCAACATTAAAAAAATCACCTCATAACCTCAATGACTTTCTTCTGCAGAACATTAAAGATAATATTGTAAAGAACCTCTAAAGCAATACAACCACTTATTCATGTTACAGATCATTGTATACATTTTAAAGTGTTTTATTTTGTGTTTCACGAAAGAAAGCCATATGAGCTTGGAATGGCAGGAGGGTAAGCAAATGATTAAGATTTTGCAAAACGTTTGCACATAATTGGGCATGACAAGCAAGCCTAATAAATAATAGGTGGAAGAAGGAAATGTCAAAGTGTTTCCTGGTATTTCTTGGCTATAGTGCCTTTGGATTAAAGGCTGAATGTGGATTCTGTGTGTATATGGAATCACTCCAGATTTTGAAGTCACTTTAAGTTTACAGAAACAATCTTTGCCTTACTCGTTGTATCTGAATGGGTTTCTCCCACCGCTGTTTTTTACGTCGACATGAAAATGAATTAGTCCTACGTGGGGTGCATTCACATTTTGGCAGAAAGCCAAAGCAGTTGGTTAAAAAGTCAAAGAACTGAAAACTCTCACACAGCCATAAAGACTTTTGTTATAAAGTCTGATCCACACTGCAGCTTATTCTGCACAAGAACCTAAAGTTAAGAAAGTAAGTGAAGGTTGTATTAATATTAGAATATTAGTTGATAAAACAAAAGCATGGTTGCTCATGCTTCTAAAAAAAAGCATTTCCTCATCATCTGCGTTTGCTCTCCTAGTGATTTCTTTGTGAGGCATATCCCTCATGTTTTATTCACGGTCTGAACAATGACTGTGACTTTGAGGAGCGCTGAAGCCATTCAACTTATACATCCCTAAATCCATCTGCACAATACAAAGGGTGCGGGCAAAAATTGCCTCACCTTAGAATGTAATACCCGTCTTTCATATTCAATCTTGACTTTTATACTACTTAATCTATTATACTACTGTAACTATTTTTAGGAATATCATGAAAATGGATACAAGCAGCTTTTAATAGAAGAAGGCTGAGAATTGAGTCGCTTGTGTATGTTGGGAACGGGCTGCTCTTGTCTGCCTCGTGTACTATACTGCTTTGCTTGTATTCGAGTCCTCTTTTAAAGGACTAAATCATTTCTGTGGTAGTCGTCTTTGATTTGTTTTCAAGCCTTTCAGCTGCGGCAGGGTTACTTTTACAATGTGCGTGTTGAGACATCGGAAAGGCAACATTTGGGAACAGATTAATTACTTCTGAGGTCTGAAAGTTCACATTAGCCATTTTAAATGGCTTTAAATGCATTTGCGGGATGATTGCGGCTAGAAACGGTATTGGAAGGTGTGAAATGTTTGTAGTCTGTTTGGTACAGCGGTTTTTGTTTGTGTAAGGGTAGAGATAATCAGGTTAGATAAGTCATTTTTTTGCAAATGGTACAGTACATATAGATAACTGCGAGTTCATTTGGTTGCCAAGATTATTGTATGCAGTGAAACCAGTAGATGCTTGTTTCTGTGATTTCTGATAAATGGTTGGGTAAAATATGAACAAGCTCGATGCCTGTTTTAATTTGGGTTAATTTAAACCAAATGTTGGGTTTGTCTATATTTATGCTATGGGTTTAAACAACCCATCATTTGTAAGTGTATAAATACATTAGGCCATTGGAAATTAATAAGTTCTTTTTCATGATTAAATAAACACTTGGTTTTTATACACCCTCATGTTGTTCCAAATTAGTTTTGCTTTCTTTTCTTGAAGTCAAAAGAAGACTGACAACCTTAGTCCCATTAACTTTCATTGTATAGGGAAATCGTCAACATGCTTCAAAATATCTCCTCATGTTTTCACAGAATAAAAAGCTTTACGCTAGACAGATGACTGTGTAAAATTTGTACAGTGAAACGCAAAGCAATTTTTTGCACCATGTGCAAACCTCAGTTTAACCTCAGTCAATTAGATGAAGAACATTGCTTTCATTGTCAGAAATCTGGACTGTTATATTCATGTGAAGTAAAGAATGCAGTGAGCAGAAAGGCTGCGTTGAGTCTTTCTTTGCGTTAACCGGTGGTTGTGAATTTTGCGGCTATACATTCATGCTTACTGTGATTTCCCAAGCACAGAGACCTCTCTGATGTCTGTCAGGTTTTTCCTGCCTGACTAAATAGAACAGTGTAAAGAGAGGAAAAGAGGGAGAGAAAACAACAAGGAGGGTACTTAGAGGGGTGGTTTGTTATATCTTTCGACAAGTCTTGTGCTCTGTTGAACCCACCTGAAATTCAAGCCTTGTGGGAAACTGCATTCTCAGGTGCGCATACAAGGGCACTTGGTGTGTGTGATAAAAATCTGTGACTCTTTTCTTTAAAAACAACAAGCCTCAAACCCCTTAAACACGTGAATGCTTCATATCATACGGGAGAGATTTATAAATGTCTGATATGACTCACGCATCTGCGCTCTCCTGTAATATCTGTGAACTTTTCACTCTGCAGTCATTACATAACAGCGCTGTTAACAACATTACTGTAGATTAGATTAGAAGATTAGATTACATCCATCTGTCTTTTAGCATCAATGAAAAACTTTTAAAGAGGTAAATTCACATTTCACAGATGTACTTTTCTTATCATTCTTAGAATTACAGTGCAAAGCATATGACCTTCTTTTTCAGTTGACTTAAACTGTCCTCTGGGGAAGGTAGTCTAATCTCAATAGGAATCTCTATGACTGTGGTACGTATTTTTTAATAAAACTTTTTAACCAGTTACTGAGCAATATTCGAGCCTGTCCTCATTCAAAAACAACCCCATAGGTTGATTGTGCAAGCAGCTTACTACGACCCAAGTTAAGTGCCCTCTACTTGCTGTAAAAAAGTGTTGTGTTGCATGTTTGTTTATAAGTAATTTGTGAACTTTTTAGACGATCCCTTACCCACCATTTTTCCAATATTAAATTTGAAAAATTTGCTTTTACATTTATACTTTTAGACCGTTTAGATAAGTGACTTTTAGTGTGTTCAAGGTATACATTAATTTCAGCAGGATTCTCGGATCCAGAGCCTGACATCTTATAATTCTGATGCCCAGACAAGATACACTAAAAACTACAAAGATCTCAGTACTGTCTGAATCAGTACATAAAATCGCATGCATCTTAGGTCTTTAAAAAATGTTGACATATCCTAATCATACCAAACTGGTACTTTAGCTCATGTATTATGATCCTTTTAAAATGGTTATGTGTTAATAGGTGAGTTTGGGTAACTTTTTTGAAATTTCCCTAATTGATGGTGACAATAAAAATATTAAGGGCTGGCTTGATTTGGAGGACTTCAAACACACTGCACTTTCCCGAGAGGTCACCATCTAGGTCAGAAAATTAGAAAGTGGGCTCGTGATGTCATTGCCGAACCCCTGGGTGGAATGTCGGGTCAGATCAGGGGCTCTCTGGGTAGATCAGAGATCAGGACTGTTTACATTTCAACTCAGGATATTTCTATCATCCAACTTTTTCACGTTCCCAGGCTCCTCGCTCACAGCCCAAAAGGAGCACAAGCCCTCTCTTTTTCTCCCTTCCTCTGCGCTCACCCCCTCCCCGCCGCTTCTCTTTCTTCCTCTCTCTGCCTTCAGGGTCAAAGTCAGAGTACAACTTCAGCACAGGGAGAGTGAAAAAAGTTTCATGTATTTTTTATTAATGCTTCTTATCACAGAAAAACTGCTACAGTAGTGTTGTCCGTTGGAAGAAAGTAATCTCGAGTCACAGACTCTTAGACTCAGTTTTGCTTAGACTCGTTTTTTGTCTTTTGTCTCAGACAAACTGAAAAAGCACTTTACCTGGTTACATTTCTCTTTTCATTGTAAGGTTGGCATTTGCTTAACTTTTGTGCTGTATAAAAAAAGAAAATCTTTTGATTTAAGAGTTACATCAAAGATTTATATCTTTTTAAAAAGAACAATTATTATATTATTTTTCCTAATAATTCATTTTTACAGTATTTACAAAATTCAATACAGATTACTGTAATTGCAATATAAATACATTTTATAGTGTGTATTTGAGAATTTTGAAAGTATTTGAGAGCATTAATGAGAATTTATTTTGGGGAAACGTACAATCAAACTACAAAATGCTGAAATTGACTTGTTTCTCTGTATCGAGGGATTTTTTTCAGCATCAGAGAATAATATTTATTTATTTTATGACACGTTTCATCATTCTTCTCATGATGCTGTCTCTGAAGAGAGGAGCGATCTTGGAGGTCACCTTTGTAATGACAGACGAGCTTCTTTGTTTAGATATTCTCCTCTGAGTTTTGTACTCATAAACTCAAAATACACTTTTGACAAAGATTCAGCGATTGTTGTTACAGAAAGTTTCTGTTGGTTGTATCTTTTGGTTATTTTGTGAGATTTGTTTATTTGTTGTTCTATCAAGTTAGAATTTCTTTTTTTTTTCTTTTTTCCTTCCCCTACTGCATCTACACATCGTGTCCCATATTCACAGAAGTGTAAAATATGAAATGTAGCGCTGACAGCTTTCTCTCAGTCCCCTGAGATTAACATGCTGACTAAAGTATCTCAACATTGCACGCTTGAAACCGCTTTGGAACTCATCTCGGCCGAGATCTCATCAAATGTTGTGGGAATATATTTTAGAAGTACATTAAAATGCACACAAAATCAAATACGATGACAAATTTGCAAGTATTACATGCAATCAGAGAAAATACAGCCAGCATGCAACTTAAATTTATTTACTTCATGAATTATGAATAGGTAGTAGCTCACATGCTTTGCCACGTTTAGAAAAGTTGAAACATTAATGTACCTTTGCGTCTTAACAGAAGTCTTAACTCATCTTTTACTTATGTATTAAAGATGTAAAACTATATAAGATGTAAAAGATTTTACTGAAAGATGTATTTCTATTACTATTGCTAAACTTGCTGTGTGAACCTGGTATAACCAATGGCCAAAAACTTGGCCTTAGTCACATTTTTGCAAGTATTTAGGTGTTGTACGTTTTATATGATTTACAACAGTAAGCTCTGGTCCTTGAATCTGATTGGATGAGTGCTCCATAAGTGCTGAAATGGCACCAGTTTTACCTTACTGTTTATTATTATTTTTTTATCGCTTTGCAACGGTAACAGTCAAAGTGATATATATGACGCAATTATTTGTTAACTTGGCCTCTGGCCTTGAATCACAAGTGCTGATATATGGCCAAAATGTACTTTTCTGTCCTTTTAATGTGAATAAACTAAAAAGCCTGAAAGCCTGCAGAAGAACTGGATCTTTACAGAAAGTCATTGGAGTTGCTCAACTCATTTCCTCTATCTGACAGGATGTTGAAACCACATTCATCAGAGAACATTATTTAACCACTTCTTGTCATACAGCCAAGAATGTCTTTATATTTGAGACTTGCTTTCTGTTCGATTCTGAAGACCGGCAGGCTTGTGTAGGGAAAACAGCGGTGGGGAAAAACATGTCAAAAATTTGTCAAACAATTTTGTGAAATTACATTTATGTCAGTTAAAGGGATAGTTCACAAAAAAATGCAAATTTTATCATAGTTTTCTTACCCACTTATGTATGTGACTTCCTGTCTTTAGCTTAACACAATGAGGTTTTTTCATGCACATCTATTGTTTTGCTTTAAAATACATTTATTAACCCACTGAAGTCATTTGAATCACTTTAATTTTTAGTTTTTTTAAGGATGTATGTGCTTTATTAGTTTGGGTCCTTTTGCTGTGTTCCAGACAATCTCAGATTTAGGATATTTCCTACCTTAAACCTGAAATATTGCCTTTGGTCACATTAAAAGTATTAATTAACATTAAAAGAGTGCTCTTTCAGACATAATTTCCGGGTTGAGGAAATATAATAAATCTGTGGCTTCTGCAATACATCATGTATACAGTATAAGGACATAAAGTGTCCATCACGGATGTATGTGGGAATTTTCATTTTTGGTGAACTATTCCTTTAAACAGCCTTAATTCTATGTATTAAAGGTAATGTTTTTACAATTACAGTATTACAGTACAAATAAATAACTGTATATATACATATACCGAAGAAGAGAGAAAGATTTATGTATAAAGATATTTAAAGATATATATAGATGTTGATAGAGCGAGTGTGTATGTATGTTCAGGGCTTGGACCTGGAATGCTGTTGTGTTTGTGTTGTGAGGTGACAGTCTCAGCTTCTGCCAGGGCTGATCTCTGGCGCCTGGTGCCCTCAGACTCCCTCTCATACACAATCACACTGTTATACCACTGCTGCTCCCCCACCCGCTTCCATCTGCCCAATCCTGAGGTAAAGTGAGAAAAGCACCTGACCTGGCTTCTCTCTCATTCATTTCCCTCTCCACCCCGTCAGACTAAACCTAAATCCTTCTGTATCCTGAGCGATATATGATTCCATTATATGATTGTGTCTATATAATTGTTTTATGGTGGGGCTGTATACGCTGAAAAGTATTCATTTACTGGTGTAGGTTACCATATGGGTAAAGTATAACTATATAGATCATGTCGTGTCATCAAATAGGTCATACAGGCAGTATGACCTATTTGATGACACGACATGATCTATATAGTAATACTGTACACCAGTAAATGAATACTTTGAATACTATATCCACTACCATGTTGTGTTGAAAGGAAAAACTTGTTTCCTGTACATCTGTATTTATAACCTGCCCAGGTATGTTCTCAGATCAACGTATGTACACTGTGATAAATGTGTGCGTTACTGTCAGGTTCCTTTTGACTGCAGCTTCGTATCAGTTTGACTTGTTGACTCATCCAAAAAAAATAACTTGTTCTTTCTAGTATCTGTCAGGCCTATTCAATTAATGAGAAGATTTGTCATAGGAATCTGGGAAACGTGTCCGCACATACTCTCCATGTTGCTAAAAAGCAGCAAAGTTTCAAACTGTCTGATACTCGTACTGCATAGTAAAACGTGTCTACACCGAATGTGAGCAACGTGTTGCAACAAATCAAAAGTTTCAAAGCGCTTTCATGACATCAGTCAACTACACTGTAAACGTCTGCTGTATCACGTCATGGTACACCTTGACCTACATGTATTTCTTTAGTCTGTTCTCCTCCAAGAAACAACTCGACAATTATAGTTAAGTTTTAAAGTTAAGTGTAAAAAATGAAAGTGGTGCATTGCACGTGTCGTTATGTTGTTTGCTACTAAACTACCAAACCATCAAAATACAGGTTTGTTTATAAGTAATGTGTGAACTTTTTACATGATCCCTTAACCACCATTTTTCTCAATATTAAATTCACAAAATGTACATTTACAACTCCATCAAAGCCATCTAAGATTTCTGGTTTACTCATTTTAATTATCTTTTGTTTCTAAATGTACATGGTCTTATGTATGTGTAGCAATATTAAAAAAACTATATAGTAAATCAAATTTTTATACGAATAGATTTTGGATGAAAGCTGTTAGATTTTACTGTTGCTAAACTCATCGTGCATACATCAAGGTTACAGCTGATTGGTCTGCGTTTAAAAAGCATAGTGTTGACAGATTCAAGCTGTTGCATCTTTAGTGTAAATGACTGTGATGTTGCATTCCTCTCATAACTGTTGTACAGACTTCTGTGTGTGTCCGAAAGAGAAATGAGTAAATGGGAACATTCCTCTCTCACTCCTGCTTGTCGCTGCCACCCCACCCCCTGCTTCCTTCCTGTTCTTAATTTAGCATCTATTGGATGTTTTTCCCACATCCGGCAACAAAGAGAGGCTTGTGCCATATACCAACATACAGGAGCACGATCAAATATTTTCATAATGCATCTGAAGGTCTTGCTACTGCTTTTATGTGTATTATCTTTCACTCGGTGGCCTTCTCTCATTCCTATCATGGGATTGAAGCATTTCTGTATGAACCAACATGGAAGTGAGATTTTGTTGAAAAATGAAGTAGTTTATATTTATTGATATTTCCATACTTTTTTCTGTAGGGCTATTTGAACTAAAAATGCTATATTACAACTCGCCTGATATGATTTTTGGTCCGACTCAATAAATAGAAATGCTGCAATGGGTTACTTTCTTATCGAATGTTAGGAATAATTTAACATAAGAATTATTTTAATAATTATTATTTTATTTTAATAATTAATAAGAAAATAATTTTTAATTGCAAATATTAAAAAAAATTCAACACCCATCTCAACAAAGATGATGTATCTGTAGAGCTCTTTTGTTGGCATTTAGGATATCCTCTTTATGGCTCGATGGCCAAATTTGAGTCATGGCAACTTGATATTTTAAGTTTAGTCTAAATTTTTAATGTTTTAGGTTTATGAATACATAATAATGTGAATGTGTGTGAATGTTTATCTTTGGTAACCTTGCATGCAATATGTAGCATGTATACAAAAATTTCCCATTGTGTTCCTCTCAGGGTAATATAAAGTTTTTCTGTGGTGGAATATTTATTATGTATAATTGTTTTTGAGCAAAATAACATTTAATCACACAAGTAAACAATTATCACAAGAATGTACTTTAGCCTCTAATAATGTTTTTCCAGTAACTGGAAGATCATTACAGAGTTTTAATACATTTGTTATAAGATCGCAAACACTCATTTTAAATAAAACTCATTTAGCCTTTATTAATATTTAATTTTAAGCAATTTAAATAGAATTGGTAAATATTTTAGGAAGCTTGTAAATCACCATGTATCTCCCTATGTGCAATATGTTGCTTTGAGCAATTATTTTTCTGTCTTGACACGCAACATAACTGCTCTGATATTGATTTTAATTATTAATTCATTTTTCCTTTGGCTTTGGTGTTAACCACATAAAGCTTTCTGTTATGTAAATAATGTTAAGTATGATCCACTACATTCATTTATTTCATAGAACACTTCAAAATGTATAAAGTTTTAATAAATATTGTAATTAGCAGCTCAGTTTATTTTGGGTTATGTTTGTGTCTTAAAGAAAAATCATTTGTGGCCAGATTTAATCTCGGTAAATCAAGTCAACAATCATTTAGGCCTTATGCACATAAACAATTATATTATCTACTTTAAGTAAAAATGTAAAAAGACTCAAACAATGTGTAGGACTGTCTGAGGTCAGTTACCATATAACTTAAGAAAAAAAGTTTTTAAATAAAAGAAATGAGTGTACAGGTTTTTTTCTGTGCAGTCATCCAGTGCTTATGTGTGATTCTGATCAGATTCATGTCTTTCTACTGTTTTCTGTGAGGAAAATAAAAATTTATTGCCCAGACTTTGCTCTCTCGGGCTCAGGAGACAAAAGAATTCCCAGTGTTTCATTTAAACATACCAAATCTTTATTAAAATTCCTTAAAAGAAATACAAAACACAAATATGATAATTGTTAACATACAGAATATATATATATATATATAGAGAGAGAGAGAGAGAGAGAGAGAGTAGAGTATAGAGTTATAATTTGATAAAAGAAATGTTTCAGTTTATACTGAATTTTCTAACTTCTGTAAACTTTGGGATTTGTGATTGTGCTCAGTCCTCAGCACACTTTGAGACGTAGTGTTTATCTCTGCTTAAGCTTTAAAGAAGAATAAGAAATGAGTACCAAAGGTTGATGGGGTCTTTGTTACAATGAACATGGATACTGCCCTCGGGCTATTAACTCATTTCTCAATCTGCATGCTTGCATTACCACACTTGTGTTTAGGTTTACAAAATGACCTCTCTCATACTGTAGGAATTCTCATGTTTTCAGTAGGGCGAATTCACTTGACAGCTGCGCAACTTTCGCGTGCGGTATTTCAGAGCGAAAACCGACTAACTTTAACTGTCCATTCTGTTACAATGATGATAAATCCAGATGACACGTTATGTACTGAAATTGCAACATTTGAGCGTTTGAAAGGAGCCAAAACTTCATGCCAAAATCCTGATTGCATAAGTGTTACTGCTGTTTACATGCTGCAAGAACATGTGATGTGTGCCAGATATCTCAAAATGAAAGAAATCGAAAGACTAGTTCACCCAAAAATAAAAATTCTTTCAGCATTTATTGACCTCATATTACTTCAGACCTGTATGGCTTTAATAATTAATAAGAAAATAATTTTTAATTGCAAACATAAAAAAAAATTAAACACCCATCTCAACAAAGATGTTGTATCTGTAGAGCTCTATTGTTGGCATTTAGGATATCCTCTTTATGGCTCGATGGCCAAATTTGAGTCATGGCAACTTGATATTTTAAGTTTAGTCTAAATTTTTAATGTTTTAGGTTTATGAATACATAATAATGTGAATGTGTGTGAATGTTTATCTTTGGTAACATTGCATGCAATATGTAGCATATATACAAAAATTTCCCATTGTGTTCCTCTCAGGGTAATATAAAGTTTTTCTGTGGTGGAATATTTATTATGTATAATTGTTATTGAGCAAAATAACATTTAATCACGTAAACAATTATCACAAGAATGTACTTTAGCCTCTAATAGTGTTTTTCCAGTAACTGGAAGATCATTACAGAGTTTTAATACATTTGTTATAAGATCGCAAACACTCATTTTAAATAAAACTCATTTAGCCTTTATTAATATTTAATTTTAAGCAATTTAAATAGAATTGGTAAATATTTTATGTTCAAGGAAGCTTGTTAATCACCATGTATCTCCCTATGTGCAATATGTTGCTTTGAGCAATTATTTTTCTGTCTTGACACGCAACATAACTGCTCTGATATTGATTTTAATTATTAATTCATTTTTCCTTTGGCTTTGGTGTTAACCACATAAAGCTTTCTGTTTTGATCCACTACATTCATTTATTTCATAGAACACTTCAAAATGTATAAAGTTTTAATAAATATTGTAATTAGCAGCTCAGTTTATTTTGGGTTATGTTTGTGTCTTAGAGAAAAATCATTTGTGGCCAGATTTAATCTCGGTAAATCAAGTCAACAATCATTTAGGCCTTATGCACAATATGGAAAGAAATGCATACAGTATGACTTTAACATAATAACTTGCTCTGGTCATTTTGTAATGCTGAAGGTTGTCATCAAAATAACCGAGACATTTTTTAAAATGTCTTCTTTTGAGTTTTACAGGCGAAAGAATTATATACTTAATTTAAAGAACATGAAGGTGAATAAAAAATGACTAATTTTTAATTATCCCTGAAATGTTGCAAAAGCATTTAATTTATTTTAATAATTCTCTCTCTCTCTCTCTCTCTCTCTCTCTCTCTCTCTCTCTCTCTCTCTCTCTCTCTCTCTCTCTCTCTCTCTCTCTCTCTCTCTCTCTCTCTCTCTCTCTCTCTCTCTCTCTCTCTCTCTCTCCTCTCTCTCTCTCTCTCTCTCTCTCTCTCTCTCTCTCTCTCTCTCTCTCTCTCTCTCTCTCTCTCTCTCTCTCTCTCTCTCTCTCTCTCTCTCAGCAGCAGCAGCTGTACAGTGTAAAACCGCCTTAAAAAGCTGCTTCACACGCAACCAGCCTCGCATGTACAAACACGCTCTGATACAGAGCATTTCTGCAACCTTGAACTTTTCGTGCCACTATCAAGAGGCCGCCCTGGCACAGCAAAGCCACAGCTGCAGAATCCAGCTCTGCGGCGATAACCCTTCAGTACGCACCCTAATGCCTTCGGCTTGGTTGCTGATCGTGTGTGCATTAATCAGTGTCACCTGTGTTTTACTTTTTTTACACAATCCCTTTTTCTTCAGCAGCGGATACATAGAGTTCAGTACTCATAAAACCCTTATATTTTGTGTCACCCAATCCATGCCCTGCTAAATTCTCACACACGCTGTCAAAAAAGAGGTTTTGGCTGCGTGACAGCAAAAGAAACCCAACAATTTGCTAGCCACAACAATGGCAGGTCACAACCGCTGAATCACTCAAAACACGCTATCACTTGGCTGCTTGTTGATAGATGATGGGGTTAGAAGTTGTTTTGCGTGCTTTTATTTTCCTGTGTTCTTGGCTGCGTCTCAGCATTGGTTTGTGCATGCGGTTGCCAATATTGGTCTACAGGCCTTATTGGGAATGTCAGAAGTGTGTGGGAGTTGAACGGAGTTCAGTTTCTACTGCGTTCCCTCGCTTTGCTCCTTGTGAAATCGTCTGATAATGAGATGCTTTGTTGGGGCTACTCGGTTGTTGGTCTGCTGAATAAAACTAATGTTCACTGACAAAGTGATTTTGTCAAATATCCAGTTTTTTCATCCATGTTTGTGTGCAAATTTTGAGGTATTGCGTTAAAGTAATGGGTGGAAACACAAAGACGCAAACAAAATGTACCTAGAAACACATTTACTAGCTTGAGAAAATTGCATTTTGATATATAGGAAGACATGTGATTGAAATGCAATATGGAAAGAAATACATACAGTATTACTTTACCATAATAACTTGCTCTGGTCATTTTGTAATGCTGAAGGTTGTCATCAAATGACTGATTATAAACATAAACACTGCCTGAAACTATTTTTTTCCGCTGCCAATCACAAACAAACAAAGTTTATGAGTTTTTGTCCAATCCCTTTTAAATCACTAGTGATTAACAATAAAAATCCATCTTCTACATTTTTTCAATACTTTTAAAATTTGTTTCTTTACAGTTTTCCTAATTTTGCAGGATTAGGATAGGATGTAGTATAGGATGTAGTATTTGACATAAGACTAAAAAAAGGTGCTTCACAGTGCCATACAAGAACCTTTTTTGGCTGAATGGTTCCATAAAGAACCTTTATGGAACATTTATAGAACGTTTCTGTTTCTTTATAATGGACAATTTAATACTATAAAAAGAAAAGTTCTTCTGGTTTTTTTTGGAAAAGTTACTAAAAGATCAAAAATATGACAAAAATGATGTCAAAAAGAACACTACACTCTTAAAAAAATAAAGGTGCTTCAGAAGGTTCTTCACAGCGATGCCATAGAAGAACCATTTTTGGTTCCTCAAAGAACATTTTTGTCATACAGACTTTCACTTTTGTGAAACAAAAAGGTTCTTTGGATATTAAAGGTTCTTTATGGAACCATTCGGTTCTTCTATGGCAGGGGTCTTCAACTAAAATTGCTTGAGGTCCAGTAAATGAACTCTCCTCACCAGCCGAGGTCCGGACAATTATGTACTGCACGTAAAAACATAAATTGACTAAAGAAATTAGTGTAAATATTTGTTTTTATTGAACAAAATATAATGTTATCACGTATATTGAATAATGTCTCTTCATATGTATAAACCTAAATAATCTTTCACAAATCAATCTCATTTTAATGCTGTTCTGTTACTGTATGTCCTTTCAGTTGCTTTGGTACAAAATATCTAAATTTATCCAGTAACAATGTCTGACAAAAATATGAAGGGAACAGTGCAAAATGCATCTCTAAATCTGCACAACATGCATTCATTTCAACATTAACAACTTAAAAGGAAAACCTAAACTGAGATTAACAATCACAATCAATGAACACAAACCTCTCTGGTTCAATTAAATCAGATCTCATATCACATTTGATCTTCATTCTCATGTATTGTCTGTACTTTACTAAATGTATGCGCTACTGAGCTGACTTTATGTGCCTGATATAAATTGGATTTTATAATAACGTTAAATAGCGTTTGCCATTTATTTATTTAATTGTGTCAAAATGCTTTGCGGGCGGGATGGACGCATCTCGCGGTCCGGATTCGGACCGGGGTCCGCCAGTTGGTGACCCCTGTTATATGGCATCATGAAGCACCTTTATTTTTAAGAGTGTAGGTTAAACTCATATTTGGTGCGTTGGAGGAATTGTATTCCTAAAGTCAGCAGATTGGTTGAATTGAGTGTTGTTTAAGTTTGTCGGGAGTAAAGTCAGACAATATGGTGAGCTGAGTCCACTGTAAACTTTAGTATTATGAGAGTAAGCAGTTTTAACTGTGTGAACGCGAGGAAAGCTCAGGAGAGGATTTTATGGCTGAGATCCACACAGAGGTTACTTTAAAGACAAGCGTGTGTGTTCCAGAAATAGCCTATGCCATTTCTCAATTCTCAGGCTTTTCACAAACTTTTCCATTCTTCCGTCTTTTTCCTGGTGATTGTCAAAGATTTCTTTTGGTGAACAAGTGATCTTGTTCAATCTAGAGACATAAACAATAGTGTCTGAGCCCAGAATTAAGCCCTCTGTCCTGTGTTCCCACGACAGATTAACTGCATACTGATGTGAATGTGAAGTGTTAGAGTTGAGATGCAACACAGGAAAGGGAACGAAAAACACCCACCACATTGAGTAGATGTACAGTATAACAAATAATACCCGACATGTGCCCTGTGCATGGCTGGATTACAGCATCTGGAGCTGTGTAAAAATTTTAAAAAGGCCAAGTAAATAGCACAAAATAATACAAAAATGATATTTAAAGGGATAGTTGTCTCGGTGGTTTTGTGTTCTTCAAAATATCGTCTTTTTGTTCTGCAGATGAAAGAAAAACAAGATTTGACAATGATGATTTTATGATTTTTAACTTTAATTGCGTACAGATAAATAATATGTATGCAAATACAAATGTTATGTTCATATTTAACGTGATAAACAACATTACACCTGTGATTACCTATGGCTAGAACTGGCCTAGGAGCTAAAATAACCTCAACAATTGGTTCTGCCGCAACCACTAAAAACATACAGTACCAATATGCAAAGTGTAAGAAACCTAATGTTTCACAATGTCAGATTTGGTCTGTTTGGTGTGTTTTCTATAATGCATGTTAAAAAATCTTAGTGTGTTTGTTAAGGTTACATTCGTGATTCAATACTTGCGGGAAACTGGTCGTAGATCAGCCTTAATCAGGGTTTTCCCCAAGCAGATCCTGCTGGGTCAAGCTAATATCCCTGAAATCATTTAGTGGTCAATGGCATGGCTTATCTGAGCCATATGAGGCAGCTGCAATGTTGAGGAAAAGCCAGATGTTGAAATAAAGGGAGAGAGAGAGTGCAGGAAACAGCTCGGCATGCC
Organism: Beaufortia kweichowensis; assembly: GCA_019155185.1. Lineage (NCBI taxonomy): Eukaryota > Metazoa > Chordata > Actinopteri > Cypriniformes > Gastromyzontidae > Beaufortia > Beaufortia kweichowensis. The sequence goes on from CM032811.1 coordinate 5,536,537, forward strand.
ATAGGAGTCATCTTTGAAAACAGGAAGGCAACTTGTTCCCTGCTTATGGGCCGTTTCCTGTGGCAAGGAATGAAGGGGTGGTGGTGGGGGGATTTTTGACGTTTTGTGAGAAGGTGCATAACTGGAAATAACCATTTATGGGTATAAGAGGAAACAGGACTGCCCACTCGGCAGCTTTGGGCTCAATAGCAGTTTTTGTCAAGAGGAAGAATGAGTATGATTTTCATCAAGCAAAAATAGTTTATTTAATATTAAATGGTAAATAAGTAGATTTGTTGTGAGAAACGGTCATGCACCATTTGTTAGCAGTTGCTTTAGTTGTCGTTATTTTTGTGTTATCGGTAACTCTTTACAATAAGGTTGTATTTAATCTGTAAACATTAGTTATTGCACAATAACAATAATTAATGTAAACAAAGATTAATAAATGCAAAAAACTATTGTTCATTATTAGTTCATGTTACCTAATGCATTTACTAATGTTAATGCAACGTAACCTCATTGTAAAGTATTATCGTGTTATCTAATGCAATAAAATATAGACATTTTTAAGTGTGTCTTAAGTGTCCAAATAGTTTTTGGGATCACTGTACAGTAATTCACAAGACAAAAGTTTAGGTTTAAAAAACGACATATCATCTGTGCCAGTTCTTCACAGTTCCGCTTGCAGTAGATTTGGTTTATCATCAACTTTTCACTGTGGAAAGACTGAATACAGCTGTTCTTGCAGTTTACAGACTGACCTCTGCTGGCATGGCACGAATAAAAATCTTTTTGGTTCAGAATAATAATCTGTCATTCCTCCTATCAGGGATCAGTTTAAAATATGCTTCTTATTTCCCACTCCTACACGCTCAGGCCGTCTCGTCTGGCAAATCCTGCCTTCAGTTTTTGCTCTTCTTTACACCGCTCACTTATTAGTAATGTTTGCCAAGGTCAATTATCAATATTACTGTACACTCTTATAGATTAAAGTATGGGTTTTTTAAAGGCAATTCCAGCATTATGGACATGACATATTCAGTCAAAACGTGAAATGTAGATCTCACTGAATGTATTTATTGTCTTTATATTAAACTGTTGATATAATCTTGAATATTGAATATTAATCTCTTTATATACTCCAGACATGAAAAATATCAGTCTATGCACGAGTTATTGATTTAAAAATTGGGAAAAAAACGTTATGCATGTGACAAAAACATACTTTGTAAGATTTCTCTTAATTAAAATGCACAAACCAGAAGCAATAATGCCCAACAAATAGATAAAATAGAAAATGGATAAAATAGTATTTTATTGTCATTTACATGTGGTCATTTATGAGAAATATGGACTGTTACGGAGGTGACAGTTGTGAAAACATCACTTTGAAAAATATGATTTAAACAAACGAATGCTTTAAAAACATTGAGAGAGTATTTAAACCACCAAATACAGACATGGGAGCTTTCGGTATGATGAAAACCTTTGGTGAAACCTTTTATTTTCGCTCGGGAAGGCACCGCTCACATCTTTAAGACATAGCTGTAGTTCAGTACACACAGGTGTTTTATAAGTGTAAATGCCCTCAGCACTTCAGAGCAGGTAGACGGACGTTTGATGTGGTTTTCACACATCTGTCAGAAGCATCTCTGCGCTGGTTAATGAGAGCGAACCGCAGAAGACAATAAACTCTGTTCTCGTGCCCGCTGAGGTGCATTCAGGCAAATGAAGCTGCCACTAAATTAAACCTTTTCAGCCCAGGCGGAGAGAGCTTGTGTCTGCCTGACAGATCGCTCGGTGAGCATCAGTCGAGAGGAGCTCACAGCATCGGTGGGAGGTCTTTCTCTGCCCGTTTCACTCCTAATACTGTTCTTTAACAGAAACGGGGCAAAGGGAGCGACAGAGGATATTTGCTCTCAGTTGTGCGTGATAGAAACAATGAAATTAAACACCCAATCAGAGCGCGAGGGCAGGAAATGCCCACCGAACCTGGAGAACACTGCGCTTTTGTTATACGCATTGTAAAGGAGACACCATAGAGCTTTTGTTTGGCACAGCTTAGTCAACCCAGCTTCTACAATCCCAACCCTCTTTGGCATTTTTGAGTCAATGGAGCAGTACATTGCCTATATTTTAAGTTAGTTCATCTCTTTTTCAGGCAATAAAAAATTGCTTGGATCAGGCAGTTTAGCTGAGATTTTATAAAGAGCATTAATTTTCAAGCCGTAGTGTGCTTGTATGCCAGCATTTTTATATATTCCCAATGTGTTCTTATGACGGTAGTTTCCTTTTATAACGCGTGTTTCTAGCGTTCCTGTAGCTGAATTAGTAGATTTATTGTATTGGCAACAGAAAGTCCAAAAGGAATTATAAAAAAGTGTGTGAAAAAAGTTTTTGTTCAAATCTTGTAGGAAAAGGTTTAGAAATGTACCAGTCAAAAGTTTGGAAACACTTATTCACTGTTGTTTAGATGTTTTTCCAACATTTTAGAATAGGTGTAAACTCATTAAAACCATGAAATAACACTATTGTAACAGTGGGAATTATGTTGTGACTAAAAGCGTCCAAAATAAGTAAACACCATGTTATATTTGATCATCTTCAAAAGTAGTCACACTTTGTAAAATCATACTCTTGACATTTTATCATTCAGTTTCTTGAGGTCTCAACCTGAAGCTTTTTAACAACACTGAAGGAATTTCTATCTATGCTGGACTCTTATTGGCTGCTTTTTATTCTTGATTATTATTTGCTCAATAATTAAATTGAGAAATTATTATGTTGGCACAATTATGTTCACAGAAGTAATTTCAAAGATCTTAAGAAATATTTTTGTCAATTGTGTCTAAACTTTTGTACTGTACCTTTATGAATTGTTAATGATTTATAGATTTAATTTATGGAACTCATGGATTAATTTTGTTTTGTTTGCAATAAATAAGACTTTATGCAGCAACAACAGCATCTATTTACTGTATCTAAAATACTTTTATCTAAAAATAGTGAATATTAAAATAACGCAATACAAATTGTCCTTGTAACTAATTTATGGAGAGACAGTGGGGACATGATGCTTTGTTGTGTGCTTGTATTTGCTGGGGGGATTTTGCACTGACTGTCCTTACAGTTAAAGGTGACGTGAAGATTGGGGGTGACAATGACGTATCCAGGGCATGCTTAAAAAAAGCAGTTCAGATATGGTCATTGGATGTGATGGCCTGTCATGGCGAGGTTGATGGACTTCTTTGTGATTTCTGTGTGTGTGCAAGCTCACGCTGTATTTTGGAGACAGGTGTCATGACATTGCTTCGCTGTGGGGTGTATGTTATTGTCTCGGTAGCTCACGGAGAGCAGCTGAAGTGACTTTTGATTCATATTTTTCAGCCTTTCCACAGCATCTTGATTCAGGTGATTTGTCAGGTACATTTTTAACACTTGCTCTTCAGGATGTGGCCTTGTGTATTAATGTGTAACTGCATGTGATTGTGCCATACTGAACATGTTCATGAGACATTTTTTGTTTAATGTTTTTAATGCTCAAAAACAGATTTTTGCTTATTATAAAGGAAAAGATTTCAGACTGCAGCTTTAAGAAAACTAAAGTACTCAACAAAACCAGTGTAACAATTGCATAAAATAGCATCAGAATCCTTCAAACATTAGTTTGTACTTGTTATCTTCCACATGCAGAACAAAGGGACAAGCATATTGTTTTATCAGCTCTGGGTGAGATTGTAAACGCAGCGAGCTGAGCTCTGAATGTCTGGTGAATTGGGCCAATGTATTGTTTGATTCAGCAGAGCTCTCCATAGACACAGTAAATGAGAAGCTGTGAGTTACAGTTTAATAACACGCAGCCCATAGTAAACATAATAGATGCATGACTTCTTCAAAGAGCCATCCCTCCCTTATTTTCCCCCCGGGGGCTCTATGATGGAGCTGCGTGTTTTCTTTCTTTCTCATCTGCTGCTGATCGCTCTCTTCTTTCCTTGTTTTCCGTCTCTAGGGATCTGTCAAAGGATCCAGGGAGGGAGAGAAAGTGCGCATAATGAAAGTGCTGCTTTGCTCTTTTCATGTGCCTCTATAGGCATCTCTCGTATTTAGTATGCACATGTAAATTTCTATTGAGTATATGCATTCTGTCGGTTTGTCAGGAGGATGTCTTTTGGAGTAAGTCATAAATGTTATGTCACTCATACAGTTTAGCCTTGGAGGAAGTTGACAAGAAGAATATTTGAAATATTTGACTTTAACTGCAGATTTTACTGTCTTGAGTAGTTTGTGACATTGTTGAGACATCTCTGGAAACTGTCTAGGCATCTTCGGTAAACAGGTAGGAGATAATAATGATCGATGGTGTTTCTTTATAGCTCAGAGGATATAATTTTAGTTTTAGTGTTTGGTTCAGAAGGATCTGTCAAAGGAATAAAATTATGGCAAGAACGGTGAGTTCAGTCATTTAAGTGTTGACACCATGGCAACTCGAACAGCATACAGACATGATTGCACAATATACACTGAATAAATACTGTTTTATATCTTCCTTTCGTTTGTATGATTTCCACTGTCCATATTTCCTGTGCAAAGAGCAAACAATTGATGCTAGACCTTTTCTGAAAGCTAATTTCATTTTCCTCCATTTTTGCAATTAATTGTAACCAACTGCTCCCCACATAATTTTAATAGTCAGATAAGCATTTCCGCACTAGAAAAAGCGCCGATTCAGTGTTTAATGGTTGTGTAACATGCATTTAAAGTTGTGCAGTTCCTTACACATTTCATTTGTGTTTTTGCACATGAGAAAAACCCACATGTTGTTTTTTTTTTACATGTTGCCCACATGTAAAAAAACATCTAGCCTACAATTCATGTGTTTTTCAGCACAACTACACCTTTCCTTTCTCTTATTGGTCAACAGATTATTACATCACAAGACTCTCATGACAGAACCATAGGCGGAGTTTCACTTTCGTGCCCCCATATAAATATATATATTGTAATCTTACGAAAATGCTTTTCAGAATCTGAATGTGCTTAATATGTGCCGCCCCCACATCCTGTTTTAACAGGAAATACATCTACACAGGAAAGAAAACAGCCTTGGGCGAGTAATTTCATGGGGTCTTTGAATGTACAAATACTTTTGCGTCCACTGTATTATCTAAATATTTTAATGGAAAAAAAAAACCTTATCAGAAAATATCAGACACATACAACAAAACCAATTCCTCTCATTTTAGCATCTGTGTATCATAAAGGGAAGGATTTGTTTCATTAAATCCAAACGCATTATAGAAAATGTAAAACAGACACTGGTCCATCTGTTAGTTAAGAATTGAAACCACAAAAGTACAGTGAAAAGACTGGATGCAGCTTATAAACCGCTTCCTTCTGCTCTATTGGAGTGCCTGAGACATTAATTTGGAAGAATGCAATTTGAACACCCTGTGATCTGATTACTCCAATTTTTCAGGCTTTCATGAGAACCACTTTGCTGTCCATTTGTGCACATGCCTAATCCTTTTTATCTGCATTTAGCTGATTCAGCTTCTTTGGGTGGATGGGGGTGGGTATCAATGACACCACCATTTATGCAATTTATAATATCCCATTAGTTATGAATCTGCATGCACGCAGGGGGACACAGGACTATTTTTGTTGAAGTTTAACACATTTACTATGCTCAGAGGCATAACTTTGTCATCAGTTGTACATTGTAATTTGCACATCCAAACTGTATGTAAGTTTTTACATTATTTCAACTCATTTAAAGTCATTTCAACTCATAAAAATTGTGAAAATAGTTGAAATAATGTAAAAACAGTTGAAAAACTAAGTTGACTGGACTTGAAATTTTAAGGCAACCAAGAGTTTTTTTACAGTGTACCTTTTGCAAACCAAAAGGAGATGTCGAACTTCAAATATCTAAAATGACCAGTTAAGTAGTTTTGAAGGCATATAATAGCTTTGTTTCATACTTTTTCTCCACTGTAACGCTTAAATCTCACTCACATTAGCATGTATTTTTGGTTTGATGTCAGTGATGTGAAATCTAACTGGTTCTCATGTTTGACAGAAGACACATAAATCACATAGGTTTGGAATGACAAGAGGATGAGTTCGTTTTTGGGTAAAACTATCCTTTTAAAACATTGGATTTGGCACACTAACAGAGGGAGATTAGTGAGTTCATTAAATCAGTACACAGATGGACCAAACCTATCAATCTAATGTTTGAACCCTGTTTATCTTTTTATGATAAGTGCTCTCTTTCTCTCTCTTAGTATTTTCCTCTCTTTACTCAGTTGTGAATGTAATTACTCTCATACACTGATAGCACAGAGTCTATGAAACAGAGGATTCAGGGCTCTGATTTCTTGCTTCTCTGAAATTCCATCTCTCTGCATCCAGTGTAACCGTATAAATATTATGTCTCCCTAGGAACACAATAGTGGTGTTTATTTTTTATTTTGGGCATGTTTTTTGCCAGGTTGGATTTGAGACGGCTCCGGATTCTCAGAGGAGTGAATTACAGTGTGCCTGAAGGGTCTGTAGAATAGATTAAAGAGCACAGAATACACACATGAAGCTATTAAGACTGCTTTGTCAAACAGACAGCGACCTTCTCATGAATAGACGGTCGAAGTCCAGTATTTGCTTGTTGCTATGTGAAATCGTGGTGCTTGGAGTTGGCTTTTCCAATATTTACTAATCTAAGGTGTTATTTTTCTTTTGCGTTTTTGAAAAGACATACACACAACGATCAGCATTCACACAAACTCACGAAAAAGACAAAAACGCTTTATTATGCATTGCTTGGCGATGTCATTTTGAAAACAAACTCTACACACATGTGCATATACGCATATCCAAGTGTAACCAAAAAGCTTTTTTTAATAGCCTTTGATGGCGTATTAGTGTTTTTAGAATTATGAATAATGTGTCTCTGCTGGTCGTAGTGACGCAGTAAATCGTTTTCAGAAACTTGAATCTCGTTTTTAAAAGTTTGTGTTTTCAGTCCCTGAACAGCCAAACCGTTTTTAGTAAAAAAAAAAAACTTGTCATGTAAACGGCTTTTAGAAACGGCTTGGGTTCTTCTTTTAATGTAAAAAAATATACATGCAAGCAATATACAGTAACTATAAAGATAACTATAATAACAAAATAAAAATATTTCTAGCTGATGAATAATAAACAATGACAGCCAATTAAAACCCACTCAAATTGAAAAGGCTCACACATTCAAAATGTGAAACTAAAGATGAGAGTAAACATTATCATCCACTGGTTTCATTCTTTGTGCGACCAGGCCTTTATTGTCCACTTTCTAGATTAAATTATATTAATAATATTTCATTCATAGTTACATATGTAAGCTTTGATGAACAGGCAAGAAGACAGACACAAAGACAAACACACTCAAGTCAGGGCCTGTAGGATGTGCCGAAGGTCTGACAGCTGCTTCCAGGACGATGACCGTCACATCCTCTGATCACCCGGGGCTCTCTATCAGTTTCATTTAGAATCAGCACACTGCTCCTCTTTCTAGCAGCACATGTGGCTGAGACGGCACACGCACGCTCATGTGACCTCACAGCACAAGTGTTGTCTATCAGGTCAATGGCAGCAATAGCCGCACAGCAAGGTACATAATAAAAGATGTGAAGTTTAAACTGACGGGTCGTGACCGGAAAATGGGTCACTGTTGTGTTCTGTAAGGACAAAAACAATGCTAAAAGCATTAAACATTAGTATGAATAGTTAGGATAGCAAGATAAATTGACTTATTAAATACAAAATCAGAATGAAAATGCTTCCTTTAACATTTGTCGACAATTTCAAAGACTGTGTCTAATCATACTTTTTAGTTTTGGTGAAATCTGGTAGAGGTTTTGTTTTAATTTGGTGGGTTGCTCTTCCTTGAAAACGTAAAAAAACTACATTAAAATATGCAGAAAGGATAAACTTGGTTTGTGCCGACCACAATGTGTTTTGCATGGTGAATTATTGGCTGCCAATACCATAAAACCATTGAATTTTATTTTGAATGAGACATTTGAAAACCAAAATGGTTAGTTTTTCCATGTTGTTTGGCCTCTGCAGTTCATGGTAATGTTAATCAATTTCACCATTTGACATTTTGTACCTTTAGTACAATTTTAGTGCCAGTTTGGTCACCATTTGATGCCCAGTATAAATCTAGGTCCTAATGCTAAAGCAGAATCATAGCTTTCTATTTCAGTGAGGACAGTGAAAACAGGGCAAAGCCTCTAAAGAGCTGTCATATAACATTCCAATTAATGGTCACGCTGGATTACAAACACTTTATCTGCCGTCTTGCACATGTTGTAGGAATATTAATGGTGTAAAACCTAAACTTTACATGAACTGTAAACGTATTCCTCAAATCTGATTGGTTGATGAGAATGTTTCCCCAGGGTCAACAATGATGTTAACCCAAGAACGTCTCTCACTTGGCAAAATCAGAAAATCCAGGTTAACCCACTACCTAGTGTCCCCCAATGGAGTAATGTTATTTTACAATGTTAATCTGACGTGGTGCTTTTTCTGTCAAGAGCAATGTTACACGTATAATATGTACAATATAAGCCTTAGTGTGGTTTCCGGCGAGAGTAATTTCTTCTCCTCCTTCTAGGAGTCACTTTCAAAGAGATCCAGAGGTTCTGAGCTCATTAAAGCTTAATCAGAAAATCTATTTTCAGATGACTTGTAGCTCTGTCAGGAGGATTTCAATGAATAGAGGGCACTGTTTCTCTGCAGCTTCACCGCCAAAATGAACACGCTGCTATTATCAGACCGTTTCGAATGCAGTTGACATGCCGACAGCTAATATCGGGCTCTTATTTGGCTTAGTACATATGTCATATCTTATTGGTGGCGGTTATTTGTGTCACTTTGTGAATATTTTCTAAATGTGTCTTGTTTAAACTGGCGACGGTACTTTATAAGGTTATGCGGCTGGGTGCTGTGCGGTCTTTTTTCGAAATAGGACATAGTCTTGTGTTTTATGTGTATGTCAATGATGTAGTACTTAAGACTAGTCTAGGTTTATTTTTTGAAGGTCTTGGTCTCTTGTCTCAGTCTTGAATGCGTTTGGACTTAATCTCGTCTTGGACTCCAATTTAGAGGATTCAGGATTTCATTTTAATTTTTTAATTCATTTAAATTTTAAATTGCCGGTGCATTTGTGAAACTTCAGCTGCTTTATATGCAAGATGTAACTTGTTTTTTTTATTTTTTTTATTTCTTTTGTTCCTGGTCATAAATTGTTGACCTGTTGACAAAAATGGCCACAATAATCAAGATATGACTCCAGAAAAATATTTATATAAGATTGTATGTTTTATATTATAACATGCAGTATAGTTAAATAATATCACAAAAGCAAAAATGTGAGAACAATCGCAAAAAAATGTTAGATGGATAATAAAATCTTTGAAAAGAAAGGTTAAATAAAGTTCATTTGTTTGTATTTGTTTGCTCATAGAAACCAGAAAACAAAATTCTTACAAATAAATTCATGCCAATGATTTAACACAATGACTTTTATTATTATTTTATCATGACTTTTCAGGGTTATGTGGGTCTTTCAGATAAATTTAAGAAGTGCTGGTCTGGTCTTGACCTGGTCTCGCCCTGCCTCTTGGTTTTTGTGTCAAACCCTAAAAGTCTTGGTCTCAGTTTAGGTGGTCTGTGTATTTGAGACAAATGAATATATCAAAGATTCTGGACTGGTTTAACAATGTTTTATCTCCTCTCATAAAAATTGTTGAGGAAGGTGACGAAGAATTCATAAAAGCTTACCCAGCGCGAAAAAATGGACTGAACTTGCACAATGTCCTGGCTGATCGTAAAGTTTATTTATGAGTTTTAGACTTACAATACTGATATTGCTAAAAAAAAAAAAAGGATGACTATAATTGTTTCACACTTCTCTAGAATACTACAATATATTGTTGTTTTAGTTAGCGGATTGTTTAAATGCACTTAGAAATGATTTTTGCATAAGTGAGCAAATATTCTTAATTTGATTTACACTAGTGTTACCACAGATACACACACTATCAAACCCTGAAGTCTAAGCAAATTCATATCTTGCTCCATCTCAATGAACTTGTTTAAATGCAAATGCTGTGTGTATGTCATTTGTTATTCTGGGTAAGTCAGACAGTAAAAAGGTGATGTCAGCGTACCATTCATACCATTACTAAATATCACACTGTCTTTTGAGGGTATTGTGATCACTCCCAGTCCTGAAGGCATAAGGCATCCCAGCCAGTAATGTTTTCAGTTAATGGGAATGCCTCCAATTTGACGGTAGAGCGAAAAACTGCACTTTAGTTACTCATCCCTGCAATCATAATGATGTTGAGTTCAACACGCATCTTTCTTTCTCTCTCTCTGAGGGCAATAATGTCAGACGGCGTTTAAATAACTATGCATATCCATGTGCAGACAATATTGCGGCGGCTCAAAGCTGGTTTTGCAAAGCGAGTGTTTTCGGTCAGCATATTTTGGAGCGATTTTACCTTATGTGGCCATTTAGGTTGACTTTTGTTGATGGTAAACTAATGTGGTTGGTTTATTCATTCATAATACATATTTTAAAACCAGTATACTTACTGTACACTACATGTTAGCACATTTAGCTTTCCTGATAAAATAGTGTACTGACCTTGAAAACAGAGTTTATATACTATATTGTATATAGTTTCTGAATACATTCGACCTCAATAAAGCTGCTTAAATGCGACTCATGAGTCATTGTACAGCCTCATTTACATAAATTAAGACATGAGGAACAAAGGCAACAGTTCACACAAGGAAAATGCTGCTATCTTTACTGCCGGGCAAGGGTGGGAAATGTAATTCATGCAAATGAGGGAAACCGATAAAACCTTCTTTTGTCTAACAGATCTAAGATTATCTGTGCAGCTAATATCAGGTTGTGAGACCATAGTATTTGGCATATTGTGTTTCCATCAAATGGTGTTCGAGGGCACAGACCTGCTGCTGGTAAAACAGATTGACTAGCAGAAATGATCACATTTCATTTAGGGATATTTATGATGTCGAAATCGAGTCAAAAATGAAAATGGCTGCACACTGTAAAAAGTTCTTTGCTGCCTTAAAGTCCAGTCAACTTGGCTTTAAATGTCATTAAAACAGTTTTTACATTATTTCAACTCATAAAAATAAGTTGAAATTGTGTAACTTAATTTGATGAGTTGAAATGACGTAATTAGTTAAAATAATGTAAAACTGTTTAAAGCCAAGTTGACTGGACCTTAAAATTTAAGGCAGCAAATTTTATTTTATTATAATGCATCTGCTATACTAATTATAAATGTTAATAAAAATGTTATTTACACAAAACAGTGCTCCCACAGCTTCCTTTTTTTCTAACTCAACCAATCACGTTCATTGTGGACACGCATGCACAAGATTGTGGGACATTAAAGGCAGTGAAGGATACATCTATGCTGCCTCCAAAAATCGATCAGATGAAGGTATCGCAGGAAACAGGAAGTGAAGCAAATGTTAGATTCAGACGTGCCTTGATTCCTTTCTACTTTGGAAGGCAGCCTCCAAAGACAGCGTGTTAAAGCTTTCGGCCAATGATACAGATGAGTAAGAAGGCTGGACCACTTTCAGAGCTTTTTTCAAGCTGATGAACAATAAAATATAGGCAAGCAATCAAAATTCACTGTATTTGTAATTAATGCACCTAGTTTGCTTAGTTGTTTCGTGCTGTTGTTGGTATTTAGTTGTTGTTAGGCACTTCTTTAGTAAGCATGGATCTAACCAATATCAGCAGATACTCATCTATCAAGGGCCTGTGGGAAATCACAGTTTTCTATATTAAATCTTATAAGTCTCTTTTCAAATGCAAAGTGGTCAACTGAATGAGGGTAAAGAGTCCTGGCAACAAATTACAATACTCATCTTCTGAACACATTTTTTCATACACTAATATTTAGAGCTCCCATCATAGTTTTAATTGCTTTGAAACATCAAAGAGTTTTTAATAAGAGTTTGTTAATTAGATGGAGATGGTCTTGTTACATTATGTGCTCCTGTCTCCCGGTTAAGCAGAAAATGAGTTCACTTTGGCTTTACAAAGCTAGACTAAAGGCTTTTGAAGAATTCTTTTGAAGAAATCTGTACAGCAACTTCTTCATTGTCAGTCACTTCAGTCTGTTGTATCACCTAACTAATTTGTTTTCCATTTTGTGTATTTTCAGCTGGGTCTAAGGAGAAAGATTGAAGCACAGTCCCCTGCTTTCAATTCCAAGCAGAATGGCGTTTCCTGTGGCGCATCAGGATCTGACTTCAAGCGCCCACGCATGGAACCCAACCCCTTTCGATCTGGTTCCTGTGCTATTGGCTCAGGACAGACCCAAAACTTGGTTAGGAATTCTGATCAGGGAAACATGCTTGGAAGGAAAGATACCTTCATGATGCCTCATGGAATTGGCAGTGATCTCTTCAACATAACTCTGAGGGATATGAAGAAGGAACCGATTGAAATTCAGACCTGTGGTCAGTCATCTACAGATCCTGCTCTGCTTACATTTGACTTTAAAGACGAAGGACAGATAGATCCAGAGCTCCAGGACTTGTTTGATGAACTCACTAAAACAGTCCCATCACTTAACGACCTGGAACTAGAAAAGATGCTAAAGCAAGATGATGATTTTGGTCTGGATCTGGGTCGGCCCAGTTCAGCTGGTGCAGCTCCTCCTTGCATTCATCTAGATAAACCAATCAAGACAGAGTACTCACCAGAATTTTGTCAGGCAGCTGGAAGTTCTCCACAGCTCAGACCAGCCTCGGCTGGACCTTCCTTTTCCATGGCCAACACAACTTTATCCACTTCATCTTTAACTTCAGGTCAGATGAATCATGGACAACCAGCAGGGGGTCCTTCTAGAGGACTTCCAGTATGGCCAGAGATATCACATGCAGAGCAGCTAAAGCAAATGGCTGCTAACCAACAGCAGCCCAACTCTATGCTTACCAACCATCAACAGACTCAATCGGGAGGGGTTAGGAACTGGTCTTCAGGCTTGGGTGTTCATCAACCCCCTACCTCTTTCAAACAAGAGACTGTTCCCACCACTGCATCTGCCCAACGGAGAATCAATGCTCAGATTGCTGGTCAGGCCAAAGCCATACCCAACTGCTTTCTGAAGCCTAATGGATACAACACCTCCCATCACATCGACACAAAGGTTCTCAACAGTAAGACCTTGGTCCATTTCAACCCTAAAGTACCACCTTCCACCACAGCGCAACAGATGCCTCTTATGACTGTTCCACCAAATAAAGCAGTCATGCAGCCACAGTCGTCAACAGCAGGCCAGGGAATGAACTTTCAGAACTGCCAGCTGCCCATGCAGTCATCCCCCTGCCTTCAAGTAAAGCCCCATAGTCAACGGCCTCCTCTAAACCAGCATTTCAAAATGGCACAGCAGAGACAGGTAGGATGCTGTGTTTTGCCTTTTTATTAGAATAACAGCCTTTGGTGCTTTTAACGTTTGGCATATTGTGTTGCTGCTACCTGACAAGTATCAGTAAAATCTGTGTTTTGAGAAATCACACTGGTCTGCCATAAAGCCCTTAGTTTTGTTAACAGTAAAAAATAAATTTAGTAAGTAGGGCTGCGATGGTCTCTTTGACAACTGCTCTGCTGCGGTGGTCCAGTGTCATTGCGGTGGTGAAGTGCCACTGGCGGTCGTGTGCATGTTAAAAACTATGTAGTAGGTTTTTTATACTACTATGTAGGATACAAGTATAAAGTACCAGTTGGTATTTATAGCTTTATTTATATCTTTTAGCTGTGGATGGTTTTATTTGTAAGATAATGTAACACAGTAATAACCTCAAAAGTGACATACGTTTCTATTTGTGGGTTAAGCCCGGCAAAAAGTTTGTTCTGCAATTTCGATTCATTTCAAATTTATTTTATTGAGCCAACTGTTGCATGCAGTTGTTCCCGGCGATGATGGCATAACAAACATGCGAGTTGCCACATTTTCTTAAAAGTATCTGTTCATTTGCGCTACGAGCACACCTTCTGAAAACGTATGAGAATGTCAACATGTTGTTTTTTTGTCAAAGAATTTAAAATCTAAATAGGAATATCTAAATATTTTTTCAGCGTATGACATAAGTTGTCACAGCATCAAATATTGTTTTGGTTACCATTATTTACTGAAACAAAAAACGATAGCTAAAAATGGATAGCTACAATAAACACACACGTTAATAAAAACAAACAGATGATATGTGGGTTATTTATTTATGTATATATAATCTCCCCTACCTCCGCACCATTGGTTAATTGGTCTATTACCACGGGTGGTAAAAATCTGCCACTGTCACAGCCCTACTATCTCTGTTCTGTCGCACTCATCTAGTTCTCTTTTAATGAAGAACGTGCCCTATGTGACTCATTCTATACTGTGCATTACGTTTTACATGAAGTATGGTTTGGCGAGGCTCTTGTGTAGCAGATGGGTCAGTGGGCATGATTAATAGCATACATTTCATTGCATTAATTACTTTATATAATTAATCAAACTATTTTAATTCTGTAGGGTTAATGTTAATGTATCCATCTGCCTAATGTCAGAAAATTGTGAAAGTATGCTAAACGTATAGTAAAGATAGTTTCAAATAATTAGCATTGCAACATGTCCTGTTATAACACTGTCACGTTTATGCTGTGGAGAGTGTTCTTGACCCAGTAGAGCTGTAAAATGAAAACCACATACCCTGCTTTCCATCCACCTGTCAGCCTGTTACATTAGCCGTGCCGTTTGCCAACTGCATAAAACTCACAAAAGGAAAAATACAGGCCTACGGCAAAATTCCGCGTGCGATTTATTGTTTGTGTCCCGGTGGTTGTAGGGTGCCTTGAATATGTATATCCCCTCAAAGCGTTTTGACGGTAGCCCAACATGCAGGAGCATGGTAGATTAACATGCAAAACTTCTAATTTCTCCAGCTGTCACAGTCGCTTGCCGTCGGTGCATAGATGCGCACAGTGGGATTTGCTAATTGGAGGTTGTTAGCTGCGAGGGACAAGTTGTGGAAAATGACAGTAATCTGCTTAGCCCAGTGCCGGAGGTTGAAGCACTGATTTGTTATGATTGGGGAGCTTTAGTACATCCCCTTTTTAGTTTCGTACAAACAGTATCTCTCGACTCGATAACGGGAGCCACACAAGATGAGTCGCCCATACTCAATTCGGATCAGAGGGTGATGCTAAGACACAGGAATTGTTTTATCACATGTCGCCCAGCTTAATACTCAGTACGCAAGCACACTTTTCTCCCTCACTGCCCATTCAAAGGATTTCCTGTGTTTAGATTTTGTTTTGCACAAAGTCAAGTTCATTGTCATTTTCAACACATTGCAGGGAAATGGAGTAAAATAAAACGTTCCTTTAGAAAACATCAGTGCAGATAACATGTTAGGAAGTACAACAGTAAACAAATCATAATAAATGCAGACAATAAATAAACAAAAATGTATAAATTAATTGTAGATGTGTGACTACTTCAATGAATAAAAATATAATTTGCACAGTTATTGCAGATGATAAATGAGGTAAAATGAATGTTCAGTGTCTGTCTGTATTTTCAGTGTCTGTAGTTTTGTTAAGTCACAGATGTGTTTTCAGTGTAGTTCTTCACTGTAGTTCTGTACAGATGAATTAATATAAGTCCTTTAATAATAATACAAGCTACACGTACCTGCTTTTAAACTATTGAAGTGCTATTTACTTTCATTGTCAAGTGCCTTACTGTAACTGCGATTTAACACCACAAAATCCTGTCAATTAACTGGAACTAAAACCTGATCATTCCTTTAGGAGAACAAGGACTTTAGAGACCTTCGTGATACTAGCGTGTTTTGCCATCCATTAATAATTTAGATGGTCCAGTATTTAAATACAACTACATACAACTTATTAAAATTACATGTTTCTATTTTGACATTTAAAATATTAAAATTTTGTATTATTAAAATATCTATTTTGAAATAATGCAGCATTGATGGGGTTAAGTATCCAGCAAGTGGAAATGTCTGGAAAAGCCAGAATGTCTGTTCCTACGGGGAGAAAAATAGGGAATGGAAAGTCTTCCCACACTGAACTGAATTAGTAATGCCATGGAAATAAAAGTTCAGAAATGGTGCCACAATCCCACCCGAACCCTCAAAAACGTTCGTTCAAGCTGATTTTTTTTCTCCCACTGGGTGAGATGTACAAGATGCATGTAAACAGACAATGATGTTTGGTATGGCTCTTGTTTTCTTGTCAGTCTGAGTCAAACTGGGTGTCGTCTGTGATATTATATCAGGGACTACCATAACAACTGTGTGAAGATCTTTCTTTTGCCTGTGGAGAAACTATGCACTACATTGACTACCTAAAATCCTCCGACAGCATAATAAATGACACTGAAAGACCTGAACACCCCCAAAAACTTTATGCGCTGTTTGAGATTTTCTGATTCAAGTGGTTTTAGACCGACTAGTGAGTATCTGGAGAAGTGATTCTAGTGTTCCTGGCATTGTCTGGTATTGTCTGTTTTACTAATGCACTAAATGAGCTGACAGGAGAAGAGCACTACAAACGGTGCCACAACCAAAACTGCTGTGCATGATTACTATATGGAATCTTTCAGAACAGTAACATGAAGAAGAACAATGTTGTGGTGCAGAAGTTTACAGAAGATGGCATTACAGTATTGTGATATTTTTAATATGGTGTTGATGTGTGCTGAGGTTTTCAGTTTTTAGCATTGCTATATGTTTGCTAGATCATTGTTAGGTGGTTATTTCTCGTCCCTGAATGCCTCCTTTAATTGAACTTGATTTTTTTTGGCTGCTTTATCCAAAAGATTTTGTTCCTGCTGGTAGATGCCTGGCAAAAATGACTGAACTTTACTTACTTAAGTAACCATAACTTTAACTAGTAACCGTAACCATTTAAACCTTTTATTTGCTAAAATATGAGATTGTAATCAATCTGTTTAAAACATTGCCAACACACTCTTGACACTATAATAAAACTATGCTTAATTTTTCTCCTTTTCTAACATTTTCTTCATTTACAGTAATGGATTTATTTATTTGGCGTTTCCTCAAATTGTATATATTTTTTCTACAGCCTTATGTCACAGTAAAATAGTACAATAGGTGATGCCTTTTTATGTCATCATGCCCTTTTTGTGGCTTAGACTGTTTAGTCACATTTCATTTACTTCCTAAATGAAAAAAGTCAAAAACAACAACAAAATAGTAAAAATAAGTGTATTTAATAAATGTTTCTAAAATAAATTAAATTAAAGTCTTGTGTTAGACATTATGCTAATGGTAGCCTATTTCTGTCTCCGTGTATTACACATATCTTTGGTTTGATTATCTTGCTATCAGAAAAGTGCCATTCCTGCTTTGTGATTTAGTTTATCATTTTAATCATACACATTTTTGTATTTTCTCACACTCAAAAATGCTGATTACACTACATCTTTTATACTTGAAGTTCATAAATGCGAATGGGTGGGGTTTGGGATTTTTGGATGGGGGTGGTGTGCCAGGTTGTCGTAGCTGCACTACGAGCAAAGCGCATGTTTCCTGGGAAAACGATCCGGGGCCAAGTCCAGATGCCGAGCTGCTCCCTTGGGAGGGCGTCCTGCCTCCAGTCGACAGGAAATGCTGTGAGAGAGCAGCGGGGCCCGGGCTCTGGAGTTCTGTCAACTGCTTGTAATGCCGGTGGAATGGGAACCTAAATCACATCTCTCCTTCATGGACTCGACGAACACATATGGTATTCATTTAACGATGCACTGGTGAAGAACGAGAAGGAAAAGAGCGATGGAAAACAGCTTTATGACACATCAGGATCACAAAGACTGGATTACAGAGACAGCCATACTAACGAGACTCTCGCTCCCCCACATAACAAAGGCTTTTACTAAGGCAGTCGATTTCAGTGAAATGTGAACACAATCTGGCTTTGTGGTCAGAACTTATGAGAATGGTCTGAATTTCTCACGGTATGTCCTGATGGCTGAAGTTCAAATGTAATGAATAGGCCTGAATAGAAGTAAATGATCCCTTTTTCTGTACATAGTTGTTACAACATTTTACAACAATGTGACATTAAGCTTAAAAATTATAGCATGTATGGAATGCGATAAGACTTGACATTATTTAAATACCTGGCATTTCCCCCTATTTACTAGTGGTATTTGGAAAGGCTGGCATCAGTTTCGCATCAGCTTTTGTTCATATGTATGGTTAGTGCCTTGATAAAACAGGCAAAACATTTTATAAATGTCATTGATGGAGGTTTTTGACATATGACAGGAAGCAACCATCCAGAAAACACCCTAGCACCTGCATAGTAACTTTATTGCAGCCATCAACGCTCTTACAACTGTATAGCAAGGTTCTTTCAGCCACCCAAAACACCATAGCAACTACATAGCAACACTCTTTAAGGTACTAGAAACACCCTAGCAACTACATAGCAACACTCTTTAAGGCACTAGAAACACCCTAGCAACTGCATAGCAACACTCTTTAAGGCACTAGAAACACCCTAGCAACGTTCTTTCAGTCACTCAAAACAACCTAGCAGCTGCATAGCAACACTCTTTAAGGCACTAGAAACACCCTAGCAACTGCATGGCAACCTCTTTAAGGCACTAGAAACACCCTAGCAACTGCAGTCACTCAAAACAACCTAGCAACACACTCTTTAAGGCACTAGAAACACCCTAGCAACTGCATAGCGTTCTTTCAGTCACTCAAAACAACCTAGCAGCTGCATAGCAACACTCTTTAAGGCATTAGAAACACCCTAGCAACTGCATAGCAACACTCTTTAAGGCACTAGAAACACCCTAGCAACGTTCTTTCAGTCACTCAAAACAACCTAGCAGCTGCATAGCAACACTCTTTAAGGCACTAGAAACACCCTAGCAACTGCATAGCAACACTCTTTAAGGCACTAGAAACACCCTAGCAACGTTCTTGCAGTCACTCAAAACAACCTAGCAACTGCATAACAACCAAGGGCTCCTTATCTGCATATCAACACTTTTGTAGTCATTTTTTTATTCTCTTCCTACAGTAAGTACACAAGGCAACTGTTTCTGTTTAGTTTTCTCCATCCAATTTTTGCTAAGACTCATTTTGTCATTGTGAAAGGATCCAATCGGAGGTCTGGACAAAATGACTCAAAGCTCTCACTCATTTATTATCACACCCCCTAGAGCTGATTTATCCAACAATCTACAAGCTCCATTTAGAAACTGTCAGCATCTCTTTTGAGAGTTTTCTCTCTGAATAGTGTCCATCACTTTGTTGCATACTCTTATATTCTTCCTTCTCTGTGGTCTACCAAACCATGGAATTCCTCCCATGACCGAGGATCCATCAGTGTTTTCATTTCAGGACGAAGACTGAGCTTAAGGACATCTGTTCCCAAATTAATAGTCTCGCGTAGCATGGTGGATCTTCAGTAAGATCTTTCTTGCCCTGGGAAATGTTCGGTGTCAACACTCTGTGATTGACACTGTATACACAGCATGTGTTCTCAAACAGTTTTCTGAGTACAGAAGCTCACAGACGCTGTTTGGTCGAGTTTTACATTCTCCTGTGAAAACGGGAAGAGAGTTTATTAGGTTTCCCACATTCAGGCTTGTTTATCTCTTTAGTATGTTAGAAAACTCAGAAAAGTAAAGTTCCTTTATTTCTGAAGCTATTTGAGAAATAATTCATTTGAATTTGTCTGGTTATCACAAGCGTTTTTTAAACGTTTTTTTAACATTGATGGTGTTATTTCTTTTGTGAAAGCTTTCTAGAGCATTTATTTTAGGAAAAACTATCAATGCCTCGCTGAGGTGTGTTTAATAAATATTGAAAAAGATGACATTTTTGTGTGATGAGCATCACTAAATCCCTTTTCCAAATGGGTTTCCCTAAAACCCCTCCCATCTGCCATTGGTCAGTAAAACAAATAGCCCCTCCCAAAAATGTCTTTAGTTGAGCCAATGTTGCTGTCTCAGGCTGGTTGTGATTCTTAAACAAACAAAGCATGTTTTGATAGTACCACAAAGCCACAGTGTTTATACTTCAGGAGGATCAGCCAACAAATGGCTTGTCTTTTACATTCTCACATTAAGATGGGATATTCAAGAATATAAAAAATCAACTACATCAGAATATAATACTTTGACTATTTCTATGGCCTGACATCTTGAAAGCTAACACTAATGTAAAATGTGTAAAAGTCAAGGTACACAAATTGTTTTATACTTTGCTAATTACAAAGCGGCCCTGGCACACATACTGCCACCTTGTGGAGGAATGTCCATCCATGCTCTTTTGAGATTTGTGCCTAGATTTTTATGCATCATGATGTTTATTGTCTCCAACAACATGTGTAGTCCCATGATAGCAACTGCTTTTTAAAGACATTTAAAGCTTTAAAAAAATCATGTGTAAAATTACCCATCAAAGTATAACTGGTGTTTTTGATGTACCAGAATTAGAAGTAAAAATATTTAGAGCTTCTGTTAACCACAGACCTTATTCCAGGCATTTAATTAAAAACCCATTTATAAAAATGCTTTCGCTTGGGACGATGGAACCGGAAGTGCTAAAATGCAAATCCACTTCCGGATTTTGCCTACAAAAATACATCATCCCTGCAGCACTCTATTTGCAGACAGATTTATCACAGATTAATAATTTATTCCACAGGCAAAGTCTGATATTAAACTGTTACCAAGACAAAAATGAGCAATATTTGACCTCAGCCAGGCACCCCCCATGAGCATCTGACCTGCCTTATGTAAAAATCAGCTTTTCTAGGCCACTGATTAAAGTGATTAAACATCTTCATCCTATGTGAGTGTACCTCAATTTAAAGATTCTCAGTAGCCTACTTTTCATGTCACTAGTGGGAAAGTTATTTTATGAGAAAAGGTTACTTGCCGAACACCAGTTCTCTGGATAACTCTTAGGAATCTTTGGCTTTATGACTTTCAGGGATGGGCCAGTTATTTTTATTGGAAAACTGAGTAGTGCTGGTGAGCGGCTGTGAATAAGAGAAATGAGGGAAGCAGCTGCCCACTGACAGGATAGTATGCATGATTAGTATGCAGAGTAGATTGACAGTGTAATATATGTGACCGCTTAGGGAAGCATGCCTGATTAGATCTCTGAGAACCTAAAGAAACTCATTACTGCAATAAAGCAGAGAGAAGTTTAACCACTGTGTCCTAAATTTTATTGTGTAACTAACCTCTGATTTGAATTAAGTGACTGACTTTTAGTAAGACAACAGATCACATTATAACCACAAATGAGATCTCTTTAATATCTTTTCTTCACATCTTTTGTTGCCCAAATTTATCTCCTGAGAAAAAGACTCCTGAGATTACTCATATGTATCTCCTCTATAGAGCTTTAAATAATGTCTCAATACTTTGTTTTCTATGCTCACCAAGATCTGCGATCGAAGGCAAATTTCAGTGTATGTCAGCAATTGTCTATTTTTTTTTTAATTTTTAAAGTAAATACCTTTAATAAAATGGCATGTTCATGCAAATGTCAACCTGACCATGAAAAAATAAGTTTTTACCAAAGGTTTTGACCATACTGATTAGGGGTGGGAATCTTCAGGTACTACGCAATCCGATCCGATTCTGGGACTCACGATCCGATTCCAAAACGATTCTTCATATAATTTTTTTGCAAATATGATAAATTTGCATTTTAAATAAATTTTATGTTTTTATGCTTTTTGTTTATAGTTAGAATCTCTTTGACAGTATTCCCATCTTGAAATTTAATTTTATTGCTTTTATTTTAACAAAGTTATATTCAGGATGAACAAGTTCTGACATAGAATCAATTCTGAATCTTTGAGAATCGATTCAGAATCGTTAGAGAAAGAATCCCGATGCATCGATGCATCGATTTTTTCTCCCACCCCTAATACTGATAGTTTAGATGTCAGTATTTGTTGGTTTAAATACCCATTTGAGGTCTCTCTCAAAGTTATTAAAGCATTTTCTTATGTTTAAAGCATGATTTTTCATAATCAGGTGAAGTCACATCCCTAACAGTCTGTGTTCTTTATAAATGGCCACATGAAAATTGCATTTGTTGGGTATTATTGCCTCTCAAATATGTGTGTTCTTTTTGTCCCGTCCATAACACATGTATATTTACATTTTTTTAAATACATTAGTACATAGAGTGATATTTTATGATGTCTGGATTCTTATCAACTGGCTTTTAAATATAAACAGATGCTTCAATATATTAGTAATAAATACATTCTTTTAGAATTTGTATTTCAAGTTTTACTGAAAAAGTCACATCCATAATGCTGCAATTGCTAAAAACATAATTAAGGAATCTATCATCTAAAAAAAAGCAAACTCCCCAAGTAAAAGTGCATTTATAAGTATGCCTATGAGATGATCTGTTATTGCATGCCTCTGCCCTGTGATTGAATAAATCTGTCCTTTGCCGACAGCAACTGGGTTGTGCCCCATAGGATCAGTCTTTTAAGAGATCTGCAGGCCTTCACCCATACAGTAAAATTGTCCTTGCTATTACATGTAAAACAATCTCCCACTGGCATCTATTCATGACCAGGGTGACCAAAACAACTCTCACACCGGTGTTAAAAGTGATTTAAGACTCAAAACTGTGTATACAATAGTTTCTAGAACAAGCATTTATTTACAGCTGGTGTGTCAGCCTATATTAAAATGACAGGATGTTATGAGAATATTTCACTAATTTGTAGTCCCTTGGTACCTCTATATCCCCATTATGGATGTAGTCATGGACATGTTTCTCCCAGTGACAGAACAGTGTGGGAAAGGCTATGGAAAATCCCTATCACCACACACACAGGAAGTAACATGTGATCATGTACTATGCAACATCAGATGCCCTCTAGTGGACTAATCGTCAATCACAGTAGACGTCATGCAGTTTGAATGCGATAATAATGTGCTTTTTATTTGTAGGGTATGCCACTGGGCCCCCGTTTACCAGCAGCCGCTCGGCCGGTAGATATAACAGCACAGACCGCACAACAGAGGACCAATATACTGAGTTCTCAGCAGAAGAACCCAGGCCAGGACCAGAACATTCAGAGACAACTGGGCCAACAGCACAACATTGCTGATAATGTGAGTGCAACCATGTTGAATGCCTTTAATCGAGTTAATTGTAATGAATTATAATTGTGTTCCTGTACCTGTAATTGGTAGAGCATTGTGTTAGGTCTGTGAAGGTCTTGGGTTTGATTCTCTGGTAACATATGAAATGATTAAATGTATATTCCTAGTAAGTCGCTTTGCTTAAAAATGTCAGCAAAATGCATGCATGTAAAGGTAAGGAGACTGGGGCTAGTTGTCACACATTTAATGAATAAGTGAATAAGGTTTATTTTTGTAAAATAAAGTTATGTATAGGAACATATCTATAAAAAGCTAGTTTTTTCAGTATTGATCAAAAGATGAAAAAGATGCAGTTTTTGCAGACTACCCAGATCTACCACATCATACTTAACATTTTTATTTAATCTCTAAAGTGATTTTCTGTATCCTACAATGTCTGTTTCTGTATCCTGTAAACTGCATAGCGAGTTATAGATGCGATCAATGGCAAATTGTGTCCTTTATTACGGATTGCACATGCTACGGATTGCAACTATAACACATCATGTCAGGGGTTTTTTTCTCTCTTAAAGAGTTTTTTTGAATCCCTGACCACTGACTGCTATCTGTCATTACATGTAAAGCTAATTTGATACAATGACCTTTGTGAAAAGCGCTATACAAATAAAATTGAAATTGAATTTTTATTGTTGTTGTGTCTTTCAAGACACTTTCTTAAATCACTATGAAAAAAAATCACTGAGACATCAGTTTCGCTTGAAATCTGACCATTGCTGTAATATTTTCAAAGTCTTATTGTATTCACTTGTTTATCCAGATGTTTGCAAAAATAAGATGATATTGTAATTTATAATTTATTTATAATATTATATAATTTACTGATATTATAATTTATCTTTTGACAACTAACAATGGATAAATGACCTCTTCATTAGGGAAACATTTATTAATTTCAAGAAACTCTCATAATTAATATGAGTGCCATTACCAATAGCTTAGAAAAATGCAACTCTAAAAATGTTTATTATAAGTTTTAAGCATGGAATAGTCAATACAAGTGTTTTGGCTATTTGCTTTCATAACAACTCTCTGTTTCTCAATCCCCTATTTTATCCCCAGCTAAAAACATCTTTAAAACCTCTTTTAGGGTTAGACCCTTTTCTCATTTTTTCAAACAATTATTCATAAACGTCTAAATGATGTTCTTCTGCTGTGAATGTTTCAGGACAAACTGAGCGCACAGGATCAGTTCAATCGTCACCTAACAAGACCTCCACCAGACTACAAACAACCGTGCAATGGAGGGATAGCACAACAACAAGGCTTATACTCAGGTCTGTGTTTTGACCGAATCAAAATAAGTGAATCAAATAAGTGTTTTTAAAGTAAACTCTTAAGTAAAACTTCTCTTGACACTGGCATAGTTTTATAAATTGTTTACCAGACAAAGTATTTACAAACAGTATTTAAAACCAACCAAAACGTTTTAATACATAAATGACCTCTTCCCCAACAGCAGGCAATGGGTCAGACCAAAATAACATCCAACCCTTATCATGCCACCTGCCCAATGGAGGACAGGCTAACAAGATGGTGCCCGGCTCAGGAGAGAGAAGGTTTCCCATCGGACAAGAACCTAATTCCAGATCCACGGTTCCTCAAGCATGTGCAAGTCAGCTACGACAACAACCCAACAGCCTGATCCGAATGGGGCTTCAGCAAAACAAATCACAGTTTCATGGGACAAACAATTTTCAATCGAGCATTCCGCATGTCCGGAACAGTGTCAGTCAAGATGCCATACTGGGGCAAAGACTGGGTGACATCAGCACCAGTACCAACAGGATGGAGACTGCCTTGAGCTGGGCAGCTAATAGCAAACACGGTGGAGCTCTACCAGGGCTAGATATCAAAAGGCTTCCCAACACAGTGACGCCCCAAACTGACAGCCGCTTTCCCCCAAGACCTATATGTCCACCCAATCAGGTGGCACCTCACTCTGGCCTCTTACCTATAAACCCTGCGGTCAGAGAATCTGCCCCCAGATTGAGTCAGCCCAGGATACCTCCATTACCCGGAGTGACGTGCATGAGCCAATCCACCTCCGAACAGCAAGGATGCCCAACAGCATTCACAGGGATGAATCAAAGCCCAGGGACGTATCAGAACAACCGGGCGGGGCGTCTGACCTTTGACTTCCTACAGGAGGATGATAACACGGTACCTGGGATCAACGCAGATTCTGATTTTATAGACTCTCTGCTTAAATCAGGTTCAGGCAATGATGACTGGATGAAAGATATTAACTTGGAGGAAATTCTTGGTGGACATTCGTAAAGCATGAACATTTTTCTGGGAGCCTGACACATCTTTGTGTGGAAAGCAAATGTATGACATGTACTACATTGTTGGGATGTTTCTTTATATTATCATCTAATATGTTGTGAAGTTTTATGTTTATGGTGGCCTAATGCTAGTAACTACACACATGCAAATACATTCCAGTCATTACTAAAAATGTTGTGTTACTAATACTTTAACACAGAGATTATGTGCAACTGTGATTTGCGTTTATGTTTGAGCCATTAAGAAGGATACCAACACTGAATTATGAGAAAAATTCTTAAGGAATACATTTATGATCAGAATATTACAGAAAATTGTAAAAAAAAAACTAAAAGTCAACCTTCTTTAAGGAAACAGTACGTTTAAAAAGATCCTATTGGTATAATTGTATTTATACATCTGTATCTCAGTATATGAAATATTTTTTTTCTACTTCTTTTCCATATTGTGCTATAACTCATAAATGTGTATATCCTACTATGTGAATTTAGCCTTTGATAATAAAATACATCAATGATAAAAACATCCAACATATTGTAACAATTTATTTAAAAGATACATGGCTAAATGGAAACATCATCAAAATTTCTTCAATTTTGTCAGAGCCTGGTGAGAAATATATGTGACATTGCTATGTGTTACATGGTGAAGCCTCTGTGCCGGTGACCGAGCTTGGGTTGTGTTTTAAATTTAGAAATTACAACTACTTAATCTATTAAATACATAATTACTAATAAAATCTAATTAAAAACTAGGAATGTAATGTATTAATCTATGAAATGGATAAAAAAATCTGCTATTTGTATTACTTTTAATTAATGAAACTAATTTTTTTTTAAATAATTTTTTATAATTTATTTTATACTGATATTATAGAAATAGCATTATGTAATTAAATTCTAAGGTAACAAGAGAGATAAAAACAAAATTATTTATTTAAGACTGTGAGGCTTTGAATTATAAACTTGATTTAATTTGATTAAACTCTGCAACTTGAAACGTTTACATCATTACTTAACTTGAGACTGAAAGATTAAGACTCGCGACTTGATACCAGCTGCAAAAACAACTTAAACCTGATACGAACAAAAAAAGAAGAGAAACATTTTGTATAGAATATGTGATATAGACACCAAAAATCCCAACAGCTATGAGACATGTGTTAACCCGTGTTTGCTATTATGTTGCCACGCAAGAGCCTTTTCTTATTGTTCGAATATGTTAGAAAAAAGGCACAGTCCCATTCCAGTCAATAACAGCTCCCTCCCATTTGGTCCTAACGGTCATCTCCACAGATGGAAACTTCTTCTCAGGGTCTTCCTGAATGTGATTATTACCAGCTTCCCAGTGATGGGAGTGTGTGTCTGAAATACAGTAGATCGAAACAATAGAAATTACAATTTAACCTTGAATGTAAGTCAGGAGGTCAACAGGTGATAATGGTTTTACCTATGGTAAGCATTGCAGTGCAGATCTGAGTCGGTTGGCCATTGTAGAAGTAAAGATGGAAGAGGTGCTCCATCCTCCAATCAGAGAGCAGCAAACGGTTTGGGCTGAACAGAATGCTGTAGGTGCCGTTGATGTTGCACACCCAGATAGGCAGCTTGGGGGTTTTCAACATGCTGCCCACCTTAAAGAAACAGGCAATTATTTCCCTGTGTTTACCTAAATTAGACTCCGGTCTATTTAAAGAAGGTAAGCTGAGACTTGGATCCAAACCAAGTCCAAAACTTTGAGTAATAAGACCTAGACCAAGGTCACATTTATTTAGTCCCAAGACAACAAGATCAAATCTCCAAATCTATCAATTACTCAGACACTCAGCAAATAAGGGCTATACCTGGGGCAGCTTCGCACGGTTGACTTCTTCTCTATTCCACAGCAGATATCCAACATCACTGCGTATCAAAACGCCTTGGAGGGGATGAGCGAGAGGTTTGCCATGCTCATCGTTGTGTAATGTACCATTGAAGACATTAGGGCTGGCACGCCCAGTCAACAACAGATTCAGCAGAGCCTAATGGAAAGAAAGACTCTTTAAAGAAAACCAAACATTATAGTATAATGGCCTTTCATTAAACTTTTATTATTGCCTATTTTGCATAATAATTGCATAGTTAGGCAAAAATGGTCAGACACTATCATAACATTTTACAAACAATAAGTACACAGCACAATAGGTCCTTGGACAGTAAAATATCCCAAGATCACACTGGCACCTTTATGTTTTAAGATTGATGTTCTTGAGAATGATACACAGAATCATTGGGTAAAGCGCTCATAGCTGTGCTTTATCATAATTAAAACACAACTATTGACCAGAATCAGGCACTGAAACAAATTGTTTTATAATATACTTTTTCAATTATGTTATGCATGTTTCCACAAAACATTCCTGAGGATCATCAAGTGCTTTGTAGCAGAAATGTATTGGATTTATTATTATTTGGATCATAAATCTGTGGATGGATTATTGTTGTGTTATAAATACACAATATGGTTTTAGCTGATATCTTTATTTTTTTAGCAGGTTTTTTTGGGGATGAAATTTCCTAGATGAGGTGCTGTTCTGTTTTTAGTAGATTTTTGTCCAGTTGGCCACATCTGGGAATATTCATCACTACTAAATGTCCATTTAAAAGTATTTGCTTACACTTCAGTTAATAGTCCAAATACAACAGAAATGGCTTTGATTACAATCCCAACTGATTCATTCAAACTTCAGTGATCCTCATTTGTTTTGGAATATCCTATAATTTTCGCATTATATAACTGTAGCAAAAATGTGGTTGCTTTTATGGTTCCAAACCACAAGCAATATGGCTAATCTACCCAGACAGGGTACAATATCATTACAAAATTCAAAACACAACATAAACCTAAAAAATAATAAAAATAATAATAATTAATGTTCTTTTTAAAAATACTTGTCTACAATGTCTACATAAATCTATAGATCTACAGTATAGGCCAGGGTTTGCACAGGTTCCCTGTAGGCCTAGCCATTTATCCTAATAAATAATTAAATACTTTTGGTTTTTCACATTTCTCTTGTCCAATAAGAACTTTTATTTGATTATAATATAGTGAGATACTGTACTGTAAATGTGCAATAAAAGAGCTGAATACTTTCTCATGGCATACTTTCAACATTCCACAGTCGACAAGGACAAAAGCTTTTTAAGAACTTTTCCTTATCTTCCTTACCTGTCGACACACAAAGTTCCCCAAGCTTAAATGCAAAAGATGAGAGGTGGTGAAGTCAAAGTCTGCTCGTATCCTAAAAGACACAAATGGTTAATATCATTCATGCATAACTGCAAAGTGCAAATCTTGAAATATTGAGTTATTTCTCTGACACTTCAGATGTGTAAAACTGTTTTACTTTTAGAGCAAATGATTTATGAACATATTTTAGAATATACTGTAAATATTATGAATTTTTTCAAACCTACCTGTCAATAGACCTGGAGAAGATAAGGCTATACAGAAAGAGTATGACCCCATGACTTCCTTCCTCCTTAAACTGTACACATTAAGAACACATTGATATGCAATATGTGCCAAGTGTGTCTTTTATTAACATGTTAGAATCTAAAAATACATTTAAACCTACACACTGGATGTGCTCGCATATAAATGATCTAACATCTTCTTTCTTATTAAAGGTGAAAAGTTGTAGCTGTGAAACCAAAAAGAAAACATAAATCAATAACAACGTTATTGATTATATTCAGAGTTTATATGCTGTTTGTGAAGTACACATGGATGTGTTTGGAAACGCTGTATGTACCCTCTCTGTGACGCTGTCTAGCTTATAGTCCAGGTGAGGGGTGAAACAGCGCTCTGATGTGACCAGGGATACGGTCGCTGTCTGTTCCTCACCAGCTGTCCACAAGATGTCAGTCAGTGCGGACGCCAGCGCTCTTCTCTGTTCCTTCTCCCCTACATCCTTCATGCTGGATGAGAGAGTATACTATGTTTACTTCTTAAAGGGACAGGTTGCCGTTGAGTAAATTGTATGGATGGTGTGGATAACTATTATGCTTCTTTATTTTTTCTTTGTGCAGCTTGATCCTAATCACTGTCTATTTTCAACGAACAGCCTGGATATTCAGCCATGTGCATATTGCTAAACAAGCTCAAAATATTAAACGTTCTTTCACACAAATGTATCATTTCGTTCAGAAGACAAATATTAACAATCGGGAGTAACTTTTACAGATGACCCGTTACAACAACCTGTTAACAGTCACCTTTACCCAGGAGGGACACCCATGTTATTTTCCTATTATCTTTAATATTTCATTGTTAAATTTTCATTTAATCATGACCAACTAAAAATTGACGGATAGGGGTCAAATAAAGAAAACGCGTGCAAACAGAAAAACACCAGCAAATCAAGAATACATCTTTATCCGTTTGACAGAATATGTGCTGCAAATACTCGCAACACAAACAGAAACGTGTTGCAGATACTCGCAAAACAAACAAACAGAAACGTGTTGCAAATTCTCGTAACACAAAAAATACAGAAATACGCTCCAAATACTCGCAACTTAAACAAACGCAGAAACGCGCTGCAAATGCTCACAACACAACGGAAACGGTTTCGAGGGGACCTCAAAAAGTGACGCACTGGTTTGGGAAACGTTTCCGGTCGACGTTTTGTTCCTCAGTGGAGTTTATATTTTAATTTAAACCGTTTAAAATAAAAAAATAAAATTGTCTTAAACCTGCTGAATATATAATATATATATATTCAGCAGGTTTAAGACAATTTTATTTTTTTATTTTATATATATTTTAATATTTATTTTATTTATATTTTATATATATAAACCCCATAATGCATTTATATTATTTTGAATAATAAATGTATTTCATATAAAATGCATTTATTTTGTTACATTTTTATGTAACAGATTGTAGCTTGTTTATTTAAAAATTCTGATTCTGTCAGCAAACAGAAGAGGAAGGGTAATTTTAAAAACAAAAACATCCAACTTTAACAACAGAACTTAATGTAAACAGATGACAGATAATTAGGCATAAAGGTAACTGGTAAGCAAAAATCTAACTATAATGAATGACTTGCAATAAAACGGTCTTATAATGTCCGTTGCTGATTGCCACAGAAGATAAAATCAGCTAGGTGTACACAATCCAAACAGGTATGTATGCGTGACTGGGAGCCGGGCAATTGCGTAGAAGTGCACAATGAAACCAAACGAAATGAGAGAAAGGTGATCGTCTGTATAGCAGTCCTGCTTATGAGGTGCAGGTGCGGGTTATTATTATTTGGGTCTTGGATGACGTAAGCGAGTGGGCGTGACCCGTGAGGTCTTCTACTGAGAAAGTGTCTGCTACAGATTAGCCTTTTTAATATCTAATAACAACATAAAAAAAACAAAGAATCGATCACGCGTCCGTTACATAAAAATGTAATAAATTAAAACAGTTTACATTAAATATTTTTGACAAATAATATAAACACATACGACAAAAATCTAATAATAATAAAACAAAGGATTAAATTACATTACTCAATCCATATAGAAAGCAGTTTTAAGGTAATTTTGTTTTCAGTAAAAATGAACTCCACTGACGAACAGAACATGGACCGAAGCATTTTCCAAACCTGGGCAGTGCATCACTTTTTGAGGTCCCCTTTTCCATTGTGTTGTGTGATTTTCAGCGCATTTTGAATTTGCTGGTGTTGCGGGTATTTGGTGTGCGTTTCTGTATTGTTTTAATATTTGCAGCGCGTTTCTGTATTTGTTTCTGTTGCGAGTATTTGCAGCTCATATTATGCTGTCTAACTGATGAACGTTTTCTTGATTTGCTGCTGTTTTTTGTATTTGCATGCGTTTTCTTCAGTTGCAGCGCAGTGACCCCTCTCGGCCACTGTATTTAAGACTGAAGATGAAATATTTGACAAATTTTTATAACAAAAATAATAATTTTAAAAATGTTAACGTTTCTGTAATTTATAAAAAATACCTCAAATGAATTTTTTTAAAAGACCAAAAAACGTTTGAAAAAATATCTAAAAATTAAAAAAATTAAATGAAAAAATAGTTCGGCAGTGCATTTCATGTGTAATCAATTTCTGCTGTGACTGTATCAGGTTAATAATGGATGTATGTGCTCTTTGGAGTGTCACCATTTGGAGCGTTTATAGGAAGATAACATGACAGCATTTTAATAAAAAAATCAATTTGTGTTTAACTGAGAAAAGGAAGTTATATATATCTTTGATGCCATGATGGCGAGTTCATTTTCATATCTGGGTAATCTATACATTTAAGTTTACCTCTGCATTTTGCAGTCTGAATTCAATGGCCGGCAGAAGAGCAAGTATTTAATAATATGTGCCTGAACCACCATCTGAATAGCACGGGCTCCCCCCTGCAGAAGAACAGACAGAAAAAACTGTTATGTAACTCAGGAGTTTTGAACATTAATAATATGCTACAAATGTTACAAAATGTGATGATTCATCCAAAATCTTTCACTGAAACAGTGTGTACCAACTTTCACTTTCCATGTACTCCCAATTAAAATGCCATGTCAAGTAAAAACAACATTACAGTTTCAATTTAATTCAACACTAAGTGTTGGGCATACAGTATCACTTTTGATCTAAGATTTTGTAAAATTAGGGGCTTTTTATTTTATTTATTTTAGCGATTAAATTATTGTTTGATAAATTCCAATATAATAGCAAGCTTTATTGAGGGTCAAATGGTTGAAAATGACACTAGCAATGCTATAGGTGATAGGTTAGATTTCCAGGGAATGCAGCAAGTATACTTACTGTAGATAAAGGTGTCTGCCAAATGCGTAAGTAATGTATAAGTAATGTAAACATTTCATTTACCCATGGTAATATACATTTAATAAGTGTATTATAAAAATAAAAAAACGAAGTAAAAATAAAAATTATGATTAATTATGAAATTATTATTCTACTTTCTACTTTTCCTCTGCTTCATGTAAAAAAGTTTATTTTGCTTTTGAATAATTCTCTCCATATGGCAGTATACAATCAAGTGTTGGGGAAAGCATATCATCTGAGATTCTTTACTCATGTGTGAATTGTGGGAAGTGAAGTAAGAAGTATGTGGCCTAGACAAGCAGATACTTTTTATAAATAAAATAAATAATTTTATTTATAAATATTTCTGAAAAAATATAAACCTGACCTTTACATATACCTTTACATAACCTTTACATAAGTTATTTAAAAGGTACCTACTGCAGTAACACAACCCCTATTGACTCATTAAGTTGCAGATCTGGCTATAGAGAAGTAACTTTATTAAAGTGATTATGCATACGGTCAACTGTCTCATTTTGGTGTTACATTTGCACAAATGACAGCCATAGTAACTATAATGCTCTAAACTCTTAAAGATTATGTTGGATATAAGTAAGCTACAATATAAACACTGTTCTATATTAACCTATTACCTTATACTGCATACCCCATTTTTGCTCCACTGCCTGGAATAAATGTTTATTAACTGCTCAAAAATGTGTTTTAGTGCTAATGTGGGTCAAACCAACGATGAGGGCTCAAACCAACAACCTACTGAACATAAGTTGAGAGTGATAACCACTAGGTGACTGGGCTTCTTGTGCTTTGTGGTTTTAAGTTTGTAGTCTTCTATAGCTACCTTTTTAAGTCATAGCTGAGGGAACGCATCCTGACAAATGTTTTAAAATTAAAACTGCTCACTAAAGCCTACAATAAGTAGGATCTGAGAATTTTAGTTTGCTTAAGCTGAATGTAATTACTGAGAATATAACTGTCAGATAACGTTCTCCTGTGTTTCTGTCACATAATGTTAGTAAGATACAGTTTCCTTGTGTTCAACTTACATGGGTGGAACAGGTTTCAATCCAACAACCCTCTGTATACAAGCTGTATATGCTAACAACTAGGCCACTGCTTATGCTTGCTTGTGATAAATTTGTTTGGTGTTTTGTCACATAATGTTCTCTGTGTTTCATATAAAAGCATAAAGTGGGTGAGGTAAACATTCCCTGAGTTCAATTCACATGGCAGGGGCAGGGTTCAAACCAACACCCCTTTGTATACTTGTTGTGTCTGCTAAGCACTAGGCCACTAAGGCTTTTGAGGTTGGAAGTTTTGGGTTTGTAGACTTCTACATCTAACTCTGTAAGTTGAGCAGGGGGCACACATCCTGACACCTGAGAATGTTCCTGTCAGATAATGTTCCCCCTGTTTTCCATGAGACAGAAAGTTCATACATGTATGAAAATAAAAACTCACTTTCCAGCCAACAGTAAGTAAGTTCTGAGAATTTTTTGCCTGTTCAAGCTAAATTTGTTTGATGAGAATGTAACTGTCAGATAATGTTCTCCTGTGTTTAGGAGCGCAACTGCACATTTGCTGAGGGGCATGCATGATCAGTGTTGGTGCTCCCCCATCCCCAACAATTTTAGCAAACTCTATTTTTCCCTCAGAACTGTATTTGTTCTTACAATTATATTTGAATTAATAAATATAATATTTCAGACCATGGCTGTGGAAACCAGCCTTAGTCTCAAAAACAAATTATTAGATAACAAGCATCAAAGTTTGATTTTACCTATAAATATCACTATGATTTTAATCTTTTATATATAAAAGATTAAATATTAAAGATTTTATATATTTTAAATTATTCATTTAAAATTCTAAACGTTTTTTTTAATAAATAAAAATTAGATTACTTAAAACTTTTATATTTTTAATAAAGATTTTCAAAAATGATTTTGGTGCAATAGCGCCCCCTCCTTCAAACATGCACTGCATTTTTGTGCCACTAGTGGTATTCCATGATGAGATTTGGTTGATAAAGACAGAGAAAGTGACCAACCCTGTGGAAATATGAATGCATGCTCACCCTCTCAGCATCCAGGGTGTATGACATGTCAGAGAAAGGCTCTCGAAACTTGAAGAACGTTTTCTTCCACTCATAGTTGAAAATATGGAAGGTGTTCCCAAACAAGATCTTTCTTAAACTCTGCATGAATTACCAAGCAAAATGAAAAATGTGAAATAATAAATTAAATGATAAAGAAATTTGAAAAAGAAAAAATTAAACACCTATCTAGATAACACAGGTGAAATATATTTTACATTGTAATTTTTACTTTGAGAAGTCATTGCACATGTCTAATTTACTGTGAACAAAACTATACTGTATATCACATTCTTAACCTGTTAACTGTCACCGTTCCTCAGGAAGAACACCTATTTTATTTCCCTAATCACTTAACTAAAATCACATAACTGATTTTATTTAAGTTGATGGAAAGGTAAAAGACCCAAAATGAAATAATTGGCCAATTTGCATAACAATAAACAAAAAAAATATTTTAAAAATGTTAACGTTACTGTAATTTATAAAAATACTTTAAATGAATTTTTAGAAGACTTCAAAATGTTTTATCTAAAAATATCAAAAAATATCAAAAATTTAGTTCAGATGTGCATGTTTATGTGTAAACTTAATTCCTGCTGTGACAGTTATCAGGTTAAAAAGATTTAATACTAGTTATCACTATTTGTATTCTAATAAGTCTAAAACCTCCCAGTGACTTGAAGTAATGTTTGAGGTCATAAAGAAAAGACCAGTCTGTATTCCTGTCTTTTGTATTTGGTATACGCATACAAACACAGCACATGGAGACAACAGAGCCTGGGTCAAGTGACAGAGTCATGTTCCACAACTCACCACTGCGAGATCTGGTGACAGCGGTTGCCCACCCAGACTTGGAGACACTGCGAGGGTTTGAGGTATAGAGTAAGGCACTGTAAACTGGTTGTTTTGTGCATTGATATGGTGGTTTGAAGTTGCAGGTCTGGAAGAATCGTCATTGTCCTCATCGACTTTAATCTTTTCAGAAGGTCTCTGAACAAATTGGAAAATAATTGACATATTATATATGAACATGTATGAACATATATGAATATGTTTACCATAACATGTGTTAAGAGTCAGTATACTAAAAATACTGCAGTCATGTTGAGTTAGGCATATTGAAAATATTTTAGATTTTGTATTAAAAGAAATACGTATGTTTAATTGATTTTAATAGTAAATCACTTAATGCAAAAATAATTTGTAAGTTTGTATTACAAAAATGATGTACATTTTTAAATAAAAGGAAAGCACACCTTTTGTATTAAAGACATTGAAAGCAATGTAATGACAAATAGAATTTGCCTTAGTTGGAACCGTATTGAAGAAAACATTTTTTGTCCTTTAAAATGTTCTCCTTAATTTATTCTTCCTCACTTTTTATAGCTGCACAGATCTTTAAATTAAACTTCAATTAAGACAACACAGAAATCACAAAGAGTCCAACTACATATTCAAAGAAAACAGTAATTCCAGCTTTTGATTTTGTTGATCAGATGGTCGTAACTCACATCCTGGTTTCTCTTCACATCCTCTTGAAGCAGCTCTATGTAGTTTGGTAAAGAGGGCTGCAAGTTCCTTATGGTTTGCAGAAGGTCCTTATAGTCCGTCATGATTGTTCAACATGCACTGTGCTATGCACGAAGGCTTAGTTTTAAACATGGCACCAACAATTTGCCTCCAGTCAATGAGTCGATGAACACACACATCTCCAATGATCTCAGTATGGTGAGATCATCTCAGGCGCATAAACTCATCTGATTGGCTGGTTACATGCAGGTACCAAAGATCATGGTGTCTGAAGTATCAATTCACGAGATATCAGACTTCAAAATCTCACCAGACACTGACATTGACAAGTTTCCATCAACAAGGTATTCACATGGTATAAAAACGTACTTTTGAACACCTTTCACGTTCCATTGCACTTACAATAAATAATAAACATGAACTTTAAATAAAAACGCACGACTTACTTTATCAATGCATTCTTGTAATTCCAACCTGCAAGATTAAAAACAGTAAGTTAACTAAACGTGGAGGGTTAAAACAGCTGATAGGTGATATCAGAGCGCGTACCCGCGGGAGTTAAAGATCTCTCTCCATTTATCCAGATCCGCTATCTGCTGGAGAATTTCATCCAGTTCACTGCACGCGCTCTCACAGTTATTAACACCGACATCCATCTGCGGGTTACAGGAAACATCGCATCAGTGTTTTCAGTGCTTCAATGGGATTACAAGGTCAGCAGCCTGACATCTCCCCCAGCTACACAAAACAAAAGAATATGTAAGTGACACAAGCGCTTGGTGCTCAGGCTGCGCACGGACACGCGCTCTTGCGTTGATCTATATAGTACAGCAGGGCTATTCAAATCCGGTCCTGGAGCGATCCTGAAGACTTTGATTAGCTAGTTCAGGTGTGTTTGATTAAAGCTAAACTCTGCAGAGCACTGGCCCTCCAGGGTAAGATTTGAATAACATACATGTATGTGCAAAATCTGTTTTGTTGCGGTTACTTTGACGCAGTTTTGCACAGTGGATCTCACCCTATTTGACTACAAAAACCCAGGACGCTATCTCTCGACTGCATCTCTTGCTTGTTTTTTGGTTACAGTGCCATCTAGTGATAC
The DNA here is from genome assembly GCA_019155185.1 of Beaufortia kweichowensis. Classification (NCBI taxonomy): domain Eukaryota; kingdom Metazoa; phylum Chordata; class Actinopteri; order Cypriniformes; family Gastromyzontidae; genus Beaufortia; species Beaufortia kweichowensis. Next base: position 5,573,694 of record CM032811.1, read on the forward strand.
ATTGATTGACGCAATGTTTACAATGGGATAAGTAAATTAGCTAAACAATAAAGAACAGATTTTCTACTCTGTCAGAACAGTATCGCAAGTTTCAATATGGGAACAAAGGTTTAGATTTGAAGGTTTAGATTACACTACTAACAACAAATGTATACAATTATTTGCTGCCATAAATGTTTTTACATAAACCTGGTTTTACAAGTCATTTCAACATTCTATTTTAAATTTTGGCCAGCGGTGAGTTGCTATAACTTAGTAAGTTTCACAATCAAAACTCTTTTCAAATTATAAAATTATTTTTATTTACATCAGTATAACATATTTATGCAGTACAATATAGTACATTTTTTAAGAATAAAACTGGCCTATCATTCTCATAACAATAAATAGTTTGAGAACTGTTGTGAACTGCAGTGATTGTGTTTTTTATTCAGAAATTCAGAAATTAAATAAAAAAAACATTTCATCAACAATGTCAATTTTATTATAAACATAGCCATTGGCACAAAATGAGTGCAAATCTAAACACACATAACACAAAACAAAGTCATTAAAATGTTACAAGGATGTCATGTGTCAACAATTTCTGTACATTAAAACCAAATGACAAAACAACAACAATCTATTATTTAAGTCCATGTAAAACCTGAATACTTTCTTTCATGTAATATAAGATGTTATTTTAAAGTTGCTATTTTGAGTTGCTATAACTTAGTAAGTTAAAATTGTTTAATTTAATTTGGTAAAATGTAATAATGTACAAAACGTTTAAATTTAAGGCAGCAAAGTTTTTTTTTTTTACAGTAAATGCTTTTAAAAATTGTACACTGACCTACAGTTCAGGGTTATTTTCAAACAATCAACTTAAATATAATGTCTTCATTTTTAAAAGGTATTTTTATAAAGTCCTAAATATTCCTAAATAGAGGTTAAAAAATTTGGCTCATTTGTTCATCCAGTTCAAGAGTTTCTTTTAAGCTTTTAGAAGCTAGATAATAATATTGATTTATTATTTAATAAATTAAACAGTATGACTTTTATTTATTTAAAAGATATGTAATTCATATCATTTAACTTTTCAGTAAGATTACATATAATGCAGTATTTATTATGCACAAAGTCTGAATCACTACAAAATCTAATTTATAACCTGTCACAGCCCTCAGAAGTCAATTTTCCTCCTGTCATTACTGCATTTGTTTTACACCACAATGTCAAATGTGTAAAAATCCTACCTTGTCTCTTCTTTAGGTGTATCGGACAGCTTGGCTGCGGGTTTGAAGAATGACATCTACAGCTGAAACTCCAATTTGAGCAAGCTCATGAGACATTGCTTCATTTCTTATATACCTGTATTCGCAGAATAGAAAGAAACAAACTTTTATATAACCTGACAGCCAGACTCCTATTCATTTTACAGTTTCCTGGCAGCAGGTGGAGTAGTTTGTTTCCTTTTGTTGGTATAAATTCTATGGTAACAAAGCAGTGGCTTAGCTAGGACTTGAGTGATGAGAGCTGCTTTCCTCATCTTTCAACTGATTTATACTCGGCAGACTTTCTATTGTACTTTCATGATAAAGTCTGTTTGTTGTACCATGTACTGTTGTAAATGACAAAAAGTTTCACAATCAAAACTCTTTTCAAATTATAAAATTATTTTTATTTACATCAGTATAACATATTTATGCAATACAATATAGTACATTTTTTAAGAACAAAACTGGCCTCTCATTCTCATAATAAATAGTTTGAGAACTGCAGTGATTGTTTTTTATTCAGAAATTCAGAAATTAAATAAAAAAACATTTCATCAACAATGTCAATTTTATTATAAACATAGCCATTGGCACAAAATGAGTGCAAATCTAAACACACAAAACAAAGACATTAAAATGTTACAAGGGTGTCATGTGTCAACAATTTCTGTACATTAAAACCAAATGACAAAACAACAACAATCTATTATTTAAGTCCATGTAAAACCTGAATACTAAAGCCTTTCTTTCATGTAATATAAGATGTTATTTTAGCCTAATGCTTATTAAAATGTCAGTGACGTATACAAAAGCCCTAGAAAGTATTTTGAGACTTTAAAAATGTTTAACTTTACTTTTTACCTTTTTCTTTTTTATAACCAAATGAACAGATTTTTAGTTTATGCTTACATATAGCATAAAAACATAATAAACTATAACGCTATTTTACTAATATTTGAGAAACAGAAACTGTCTGAATACCTTTTGTCTTTGTTTCATAAATTAAAACCAAACAGATGTCTATGTTTGAAATATTTTGATTGATTGCTGTTTGGGCTGTTATTCTTGAAAAAATAAATGTCATCTGGTTTGATCGTTTTATCTATGCTATGTCATTCATACATTTTTTAAATGCAGGTTAAGGGTCAGAATACATTTTTGGAGCAACTTGTTGAACCCCTTTGTGCCACAACTGGATTATAAAAGATACAAATGGAAAAAACGCTATAGTGCCAGTTAGACTGGAAACTGCAGGGTGTTTTCAACAGGCATTGGAAATTGCCCTTAATTGTTTTAGTGACTGACAGAGTAAATGCTCCATTAACATACTGCTTGAAAGAGTTTTTAACTGTCCGCCTCCCCACTGTGTGATAACAACCCTTCTCTCACAGACACAACAGCATCTCCAAGTTCAGTCTGAATGGAGGAAAGACACAGCTTAGGAGGCTCGGATGTGCCTTGCCAATTCAGTCTTCATAAGACTCCTATTGAGACGTTCTTGTCGCTGCGGTAGGATGTCGTGTGCAGGGGAGGAAGCTGAACAAAGGGCCGGTCAGTACATGAGATCTGAAGCTCCTGTGGTAGCATTAGACTCTTTGGCCTCCTGAAAGGGGAAATGGATCCCAGACAAGCGGATGAGCAAAATGTTGAGGCCGTGCGTGAGGAAGGTGAGAAAGATGAGCCAGAAGGACCTGTCGAACCATTCGCTTTGGGTCTTGTAGACGAAGCTGCCCTCGCTGAAGTTGGTGATGGTCTCGGTCAGGTGGTGGATCTTGACCTCGGAGGCGAACAGGATGAGGACCAAACAGCTGCAGAAACCTGGTGGACAAGATTTTGAGGAGATTGTGAAAATACAGACTGCTCTTAAACAGCGAAGCCCGAAAGTGTAACACAAAAGACGATATTTTGAGAAATGTCTCAGTGGTTTTGTATTTATAACAGGGAAGTCAATGAGAGTCAATATTGTTTGGTTACCAACATTCTTCTTCTTTTGTGTTCTGCAGAAGAATGAAAGTCATACAGATTCGGAATGACTTGAGGGTGAGAAAATTATGAAAGAAGTTTCACTTTTGGGTGAGTCATCACTTTTGAGATTTTCCCTCCACCATAGCTCTAAAGTTCAGTTCAAAACTGTCAAATCAGGTCACATTTGGTTACAGGACACATAATTGATGTCAAACCTGTCACAGCACATCTTCAAGTGTACATAACACAGTTCCATGTATTCAACATATACACATTTAATATATGATATGATCAAATTGCTATATTTCATCTCAAACATTTTAGTTTCTATTCATCTCTTTAACACAAATACGAGTTTTGTTTTGTGTCTTTAATGCTTCTATTGTGTGGACAGTTGAAAAGGCCTATTAATGTGCCATCCTCCATCAGTACATAAACAACAGAGACACTGACACTAGAGATGGAGTGGAAATCTGGCTAGTTGCACCAAGCGCATTCATTTCCATCACTTTATTTATTTATCATGTATTTCCCTCGTCTCTGGATAGCTGAGCTTGCTTTCTTACTAGTAATAGTGAGTTATTGAAGTTCATTTAGTAAAGACTACGCAGTTTCTGTCCGGGAAGAATTTATCACATGCTGTTTTTTGGAACTGAATTCTCCCTCAAGATTCAAGAACATAAGAGGCTTTAACGGCATGGTAAGAAGCACTACATTACCAGACAATTGCTAAATTAGACATTCAGAGCATTACATTTTTAATATACAATATACCTATCATATCAACATAATATTAAACACAATATACTAACTTTGCCGAATTTATGTTTTCAATGATGAATTTTTAATTTTGCTCTAAATGTTCATTATTTATTGTTTAATTTATTACATTTTAATAGTTATAAAAATGTAATTTATATGGATAGACAATTTAAACCAGATAGGGAAGAAAAATGTATCAGTGTCCAGCATACTTGGAAACATTTCCAATAATGTTATTAAAAATAAATATAGCATAGTGTTGAGAGAATGTGCAAAACTCTAGACAAACAAGTTTTTTTTGGTCGCTTCACAATTTGCATACATCATCTGTGTTATTTCATAATTTTGTTGATCATACTAAAATGTAGAAATCTTCTGTGTAGAAATAGTATTGAAGGCCAGGTGTGTGTGTGTGTCTTACAGCTTATCATGTTCCAGAGATAAAGTCCCAGTGGTCCGTGCAATGTCTCATACGGGCTTCCAAAGGCATTATAAAAGAAGAACGCAGAGGAGATGGAGGAGAACAGGATGAGCACTGCACAGAAGAGGATCACGCTCACATGTAGACTGGCTGGAATCACACCCATCAGGTCAGGAAAAACTAAACAGAAAAGAACATAATCATACAGTTTGATTAATAATTATTGATCATATTTTTCTTTTTTTATCTAAACTCTTTGAAATGAGCACATAAAAGTATGAAATATTCATAAAGTATGGGATAGTAAGTATCAGTATTTTCATTAAAACATTAGACTTATATCTAAAGTTGTTTTAATTCAGTATTAGTATATTTACTATTGTACATTAGTACATTAGTATATTTACATTTGAGGCATATTAACTCCATTATCACCAATTAATTCTGAGATTTAGATTCGGGAACTGTACGTCCGAAAAATGATTAGTTTGACTCTGGTAATCTCTGTTCACTATTTGCATGCATCCTTTCATGCTTAAAAGCAGAGAGACAATGACAATGACCCTTTGTTTCCTAAAACCTGCCAATCTGGGCCAGTCCTCATTAGCAAAGAATGTAATTGTACATGAAGCTGACATAAAATTCAAAGCCCATCCAATGAGACAACTACACTAACTCCATCCCAACTCAAGATACAACAGAAAATGAATAATATACTCTTATATTAGGAGTAAGCTGAAACAAACCATTAAGGGGATATTTTTAGAAGCAAATTTTTAGAAAGCATAAATTTGCATTTAAACTTGCATTTTGCTTGAATGCACTTTGGATAAAAACCCCTGCCAAATAACTTTACTTATTAATTCATTTTAACCAATTGGTCTCAATGTGATTTTTAGTGGTCGGGCCCCTGCAAGTTCACACAAGTAAACATGTGTACAGTATGTACAGTACCAGTCAAAGGTTTAGACACAATTGACAAAAAATGTTCCTCCTGATATTAAAAATCTTTACTTTTGTGGACAAAGTATTATCGTGCCAAAATATTCATTTCTTGAGTGATTAAGTGAGTGAGACTGGTGCTGTATAACATTAATTATGGGTTGTTATGTTGTTAAGTCTAACAAAAAATAAGTGTCCAAATACTTTTTATGTTTATTTTAAACTATATCCATATTAATTATTTGTATTGTTCTTCATGTGAAATGTTTTATTTGACAATATGTGTTTGTTCTATATTTAAAAATGCTTAAATAAATGCACAAACTTGGTTTTGTATTTTATTATCTAATGCAGTGATATTCTTTATATCCACAGTGTGTCCAATGCATTTAAATAATACATGAATTAATGATATTCATTTGGTTTACACTTTTAATGTACAGTATAATACTCACAAGAGAAATAAAAGGGTCTATCCCCCAGACCACACTGTTTCATCCCCTGGCCATGGAAAAGTCCGTAGTTCGCTCTTCCGATGAATTTCTCCAGCTCCGGTCCGGTCGCGTTTACTATCTGAGCGCCCGTTTTGCACAGAACAGTCGCCTTTAGCCAGAACTGAGTCCCCATCGCAGCCGCCACGATCAGCACACAGGCAAAGCAAAGCACGCCAGCAACAGAAAAAATCACTTTCTTTTGACGACTAGACATTATTTGCGACAGGGCAATGACATCCCTTGCGGAACAGCCTTAGTATCCAGCAGATATCCAAACGTTTACGCACGATATTGGACTCTTCCAGTAATCCAGTATGATAACGCGCATTGTGCTATTGTTGATATCTCTAAATAATGATCCATAATGTTATATAGCACATGTTGGAAGAGTAAGGCTGTTCCTGACAATGTCTTCTCTGGATAGAGTTACACTGGATGGCTTTCACGGTACGGCGTATCCAGGTAACAGGCTTGAATTTCTCGCACCAGCGATCCGGGTCCGGGGATGTGACCTTAAGTGCGATTGGCTGTCTGAATTCAACAAGGCAGTTTTATTTCCTTAATGTTAAATATCGAGTTTATTATGCGTGAAATAGCGTGATGGATATTGTGTCAAGCTTCTATTAATACAATCTCTTACTGTATGTTAAGGCTGCATTTATAGGCTGCACCCAGGGCGGGACTAAATGTCACAGTTTTCACTTGAATACAGTTGTTTAGATGTGTTAAAATCTAAATTTGTATGGGCTTAAGTCTTAATAAGTATTAAATAATAAGGTTATTAAAAGTACTCGTTTTAAATGTGACACTGCACCAGATGGTTGGTACGATTGGAACCTGCTGTATATTACACTGATTAAATAACAACTTTTTGACATTTGCTTACATGTGTGTAAAGGAAAAACACCACATTTTTAAATAACATCACATTAGTAATTTAATAACATATATGTATTTGAAGTGAATAGGGTAAATGCAATAACAAATGTAACAGAGAAATATCAAACCATTGTTTCAGAAATTGCAATATTTAAAACACATTTAACAAAGTTACTTTTCATTTATAGTATAAAATAGTTATAAATACCATGACCTACACTCTTTAAAATAAAGGTGCTTCATGGTGCCATACAATAATTTTTGGCTAAATGGTTTCATAAACAATTCTTAACATCCACAGAATCTTTCTGTTGCACAAAAGGTTCTTTGTAATTAAAAAAGTTTCTTTAGAAAATGTTCTTTTAAGAACCTTTGACTAAATTTGACTTGGGAAACCAAGAATAGAAGGTTCTATTGCATCACGGTAAAGAATCTTTTGTAGCACTCTTATTTTTAAGAGTGTAATAACTTAAACCCAGAATAATATAACCCAGAATATATATTATTATGACATTTTCTTATGTATTTTACCCAGGAAAGTCCAAATTATAACATGATAGACAATTTCGTGCTCAGTCTGACTAAGATGAATAATAACCAGTGGGTGTTTCGAAGACTTTTTGACAAGCAGTCATACCACTGCAGACAGTGACTCACAGGCTGTTGTGACTGTTTTTAAGTACAAATCACTCATTTCTGGAAAGAACAAGGCAACCTAAAAGCTGAAATGTATTAATCAAGTTACAATGTTTTAAAAAATATATTTCTATATTATATTATATATAAAAAATATATTTTAGATATTTTTATCAGTTTACAATTGAAAAAAAATACATACATATTTATTTTTATTAGCTTTGTAAACGGCATACAAAAAATAATTTTCAATCGTGTGGTTGATGCTCGCATAAATAAAATACTAAATGTCACAATAGTAAATTATTATGCAAATGTCCCGAGACACATTATACAGTCCATCTTTTGCACACTATACACTTCATCAGCTTTACTTATGAATATTTATAAGGTGAGGTAATGTTCGCTCAGTAATCCTTGATGAAAGGCAGGTAAGTGATTTCTAGTCAAAGCAGAATACTATTTGTGTGTCTTTTTAGTTCAGTGTCAGCTTTAAAGCAAGTGCGTTACGCATCTGTTTAATGTTTTCTTCTGCAATATGACCAAAGCTCTAATATATTATACAAATAATGTCCCCTCAGTTATCATGGTCGCTATATCTCCACATTTCTAAATATTACAGTCATTTATGAATTAGTCTTTTTACATGCTCAATTCCTCATACTTTTCTAGTTGTCTGCTTTTAATATACAGTATCAGTCAAACAGTTGGAAACACTTACTCAATGATAATTAGATTTTTTCCACATTTTAAAATAGTAGTAAAACTAATCAAAATCATGAAATAACACAACTGTGGGAATTTTGTTGTGACTAAAAGCATCCAAAATAAACACTATGTTATATTTGATCATCTTCAAAAGTAGTCACACTTTGACATTTTATTTTTGTAAAGTTTCAACCTGAGAAGCTTTTTAAACAGCACTGAAGAAATTTCTATCTATACTGGACTTTTATTGTCTGCTTTTTATTCATTATTTGCTCCAAGTAATCCATTTCAAAAATATTTTTATAAAGAAATTAATATGTTGGCACAATTATATTTTTGTCTGCAAAAGTAATGTCAAACATTAAAATATGTACCTTTAGATTAAAAGACTTTTAAGATCATAAGACATTTTTTTTCCATTGTGTCTTTTGACTTGACTGGTACTGTACATGTATTACACAACCAGAATTTACGGTACCATGAAACTGTTCTCTCCTGCCCCAAAACTCTCCTTTACTGTAATGGAAATATTTATTCTTGGTCTGCATCTGTAACACTGCGTCTCTTTGAGAAGGCTTTAGTGATCCTATGTCTGAATGAACGGCAAATGGCGAAATACAGCAGCGGATCAAAGCACAGGTGCAAAATGGCAAAAAGCAGAGTGGACTCCTTGGCCAAGAACAGGCTTCTTCTCCAGCCGCAGTCGTTGATAACATCTATCTGTGTAAAAGTGTACGGCATCCTCACTGCATGGTACGGCACAAAGCTTACCACATAAGCCAAGGTCACCAGTGCGATGTTTCTGAAGGCGTGATGGGTGCTTGCTTGGTCCTCAGGGTCGGATTCACGCCGACCCCAAAGCCGTTTCAAAACCAGACCGTTGGACAGAAGCACAGCTGCAGAGGCATTGAGAAAGATAGCCATCCCCAGAAACACGGACAATGCGTGCCAGTGCTTTCCTATGTCATCTTTCAAATCAGAACAGGTCAATCCATGTTTGTCTGGAATGTCGGCTTTGATGGGTATGGCCATGTTGGGCACATTTATGAAAAGCACGAGAAACCAGACCACCGCTGACATCAGCACAGCGAAGCCCACCTCTTGCAATCGGAGGAGTTTTGAGCTGCGGGTTATCTGGAGATACCGCTGAACGCTGACAAATGAGAGAAAGATGATGGAAGCGTACATGTTGATGTAGATGAGTGGTCCACTCACTTGGCAGTGGAAGATGGTCAAACTCCGAGACTCGTTTCCCAGATCTTTTGCAATTTTGATGGGTAGAGCCAGCATGAGGAGAAAGTCAGATGTTAGTAGATTGATCAGGTAAACGTTGATGCACTTTTTAGCACTTTGGCTGGTTGTGAACGCCCAAAGTGCCACCAGGCTGGTGGCCATGCCAATGAGGAAGATGATGATGTAAAGTGTGGCGAAGGGAACCATGTTGTCGTTGACCACACAGCTGGTATTTGGACTTTCCATTTTTGCATCAGTACAGTAGGAACGTAATTGTATTGTAGTTCTCGATTTATTGCCTGCCAGCCCACCGAGAATAATTTAAGTTCTGGCTGTCTTTCACTTCACCAGAAAGTAACAAATGTAGCGGAAGGAAGTGGTAAATACTCTGTTTAAATGCACAAAAACATTTTCTGTCTCAAACTTATGACAATATAGAAAGAAAATCTTGTGTAGACATCCTGTAAAGAGACAGAAAGAGAAAATTATAAAAATTTAATTTACCACATAAACAGTACTAATTATCTCATAACAATTCTGTATGTGTAGCATTGTAAAGCCAGTATACATTTTTAGTTTGTAAAAGACAACTCAATCAAATCATATACTGTGAGCGTATTAAGTAAACAATGATGTACATCCAGTTTGTACATCCAACATTGTGGTCACAAAATCACCGAATAAATCCTAACACGGTGATCAGGCCCTGATGTGAAGCCGCTAAATAAAATTTAATACACTTGAATCGAGTAAAAAATTGGACATGAGTTATATACTTTAAATATTTTATTAGCTCATTTGAAACAATGGCATGAGAAAGAGGTGTCAGAGTGATTTAATTACTCCGAGTCACTGAACTTGATAACATGAACGATGTGTTATCAGTTTTAGCAGTTGTTATCAGGAATAACAAACCTCAGAATAAGTATTCCCTAATAAATCATAACAACTTTCTGTTTTGCAAACCATTTTCATTATTTCTAAATCTCTATAGTCCTTTAGCACGAAATATCATTAACAACATCAAACAAAAATTTAGAATTTGTTAAGTAAATGTCTCTATGGTTCTCAAAGTTATACATGTATATATTGACGTCTGTGTGCACACATTTACACAGATTTGAAGAAGTGAGCACGATTACGTACATTTCCAAAAACGGAAACTTATATACTGTACATTTATATATGGAACAGTTGTATTGACCTAGAGAAGAAACGTGGTACATTACAATGTCAAAAGCAAGCCGATTTACTTACAGTTTCCTTTTTCCTGCTTTACTTTACAAACTGATGGATGGTCAATATAAGCACTTGTTGTTGTTAGTTTTTCTTACTGATCTACGAAAACAAGAACGACAACAATAAAAAGTTAGGCCTTTAAAAATAGTTACAACTTTTAAGTACATATCCTCCAAAAAGCAATCTAAACCACTTGTGACTGATTGTCGGATGTGTAACATGACAGACAAGAAGTAACACATTAAAGTAGCACATGGTCTTACATTTTACTTATAAACAGGAAGAACGTACCACCTAACAAGACAGCAGACATCAGATGAGCAGAATCTAGAGTAGTTTCATCCATCTGTAGCTTTGTCTGGTTTAGAAATGAATGTTTAGAGTTTCTCCATTGGCTCAACCGCATTACATATCCTGTTTCCTCTTATCTTTGGGTTTGGCCTTAATTATATCAGCCAGTGAAGGAAAGCATGAACCGCCACTCCCACAATACACTGCAGTGACGCAGCGGAAATGTGAACTTTATGAATTTACTGCATGTAGACAACCACAGACCACACAGTTTTTAAACCAGTTTGCATGCGCTCACTTGGCTGTCATTTCCTGAGAGACAGCAGGTTGGTTTCAGTTCACTGTGCCGAAGTCAGAAGCTGTTCTGTTAGTTGTGATCTTCAGCTGTATCACAAAATATATCTGTGATAAGTGAAGCATTACAACTGGGACCAGTACATTCTGTTTTTCGCTTCGAATCATAAATCTACATCTTTACACATACTTGTTTTCCCTCATGTGCATGCATGATGAAAAGTTAAATATGGTTATATACTGTATATCTGCAGTACATTATACCATATATTGTGTACAGTATTGTTTGCTTACTATCAATGTAAGGAAGACTAAATCTGAATGCATTTGTTATAGTGAAAGTCACCTTTTCTTATTTTTCTCGTGCAGTTTCATGAAAGTGCACACGTGTTTATTAAGAGAATGCGAGTGCAAGAGAGTCGTCTAAGGGTTGTGTTGAATCCTTTGAGGTCAGTGACCGCAAACATGTTGTGTGGCTGTTGTTTTAGTAACATTTTCTTTTCGTGCACATTTAGCAGTGTAATAAGAAGTAAAACACATTTTTGATGTTTGTTTTGATGATGTCATTTGATAGAGGACAAAGAGTACTGATAAAGGATAAGAGTATTGATAGAACAATTATTGTTGTATTTAATTATATATATTATTATTATTATATATACATTCATGATTTAATTGCTATATAACTTTTATTCTTACATAACATATATATACTCTTTATATATTAAAAACTATATAAATCTGAATTTTGATTATGACTTAATATGTAGTCTCTAAAAACAAAACTATAAAAAATGCAAAATTTTATTACATATTACAATAGTATTTCATAATAAAGTATTTATTTTGCCAGAGAACATCATGGACAACTTTGCCCAAATGTTTCACTTTCTATAAACATATTTTTTCAAAATAAAATACTGGTAAAGCAATATAGAATAAACAAAGTAACATTACATTTGCAACAATACAAAATAAATTTGATCCTATAGGCCATAAGGCAGCTTCAGCATTTAAGGCCTGGGACACACAGACAGAAGGACCTTTCTAATTGATTTTTAACATTATTATGTTAAACATAATTTAAAAAGCTGTACATTCACAATCCCAGTTTTCAACTGGTAAAAAGCTCATACCCATTTATTAAAATGTTAATGTTGAGGTTCATTTTGTTTTTATGATGCTTCATCTACACCACACATTTCATGTCATTGTATTCTTTTAAGACCAGTGATGTAAATGTTTCATGAGGGAATATAGTTGGAGAGATAAAGAATAGAAATATTGTATGTTTTACATACAACTGTCCCCACTGGAATTCATTCCCTGGACTCCCAGTCCCTCAGTTTCCCCTAAAATACACTTTCACGTCTCGTTGTGGATACCTTTGCCTCAATGTAGCTCAACATGTTGCTCATTCGCCCTTGCTGTCCCTGATTTTCATTGTATTGCTGGGACTCTGTCTTTCTCTTAAAACTCAGCTGAGCTCTAAAGGCCTTACAGAAGATAAAATAAATGAGCGGATCCAAACAAGCATTTAGCACTGAAAGAAACACAGTCAGCTCCTTTAGGATGTAAAAAGCCTGGGCTGTGCAGTCTTTCGTTTGGGGTTTGATGAATGCGTAGGGAAGCCTCACCAGATGATAGGGCACAAAGCACACGCAGAAAACCACCACCAGAACCAGCATGTTACGCTTTGACTTGTTGAACTTTTGGCTGCTGGATGTGGTCTGTGTGGACAGCTGAACTTGTCTGATCTTTTTTAAAGTCCTCCAGTACAGAAATATCAGAGAAACCAGCACAAAAATGAAGAGCAACATAGAAAAGGTGTGGGTGATTTTGTAGACCACCCTGACCTGTGGACTGTGTAAAGAATCACAGCCGATTTTTTCGACCTTTTCCTCGTTACTCCAAGAGGTCCGAATAAAGATGAATAGGTAGACGGATGCCAAGGCTACCAAGGAGAGCCAAGTTGCTATGGAAATGTGGCGTGCGGTACGAATCATCTGTAGAGCATGAGTCTCCAATGGCCGGGCAATTTTTAGGTACCTGACACGAAAAAAAAATTTTAAATACTGGACATGATACTTTCAAATGTATTTACATTCTGCTAGGAATGTCATTGGGTCTGGTGCCATGACCTTACTAATATATCAGTAAGTGTCAATATTAAATTGAATCAGAATTAAAAGATGACATCAAATAATTATGCATTGATTAGTATGCTAATTAAATGATTATGTATGATTATTAGTATGATCATTTGTGTCATTTGTGACCTGAGAAATCTGTAAAATCAAAGCTGAAGTCTCAAAATCTAATCCAATGTGATATTAGTAGCATCAAAATAGTTAGCCATAAAAATGAAAAAAAGGTATTGAGTGTTAATTGATTTAAATTATAGATTATATATAATAGATTTCAAGATTTATTAACAATAGAAAATATTTTTTTATTATTTTGCACAAAAATACCAGAAGTTGGTTTCCTAAACATTAATTTTAATCTTTGACATGGTCTTACTCATTCAATATTAAAAATGTTCTTTACATTATGTAAAATGCATTTTATTAAAAAAACAGTGAATCACAAAAAATGACTTTAGTTGGGTTTTCACAGACAGAATCACATTTCATTTTCATAAGAATAACTTTAATTCATCAGTTATGACTTAAATGATCTTATTTTTTATTCTTAACCTTTAAATAAAGTACTGTGTTCAATAGGGTATTACTTTTGTGTTGATTTTGTGTTGTTGGTTCTTGGACAATTGATAGTCCAAGACATTAATTAGTTTGACACCGAAAAGTATGACAGATACTAAGCTTAGTACAAATATAGGTTGTGGTTTATCACTGACATCTGTTTGGATGGACATACAAAAACAAAAAAGCACACATTTCCTGTACTGCTAATAGTAAAAGTAGGTCATACAAGAAGGAGTTAGCTTGAGATGGTTACCTGTTTGCAGCAATAAAGTCCATGAAGAGAATACTCGCATACATGTTTAGATAAAAGGCTGTTGCTCCAAAGCTGCAGTAAATGTTACGCAGTGTCACTGAATATTTTGTATAGTTAACAATGCGCAAAGGCAAACAAAGACAAAGGAAGAAGTCGGCCGCAGCTAGATTCTTCAGATAAACTGTGACGCTGGACTGGACACGCTGATTGGTGCAGAAATACACCCGCATCGTGATGCAATTCAGTACCAGACTGATAAGAAACACTAGTGAATAGGCAAAAATGAAGATGGGGTGAGCTGGGACCTTTGAAAATTCACACGAATCTGTTTCTGGGTTAGTCATGTTCTGTGTTATTATGCCATCCATTGCAGTGGTAAAGTTGGTTTGAGAAGTTCTCAGAATTCGCGTAACTGGTGACTCCATCTGTACATAAACAAGAGACACGGATGAGTTTTTTCTACTATATGCTCAGTGATGTACTGAGCTTAAGAAGTGCAGAAGGTCACGTTTACTGGTATGAGAGGAAGAACCGTCACACAAAAGGATATTGTCATGACCTTGTAGTGATGCATAAATAACAGTTACATTCATCAAGTTCAATGAACAAAATGGTAAAAAGTGAAGTCTCTTTAAAAAAGGTCTGACGTGTTCACAGTTGCCTCTTTAAAGAAATAGTCTGGGGTCTGAACCAAATACAATAAAACTCATTTTGACTCATCTCTTGTTTATTTAAAAAAGCAAAAACTGAGGTAGTACCGACAACAAAACTGAACAGGTCAGTCTATAAATACACATCGTTTTGAAAATATAGCCATAAAATGTACACAAAAGTAGGTTTATAACATTACTTTAGTGATTATTTACCCTAGAGCTGTACGTATTAAGTGATATGCGATAACTGATATATGATAAACTACATTTAAACCAAATTTATATAAACTGAGATTTATATAACCAGCTTACACATTTCACATTCTTTCTGGTGCATATTATGGATGTTCAAGAACACTTTATGGTTAAACCCTTTTTGTCAAAAGTTATAGGCATTAAAATCCACCATAGTCTATTCTAGATCAGTTAACTGTGCAGAAGAAGTTTATGACCATGTATAACATCCCTACAAAGTGTCTGTGTCGCATCTGTCTTGGTAAAACCACTTTAACAATATATTTATTACTCAAAATAGCTCAGAAACATGAAAGCTGTCCCTCATAACAATTAATGTATGATAAAAAGAGATTTAATTGGCTTATACTATATATAAGTCATACTGCATTATAAGAAACTATATATATTGTATTGTGTGTGTGTCTGTGTGTTTGTGCTAATCGCATGTATATGTAAAGATAATCATATTTAACTTACCTGAAATTCACTTGTACCCAAGCTGTTGACCGAGCTTTGATGTAGCTGTTTGTCCTTCACATTCTTCATTCAACTTCCTTGTGCATGCTCAAGCAAAGAGGAAATTATGCATATGTGATTGTAAGTCTGAAAGAATGAGAAAAAAAACAGGCTAGTGGTTTGAGGGGGGCTGATTCTGTGGTGGATAAAGGATGACACAGACATACACATTTGCAAAACACATGTACTTTACTGTTACGGTGCTGGGTAGAAGATAACAGGACAACCAGGAGGAACGGTATCAAATGTCTTTACTGATACTTCACTCAGAGAAATTCCAGATTTAACAAACATACAAGGATCTCAGATCACAGAATATATTAACCCACGTACCCACAAAGACTGACGGGAAACAACACCACATACAACAACAACGACCGACAGGGAACTGAACAAAAGGCAGATCTTAAATAATACAAACAATGAAGCAAAACTGATAACAAACAGGTGCGGGTGATAATCAAATGAATGTGCTAACAAGATTACAAAATGGTGAACAGGTGTGCTGGTGCAATGAACTATGGGAACTGAAGTTCAAATGAAAAGTACAAAACGACAAAACAGAGTCCAAACAGGCAGTGGAACAGGCAGAACTGTGACAGTACCCCCCTCCCCCCGACAGGCGCGTCCTCGCGCCGGAAGATCCACAGAAGAGGGAGAGGGAGGCGGGGAGGGTGCTCGGGGTCAGGAGGCTCAGGATCAGGAGGCTCGGGGTCAGGGTCAGGAGGCTCGGGGTCAGGGTCAGGAGGCTCGGGGTCAGGGTCAGGAGGCTCGGGGTCAGGATCAGGAGGCTTGGGGTCAGGATCAGGAGGCTTGGGGTCAGGATCAGGAGGCTCGGGATCAGGGTCTGGAGGCTCGGGGTCAGACTGTGGCGGCGGCGGAGGCTCGGGGTCAGACTGTGGCGGCGGCGGCCGCTCTGGCGAAGACTGTGGCGGCGGCCGCTCTGGCGAAGACTGGAACTCAGAAGCGCCGGGGACAGGGGACTCAGAAGCGCCGGAAACAGGGGACTCAGAAGCGCCGGGAACAGAGGACTCAGAAGCGCCAGGAACAGGGGACTCAGAAGCGCCGTGAACAGAGGACTCAGAAGCGCCGGGAACAGGGGACCCTAGAGGAGACAGGAACTGGGGACTTAGGGGAGACAGGTACTGGGGACCTAGAGGAGACAGGTACTGGGGACCTAGAGGAGACAGATACTGGGGACCTAGAGGAGACAGATACTGGGGACCTAGAGGAGACAGATACTGGGGACCTAGAGGAGACCGGGACTGGGGACCTAGAGGAGACAGATACTGGGGACCCAGAGGAGACAGGGACCGGGGACCGAGAGGAGACAGATACTGGGAACCTAGAGGAGACAGGGACTCATCACTAAAAGATCTACCACCTCCCTGTGTGGAAACCAATCGACATGAATCTCCTGTCACTGGAGGCCCAGAACTGCCCACAGTTGCTGCCTGCTGGCCCTGGATCGCTAGATCGCAAACCCTCTGGCTGGCGAGTTTACCCGCCGAAGGCAAAAGCCCTGCATGTCCACGGGACTGGCTGGCAGGCTGACTGGAAACTAGGCGTGTGGAACTAAGCTTGGGATACGTAGGAGAACCAAAAGCTAGCTGCCTAAATGTTCCCTGAGATTGGAGGGAGTCACCGAAACCGCCACTCGTGACCTGAGAGGAAAAAGCGACTAGAGAGCCTGCTAAAGTAGTGCCAGAACTGCCCTGAGAGCTTGCAACACTAGTCTGCTGAGACTGCGGAAGATAACCACTGCCTGCATTACTATCTCCCCGAGAAGACACAAACTGAGCAGATGTGCCCGTTTGAGGCCCAAGCAGTGAAGTTGGCGAGTACTGGCTATAAAAACCTGGATCACTTGTGGACTGACTGGAACCTAGCTGTGAGGAACTAAACTTGGAAGGAGATCCAAAAGCAAACTGGCTAAAGGTACCTCGAGACGGAACAGGGCCTCTGAAACTACTAGCGCCTTCTACAGTAGTGCTAGAAACACCCTGAGGACTAGCAACATTGATGGCTCGACTGGAAGTTTGAAATGTGATGGATTTAGAGTCTCCAAAAGAGCTAACCCGAAATTGGGCAAGGGTACCAGTATAAGCACCACTTCCTCCCTGGGGAGATACAAACTGACTGGAAAGTCCCGTTTGGGGTGAAGTAATAACTTGTGCAACTGGTCTACATAAACCCTGATTGCTCCCAGATTGGGTAGAAACATCTTGGGGTGAAGTTGCTGCAATATTTACATGCTTCATGCAGCAGGAGCAAACTGAGCAAAGGCACCCTGAGGCTTGGGAAAAGAGAGATCCCCATAGTTACTGCCGGTCTGCACTGGGCCATAACTAGAAGTTGCAAACATTGTACTTGACTGACTTGGAGCACTGGACAAATACCCACTTGTGTCACTTGTGGGCTGGCTAGAAACCCCTACAGATAATGAACTAAGCTTGCTAGTAGTCAAGGTACTTGGGGAATACCGAGTAGGGATATCTTGAGATGAACCACTGTAACTACCACTCACTTCCTGCTCAGATACAGGTTGCCCAGAGCTTACTGGCTGTTCTGGTGTAAGGCTGCCCTGAGATAAAACAAAACCTTGAGCCTGGATGGGAGGACTGAAAGACAAGCTCTCCGCAGAGGGTATGGGTAACACAGCTTCTGTTGAATGAGGGAAAGAACCTAAAGAGTATAGGCTGGAAAAGCCCTTGTCCCTAGCAGGTTGGCTAGAAACCTCATATGTTGAAGACACGAGCTGTGTAGCAACTTCTGGAGCAAACTGACTGGAAGGTCTTAGACCAACATTACTGCCTACACCCAGGAGAGAAAAGTTTTGGCTGGAACTATCTGCAAATTGTTGCACAGGGCTGGTTTGAGAGGAGGCAGCAGAATACTGGCTTGGGAAACTCTGTCCACTGCTTAATTGGTTTGCAATACCTGGAACAGAAGAACTGGTGTCCCTTGAGGGCTGGCCAAACCCTTCTACAGGTGAAGCTTTAAAGCATTGCTAAGGGTCACTGAACTACATGAATGCAGGGTAGGGATTGCTTGAGAGGGACAGAGGGGAAGCAACTGGAGGGGACGACCATATGGCGGAGTTTGGGTAATCTGAGACAGAGTCTGGGAATTGAGGGAATCTATGACAGGTTCTGGGAATTCTGAGGAGTCTAAGAAACAGTCTGGGAACTTTGGGACTCCTAAAACAGAAACTGGGAACTCGAGAAACTCGGGAAACTCTAGGGTGGAGTCTGGGAACTCGGGAAACTCTAGGACGGGGTCTGGGAACTCCGGGGCGGCCCTCTGGGCCGGAACATAGGACTCTGGATCGGCCATCTTGGCCGTGGCCCGAAACACTCTCAGCGCGCCATCTTGGCCGGAACAGGACTCTTGAAACGAAGCCCTCTTGGCCGGGACAGGACTTTCTCGAAGCGGCCCTCTTGGCCGGGACAGGACTCTCGAAAGCGCCCTCTTGGCGGAGACAGGACTCTCGAAACGGCCCTCTTGGCCGACAGGAACTCTCGAAAGCGGCCCTCTTGGCGGGACAGGACTCTCGAAACGGCCCTCTTGGCGGAACAGGACTCTTAGAAACGCCCTCTTGGCGGGACAGGACTCTGGAAGCGGCCCTCTTGGCGGGACAGGACTCGAAACGGCCCTCTTGGCGGGACAGGACTCGGAAAGCGCACCCTCTTGGCGGGACAGGACTTTCGAAACGGCCCCTCTTGGCGGGACAGGACTCGAAACGGCCCTCTTGGCGGGACAGGACTTCGGAAAGCGGCCCTCTTGGCGGGACAGGACTCTCGAAGCGGCCCTCTTGGCCGGACAGGACTTCGAAACGGCCCTCTTGGCGGGACAGGACTCTCGAAGCGGCCCTCTTGGCGGGACAGGACTCTCGAAGCGGCCCTCTTGGCCGGGACAGGACTTCGAAAGCGGCCCTCTTGGCGGGACAGGACTCTCGAAACGGCCCTCTTGGCGGGACAGGACTCTCGAAACGGCCCTCTTGGCGGGACAGGACTCGAAACGGCCCTCTTGGCGGGACAGGACTCGGAAAAGCGGCCCTCTTGGCGGGACAGGACTCTCGAAACGGCCCTCTTGGCGGGACAGGACTCTCGAAACGGCCCTCTTGGCGGGACAGGACTTCGGAAACGGCCCTCTTGGCGGGACAGGACCGAGGGGAGGCGACCATCTTAGCAGCGCCAGAACCCTGGGGCGGCCATCGTGGCCCGCGTCAGAACCCTGGGGGCGGCCATCTTGGCCGTGACAGAACTGACGGGAAGCGGCCATCTTAGCAGCGTCAGAACCCTGGGGAGCGGCCATGGGCTACCGCCAGAACCCTGGGGAGCGGCCATCTTGGCCGTGACAGAACACGAGGAGCGGCCATCTTGGCAGCGTCAGAACCCTGGGGAGCGGCCATCGTGGGCTACGCCGGGACCCTGGGGAGGCGGCCATCTTGGCGAGACAGAACACTCGGCGGCGACCATCTTAGCCAGCGGCAGAACTCTCGGCCCGGCGGCCATCTTAGCCGCTGGCAGAACTCGGCGGCGCCATCTTAGCCGCTGCAGAACTCTCGGCGGCGGCCATCTTAGCCGCTGCAGAACTCTCGGCGGCGACCATCTTGACCGCGGCAGAACTTTTCGGGCGGCGACCATCTTGACTGCGCGCAGAACTCTCGGCGGCGGCCATCTTAGCCGCAGCAGCACTCTAGCGCAGCCATCTTAGCCGCAGCAGAACTCTGGCGGCCATCTTAGCAGCGGCAGAACTCTCGGGCGGCCATCTTGACAGCGGCAGAACTCACGGGCGGCAACCATCTTAGCTGCGGCAGCACTCTCGGCGGCCCATCTTAGCCAGCTGCAGAACTCTGGGCGGCAGCCATCTTGACCAGCAGAACTCTCGGCGGCGCACCATCTTGGCTGCGGCAGAGCTCGGCGGCCCATCTTGATCAGGCGACGGAGAGGCTGACACCCACAACTGGCCAACACCCAATCCATGCAAGCCTCCAAGCCTCCAGATGGTCCCCATCCGGACAACTTCAGGCCCATGACGCGTCGTTCAGACCCCACAGGAACAGACTCCTCTGGTGGTCTTCGGGGAGCCCGAGGCCATCCCAAAACAGCGAAGCAGAGGGTGTATGCCTCGACTGACTCCTCCTCCTGACCCGATACATGTAGGCTTTGGCGTGATTGGCCTCCATACCTGGTGAGAGTGAGAGTGAGAGAGAGAGAGAGTGGGGAAACAAAAACAGAAACACAAAAGACAAAAGACAAAACACAGGCGATACTTCACCCTGTGTATTTTTTAGGTCGGTCGTACTGTTACGGTGCTGGGTAGAAGATAACAGGACAACCAGGAGGAACGGTATCAAATGTCTTTACTGATGCTTCACTCAGAGAAATTCCAGATTTAACAAACATACAAGGATCTCCAGATCACAGAATATATTAACCCACGCACTCCACAAAGACTGACGGAAACAACACCACATACAACAACAACGACCGACGGGGAACTGAACAAAAGGCAGATCTTAAATAATACAAACAATGAAGCAAAACTGATAACAAACAGGTGCGGGTGATAATCAAATGAATGTGCTAACAAGATTACAAAATGGTGAACAGGTGTGCTGGTGCAATGAACTATGGGAACTGAAGTTCAAATGAAAAGTACAAAACGACAAAACAGAGTCCAAACAGGCAGTGGAACAGGCAGAACTGTGACATTTACAGTTTTTTTAAAATGTCATTTGTAAAGTCATTTGCAAGTTAAAGTTTTTGGGATTTCAATGTCGCCACCTTAGACACAACAGCAAACCGTATGTGACTGACTTTTGCAGATTACATAAAACCTAAGTGTGTGTTTGGTGTGTGAGATGTGGGTTGTGTTGGATTTTCATTTTTTTAAGTGAATTTTGAGTGATTTTTGAACAGTTACTGTACACTATAAATGACCATGTCTCTTTAAATGCTGGTGTTTTACTATGCAAATTACATCAGTGGACTGCAGCTTTAAGAGCACACTGATTAATCAGTGTCAAAATCTTTGGTCACAGATCAAAGACTGATCACAGAGTACCGGATACACGTCATATTCTGACTGGCTGTTGCTACATGATGTCTGGAGGTCACTACAGTACATCTGTTACATGTGCACACTTTTGCTGAATTATCCTGCTGAAATGAAACAATATTGATCATTAAAGAACTCATGAATTAAATGGTTATAATGCATTGTATTTTAATTGTATTGTATTGTATTTTTATGTTGGTAATGTGTTTGTTTCTATTGTTGGGATGTTAAATGCATCATCAAATGCACCATTAAATCCTACTGGAATATACCCAAACATACTACATAAAGTAATTTTGTTGTTTACACTACGTAAAGTAATAAAAGTGATAATACTTTTTGGAAACCATTAAAGTTTGTATTTCAGCGATGATGGATTAAGCATTACACTGCCAGTTGATGGTGTTATTTGTCACGGAGCCGATGCCTTCAGCATCGGATTCCCCCCATCACGTCATTCGTTCCCTATCTCCTGAGTTTTAAAATGGACTTCAACACCCATCATGCACTGCACTCGCACACCTGGTCACCGTTAGTAATCCTGTTTAGTTTCTATCACCCGCACCTGTTTTATATCACCATTGGTCATTGGTTGTATTATTTAAGGTCTGTCTTTTGGTTTAGTCTCTGTCAGGTATTGTTGTTTTCCGTCCATCTTTGTGGGTGCGTGGGTTAATATATTCTGTAATCTGAGATCCTTGTATGTTTGTTAAATCTGGAATTTCTCTGAGTGAAGAATCAGTAAAGACATTTGATACCGTTACTCCTGGTTGTCCTGTTATCTTCTACCCAGCACCGTAACAGTATACCTGACCCACAGGACTCTCTTCGAGGCGTGAAGAAGTTGGATTATCAAAGTTATTGTTTCTTACCTGTCTCTCTGTGACTTTATGTGCTTTGGTCTCCAGAATGGAATCCGCTACTCCTAGCGTCACGGAGGTAGCCACGGAGGTGCTCCTCGCTCTCACTTCGGCTTAAAAGCACTACCTGTTCACTCTCCCCAGCCGGTAAGTCCTGCAGTCACCAACAGTCTCATGGCCATGCCTAATCGATTCTCGGGAGCAGCGGAGGAGTGCGGTGGATTCCTTCTTCAATGTAATTTATTCTTCAGTCGGCAGCCTCACCTGCACCCTGCCGCAGCGGACAAGGTAGACTTTGCTATTAGCCTGATGACCGGCGCGGCGCTGCGATGGGCTCAAGGCTACTGGGAGTCAGTAACTCGCGAGTCTCGCACCTGGGAGGATTTCTCGGAGCGAGTTAAAAATGTCTTTGATCACTCTGCCTCTTCTCTCTCTGTTGCAGACCAACTCTGTAGACTTCGGCAAGGCCGATCTTCGGTGGCGGAATATGCGCTCCAGTTTCGTACTCTCGCCGCAGCTAGCGGCTGGAATCAAGCCGCTCTGCTCGCTGCTTATCGGCAAGGCTTGTCCGCAGAGGTAAAATTGCACATGGTAATTTACGATGATTCCATTGAGTTGGAGACGTTTATTCAGAAGTCGATTCGGATAGCCCAAAGACTCGTGGCCTGTCAACGCGGAGGTTCGTCGAACAGTACCGCTCCTCCGCTGCACTCTCTCTCTCATCACGCACGGCGTCTCAGCGGCGCGGAGTTCCAATACCGAGGCTGCCGCTCCACCGAGCCCTCCAGCCCCCGAGCCCATGCAAGTGGACAGCTTTCATTTAACCAGAGAAGAGCGAAATCGGCGCATCTCGCATCAGCTGTGCATTTATTGTGGAGAGTCCGGGCATTTCCTTACGGCCTGTCCAGCCCGCCCCTCTCCTACCCGGGTGAGTGCGGTTCAGCCGCCGCCAGCAGGTATAATGCTACCGCTCACATCTCTAACCATTGTTTCTGACACTATCTCTATTCCAGTGAAGGCACTTATTGATTCCGGTGCGGCTGGGAATTTCATCTCTTCCGATCTTCTACGACGGCTCCAGTTACCTAGGCACCGAGCGGCACAACCCGTCCCGGTGCAAGATATTTTAGGAAAGCCCTTAGGGCATGGACTAATCAGGTTCTTTTCCCCACATGTCCGACTCGAATGGAAACCTGCTCGGACAGAAATGTTGTCCTTCTGGGTGCTGGAGGGAGCTCGGTGGATCTCAGTGTTGGGACGACCCTGGCTCCAAAGCATCGTCCGAATTGGACTGGACCACAGGGAAATTCTCGGTTGGCCTTTAGAAAGGCCCATTCAGCCTGACAATTCTGCCTCACTTGTTATGTCTCCTATTGCTGTTCCTCTCTCTACAGACCTCCCGAAAGTGTCCAGAGCAGTTAATAGTGTTCAACCCTGGATTGGTGGGATTCCGCCGGAGTATGAAGCGTTTGTAAATGTGTTCAGTAAGGAGAGAGCCTCACAACTTCCCCCGCATAGGCCATGGGACTGCGCCATCGAGCTGCTGCCTGGGGCCCCTCTCCCTAAGGGGCGTATCTACTCGCTGTCCCTCCCGGAACAGAAAGCCATGGGTGACTACATTCAGGAGGCATTGCAACAAGGATTTATTCGCCCCTCTACTTCCCCAGCAGCATCCAGTTTCTTCTTTGTGGGGAAAAAAGACGGAGGGCTTCGGCCCTGTATAGACTACCGTATTCTGAATCAAGCCACTGTTAAGTTTACTTACCCTCTGCCTCTTATTTCTCCCTCCATAGAGCATCTTCGTGGAGCTTCGGTGTTCAGTTTCTGGGATATGTGATTAGTGCCACGGGGGTGCTCATGGAGAAGGATAAAGTGGAAGCAGTTCTGTCCTGGCCCCAGCCCTCCTCAGTTCGCAGTTTGCAACGCTTTCTGGGGTTCGCGAACTTTTATCGTCGATTCATTCAAGGCTTCAGTGGAATCTGCTCCCCGCTCACGTCAATGCTCAAAGGGAAACCTAGTAAGCTAGTTTGGTCGCAGGAGGCGCTAGAGGCTTTCCAACAGCTAAAAGAAGCCTTCTGTAAAGCACCAATTCTCCGTCACCCTTCGCCTGAGCTCCCGTTCGTGGTTGAAGTTGACGCCTCCACCACCGGCGTAGGGGCGGTGCTCTCGCAGCTGCAGGGGAATCCGCTCTGCGTCTTCACCCATGCTTTTCTTCTCCAAAAGATGTCCCCGTGGAGGCAGAATTATGATATCGGCAGCCGGAATTACTCTCGCTATCAAGCTGGCTCTGGAGGAGTGGAGACATTGGCTGGAGGGAGCTAAGTTCCCGTTTGTGGTATATACTGATCATAAGAACCTGTTGTATTTACGTGAAGCTAAAAGACTTAATTCTCGTCAAGCCCGCTGGGCTTTGTTCTTCTCTCGTTTCAATTTTTCAGTGACTTATCGTCCCGGAAGCAAGAACGGAAAAGCCGATGCTCTCTCACGGATTCACGCCCCCGACTGCAGCACCGAGCCTCCAGAGCCTGTTCTCCCTCCGCAATGGTAATCTCTCCCATCGAGTGGGACCTGGACAAGCAAATTGGAAGCCAGTCTTCGCGATCAGTCTGCTCCGCCGGGAGGTCCTGAGGGGAGATTGTTCGTGCCCGAAGATCTGCGTATTCCCCTCATGGACTCCGTCCACTGCGTTCCGGGATCGGGACACCCAGGTCGGCAGCGCACCCTTTCACTGATCTCCCCCCGGTACTGGTGGCCTGGGATGTCCGGAGATATCAATCGCTTCGTGAAGGGATGCTCAGTCTGTGCCATCGCTCAGGTACCGCGTCGCAGGCCCCAGGGTAAGCTCCTCCCGTTACGGTTCCTCAACGCCATGGACTCATATTGCGTAGATTTTTGTCTCTGATCTGCCCTGTTCTGAAGGTTATACCTGTATTTTTTGTTATCGTTGATCGTTTCAGCAAAGCTGTAAATCAATTCCTATGTCTAGTCTGCCCACAGCTATGCAAGCAGCGGTAGGCGCTGTTTAATAATGTGTTCCGGCATTTTGGCCTGCCCGAGGATATCGTGTCAGATCGAGGACCTCAGTTTATTTCTCATGTCTGGAAGGCATTCTTTTCTCTGTTAAAGATATCAGTTAGTCTTACCTCTGGTTATCACCCCAGGCGAGCGCCAGACTGAAGCGGAAGATCCAGGAGATCGGCAGATATCTCCGGACCTACTGCCATCATAACCAACACAGCTGGCATCGCTTCCTTACCTGGGCGAATGGTACTGCACAAAACTCCCTGCGCCAAGATTCCACCGGTCTCACCCCGTTCCAGTGCGTGCTCGGCTATCAACCACCTCTCTTTCCCTGGACCCCTGAACCCTCCACGGTGCCAGCTGTGGACCACTGGTTCCGGGCCAGTGAAAGGGTATGGAATTCTGCACACATCCACCTGCAAGCGGCAGTCCGTAGGCGGAAGCAGCAAGCCGACCAGCTGCAGCTCTGGCGCCCTTAGAGACTTCCATCCCGGGCAGCTGGTCTGGCTCTCCACAAAGGACATTCGCCTGCGGCTGCCCTGCAAAAAACTCACTCCCCGGTTCATCGGTCCATTCCCCATCAGTAAAAAGATCAACGCAGTGACTTACCGGCTGCAACTTCCCCGGTCCTATCGTCTGGCTCCTTCCTTCCATGTATCACTTTTGAAACCTTTTGTTAACCCTGTCTCTGTTCTTCCCCCAGAATCTGATGCTGAGGGACCCCCAACCAGCGGCTCGAGCCTCCTCCTCCTCCACCCCTGGACCATCAGGACCCGCATCTACAAGGTCGATGCCATCCTGAGGGCTCGTCGACGGGCTGGACGGCTCGAATACCTCGTGTCCTGGGAGGGTTACGGCCCGGAGGAACAGTGCTGGGTTCCCCGATCAGACATTCTAGACCCGTCTCTACTCACTGAGTTCCACGTCTCCATCCCTGGAGCCTGGTCCCAGGCCACGAGGGCCGGCCCACGTCCGGCGTGCTCTGCGGCCCGCAGGAGGCCGGTCCGTGGGGGGGGGGGTACTGTCACGGAGCCGATGCCTTCAGCATCGGATTCCCCCCATCACGTCATTCGTTCCCTATCTCCTGAGTTTTAAAATGGACTTCAACACCCATCATGCACTGCACTCGCACACCTGGTCACCGTTAGTAATCCTGTTTAGTTTCTATCACCCGCACCTGTTTTATATCACCATTGGTCATTGGTTGTATTATTTAAGGTCTGTCTTTTGGTTTAGTCTCTGTCAGGTATTGTTGTTTTCCGTCCGTCTTTGTGGGTGCGTGGGTTAATATATTCTGTAATCTGAGATCCTTGTATGTTTGTTAAATCTGGAATTTCTCTGAGTGAAGAATCAGTAAAGACATTTGATACCGTTACTCCTGGTTGTCCTGTTATCTTCTACCCAGCACCGTAACAGTATTACTGTGACTCTTAATAGCCACATCAGTGTGATCAGAACTCACAACCAAATATACACAATGTGTTAAAAATAACACAAGATGTGTCTAGTTTGGGACAACACATTTGTGTTAATTTACAATCAACACATTTTGTGCTACTTTTAACTCAACTTGTGTTACTTTCAACTCATGTGTTGTCTCTTTTATGTATTTAACGAAGTGACACACAATGTGTTACAGCATAACACAAAAAAATGTGTTAAAAAAAAAGAACACAGAATGCAGGTAACAATGCAGGTCAGGTCGATCAACAGCAAACGGGATAATCACAGACGAGGCAGAGTAATAGAACAGGCGAGAGATCGGAGCAGGCAGAATAAACATAATAGTTCGTGTATCAGCGCAAAAGGGGCAGGAGGCAGATCCAAAACGAGAGAAACAGTCCAATGTCAAACACAATAATACAAAAGAGTAGAGAAAACGCTCAGTAATGTCAGCCGGGTAAAAGCAAGACTTCGCGACTATACAGCTTCAAGCGATTCAGTTCATGCGGCGAAATGAGTGAATCATTCGAACTAATTCATGACTCTATTCAGACGGTTCTGCCTATTGTTCACTCAATACTTTTAAAAGAATCGGCTCAAATGAATCATTCATTGGCAAATGCCCAAGTAATATAACTAACTATAGTTATAAATAACTAACTATAGTTATTTTAATCATTCATTGGCAAATGCCCTGGAACATCTCCGTCTCGCTTTACGGCAACCTTAAAATAACTATTCATTGGCAAATTGGCAATTTGCCAATGAATAGTTATTATTGCCGTAAAACGAGACGGCATGTTCTTGGGCATTTGCCAATGAATTAACTGTGCGCGAAAGCGTTTATTCTCAGTCAGTCAGACTGTTTAAACTGTTTGTTTAAAGTTATAATAAAGGGTAAAAAGGTATGATAAACTTTTGGTTAAAATTTTGCCCGTGTCAAACTTATACTTTTATAATCTGGCCTTCAAAGTAAAGTAGTTGAAGACCCCTGATGTACAGTATTCACAAAAATTATGCACATCTGTTCTATATTAAATAATACTAGTTAAAAACAAATAATCAATGAATGCAGTTTTAAGTGAAAAATACAGCTAGAATATTTATAATAGAATGACTGGAGGCAATGAATTTGTGCCATCTGCTGGAAAAAAGTAAAATAAGAATTAATTTACATGAATTATACCGGCTAATAGCTTCATACATCTGAATTTATTTTACACGTTGATGAATAAAATCAGGAACTTCAAGTTTCTAATAAATAAATAATAATGAATAAAAAATGTTTAATAAATATTTTGGAGATCTTTATTTGTTCTAATGTCAAGTCACTTGAAAAAATACTTGAAAAATAACAATGCTTTTACTAAGGTAAAAGTATAGTAATCATGTTTTTTTGGCTGATTGCCATGTGGTTTATTAATTTCACGGGAAATATTAAACTATGGCTGCTAAAGACCAGTTTGCAGGATGTAAACAACACTGGTCCAGAAGCACTTCCTGTTTAAGTATTTTATTTCACATATGTAATTAAGTCTCAAAGATGTTCGCTGAACATTTTAATTCAGTTGTACAGTAAATGTTCTGTTGGTTGTATTTTGTTCTAACATTTGTGTAGTGTTTAAAACTGAGACTGAGAGGAAGTTTTTTTAGACCAGTGCTGTTTACAGTACATCCTTCTAAATGGTCTATAGTGAGACAATGGTAAATGTTTCTAAGGGATGAATGTTGTTTCAGCAACTATTACTCAGCGCTATTTTGTTTTGACTCTATTTGATAGGTTTACTCAAATGCTACTATCAATAAAGACAACAATCAGACCAAGACTGGTGTATAATACTCGCGAGGAGAGAGCAGTCTCACTGATCCAAAGATTATCAGCGCCTCTCTCTCCCTTCCTCTCTCCTCGCAGCCTTTTTATTGTGGTTAGTAACATCCATATAAGGAAATATAAACACATAGATCATGAAGAACTTTTGACCTCGATATACAGATCATGAGACACATGCTAAAAGTGAAAAAGCAGAACATGTCTTAAATCACAGGTCACGCTAAGGGACCATTCATCGCTATAAAGAATAAAGGATAAATTATTGACAGAAATATTTATGCTATAGTAATTCTTCCCATACATTAACTTTTGCAAAAACAGATACATAAATCTTAACACTATTACTCCCAGTATCATGTGTCAGTATGAAACAGTGTAACGTGTCTATTTTGGGATTCACTCAGACATTAAGCAAACTTGCGTCTCTAATGCTCTCCACTGCTGCTGTAGTTCACTGTGAATACAACATTTTTTTCACTCTGCTGCTTCAAACAGGCAAGACGCATGCATGCAGGATCCATTTTGCGTTGTGAGGAAGTAAATAACATCCATAAAATAACTTAGTGAGTATATTCATATCTACTGTACTGAATCTGTGAATGGTCTGATTCCACTTTTTCCTGTGACAGATATATATCATATATTTCAGATATTGTGATTAGTCCAGTTTCCCTCGAGTAGTGTGATAACATTTCTATACAGACTAAACAAGACTAAACAACGGTAGAAACTGTCAGTCGGGTTTGGGTCATATTATGTATTATGGTGTATTAGAGTTTTTAGAAGTTTATTGGTGACATGATAAATGTGGTAATAAACTGCAATGATTTGCAAATAAAAGTAAACAGGACAAATTCATGAAAACGTAATGAAAAAGTTTAGAATGATCATCAACAGAGAAAAAAAATACTGAATTTCAAAAATATAAAATTCCAATGTGTTTTTAAGGAGTTTAAAGTACATCGAGAGAAAACGCTCTGTGAATTGTCTGATTTCAATTTTTCTTCATTGAACACAGTGCTCAGTGCTCGTGTAAATAACTGCTCTGCACCCTTCAGAATGAGTTTCTCTAAAGGGCACAACATAAAGACTCACGAAAGGTGAGAGAACTTCAAGTGGTAATGCTAAAACAATACATTAATGCCATGGTATTAATTATTATTTCATTTTAAGGCATATAGTCGTATCTAAACACAGCAATGTGTCTCTGATGAGAAACCAGTCAATAGATCCTCCACATCACAGCATAGATGAAAACTCTTCTGCCGAGTCCAGGTAAGACATTATGATTGTGATATATGTGATGATTTGCAGCCACACAATAATGTGTGACAGGGAAACTTATGAATATGAGTAGGAATTATTCTTGTTCTTATTCAGTGTTTGTTGTGTTTTAGTCTGTGTCAGAATGAATCTGCTAAACCCAGCTGTGTGTCCATGAAGAGTGATCAGTCAATGGGTCGTCCAATATCATTCAGATTGGGAAACTCTTCTGCTGATCTGAGGTGTTATGCAGTTTACAGTACAATAATTATACTTTATCTATTAATTCATGTTGTTTATTGAAAACATTAATAAACATTCACCAGAAAAACAATTTTTCTTTTCTACAGAAAAACACCAGAATCAAAGATGAACTTGGACTCCATTTTCAAGGTTTGTGTGTACCTTCTTAATTCTTTGGGAGCAAAACTGTTTCTGTCACGGAGCCGATGCCGTCAGCATCGGATTCCCCCCATCACGTCACCCGTTCCCTATCACCGGCTTATTGATTTGGACTCTAATTCCCATCATGCACTTCACCCGCACACCTGTTCACCATCTGTAATCCTGTTGAGCACTTGTTAGTTTATCATCACCCGCACCTGTTTTATGCCATTATGAGTTTATTGCCTGTATTATTTAAAGTCTGCTTTCTGTTTGATTTTCGTCCGGTATTGTTGTTTATTTTGGTTGTGTGGGTCTTGTTACCTGTCTGTTGTCCTGATCTGGATATACTCTGTGCCCGTTACTACTTTGTTCTCCTCATAAGTGAGGCCTGTAATTCTGCTCTGATTGAAGTTCAATTAAAGACTTGTTTTGAGATTATCTCGTGGATTCTGTCTGTCCTTACCCAGCAACGTAACAGTTTCATTTGGGTTATTTTTTCTGTTATGGTTAACTTTAATTATAGAGCTATAGTAATTATAATTTGTATAAACTGTAATGAATGTATATATTTGTCTTTATTTAGCAAGCTATAGGTAAACAAAAAGCTTTGTAATGTTGTTTAACAGTCTTTTGGTATAACAGCTGTAAAACAGCTTTATTTGTAGCTGTAATTATATCCCTTCAGTTTTTGTAGATGCTGCTGTCTGATGATTCATTTTAGTGTGTGTTTTTACATTATAGGTGTGATATAGATATATTAGATATTAAATTAGCTTTTATATTTCCATGTCTGCACTATATCGTTTTTGTTTTTGCTGTTTTGAAACAGTGCTACATTGATAAAGTGCTATACAAATAAACTTGAATATACAGTTTAGTAATTTCTATTCTACATAAAAATCATTGCTGATTTGTGTGTTGATCCTTTCATTCACTATCTCTGTTATTGAATGGAGCTTCACTTTTTTATATATTCACTGTGATTCTAGGAAGCTGAGCACAAACTCACCTTAGTAATGAAGAAAGAGTTAAACAGTTTTAAGAGACTGTTGAGTCCAGATTACCCAGAATCCTCTAAAAGAGAAGAAGATGATGATGATGATGAGAGTCATAGCAGAGTCAGAGAGGCTGTTCTGAACATCACACTGCACATCCTGAGAAAGATGAAGCAGACAGACCTGGCAGACACACTACAGACCAGTAAGACTTCTGGATCATTTTGAAGAATGAGACCTTTTTAAGGCTGATTTCTATAATAACACATCTCATGAAATTTATCACATCCCATAAACTAAACAATAATAAAGACAAACAAACATTTTGTTGTGTTTCTCTATCAGGACCTGTTTTTTCATAATGATCAATTCGTGTATTATTTGTAACATAACTAAAATCCCCCTTTCTCTTGTCAGGACTGATGCCTACATATCAACAAAAGCTCAAATCCAGACTAAAGGAGAACTTTCAGAGAATTAATGAAGGAATGTGCAGTCATGGTAACTCAACAGATTTGAATGAGATCTACACAGAGCTTTACATCACAGAGGGCGGAGGTGGAGAGATCAATAATGAACATGAGGTGAGACAGATTGAGACATCATCCAGAAGATCAGAGACACAGGAGAGACCAATCAAATGCAATGACATCTTTAAAGCTTTACCTGAACAAGACAAAGTCATCAGAAGTGTGCTGACTAAAGGAGCTGCTGGAATTGGAAAAACCGTCTCTGTGCAGAAGTTCATTCTGGACTGGGCTGAAGGAAACGAAAATCAGGAAGTTCATCTTATATTTCCACTTCCTTTCAGAGAGCTGAATTTGATCAAGACAAATCTCAGTCTTATGGAACTTGTGAATCACTTTTACAAAGAAACAAAACAACTGACATCGAAAGATTATGAAGACTACAAAGTCATGTTTATATTTGATGGTCTGGATGAGTGTCGACTACATCTAAACTTCCACAACAATCAAAGTTTGTCTGATGTGAGAGAATCAGCCTCAGTGGATGTGCTGTTGACCAACCTCATCAAGGGAAATCTACTTCCTTCTGCTCTCATCTGGATCACCTCACGGCCAGCAGCAGCCAATCAAATCCCTCCTGAGTCTGTTCAAGTCACAGAGGTACGAGGATTCAACGATCCTCAGAAGGAAGAATATTTCAGGAAAAGAATAAGTGATGAGAGTTTGTCTGATAAAATCATCACACACATCCGATCATCAAGAAGTCTGTTCATCATGTGTCACATCCCCGTCTTCTGCTGGATTTCAGCCACTGTTCTAGAGACAATGTTGAGTAAAGCAGAGAGTGCAGAGATCCCCAAGACTCTCACACAAATGTTCACACACTTCCTGATCTTTCAGACCAAACTGAAGAATCAAAAGTATGATGGGAAATATGAAATAGATTCTCACCAGACCAGAAAGAGCATTTTCTCACTAGGGAAGTTGGCTTATGAGCAGCTGGAGAAAGGGAACCTGATCTTCTATGAGGAGGACCTGAGAGAGTGTGAAATTGATGTGAGAGAAGTGTCCATGTATTCAGGAATGTGTACTCAGATCTTCAGAGAGGAGACGGCACTGCATCTGGGGAGGGCGTTCAGCTTTATACATCTGAGCATGCAGGAGTTTCTAGCTGCTTTATATAAGATGATGTCCCTTTTGAAACAAAATTCAAGACACATTAATATGTTCAGGCCATCTATGACTGATTTACTGAAGCAAGAAGTGGATAAAGCCTTACGGAGTGAGAACGGACACTGGGACCTTTTCCTCAGATTTCTTCTAGGTCTCACACTGAAGTCTAATCAAACTCTCTTACAAGATCTCCTGAGAAACACAGTAAACAGCTCTAACAGCAGTCAGAAAACAGCTACTTACATTAAAGAGAAGATCAGAGAGAATCAATCTCCAGAGAAATCCATCAACCTGTTTCACTGTCTGAATGAATTGAATGATCATTCTCTAGTGCAGGAAGTTGAGTCATATCTGATCAGATCACATGACAAACGTCTCTCTGGAGTCAGTCTGTCTCTGGCTCAGTGGTCAGCTCTGGTGTTTGTGCTGCTGAACTCAGAAGAGGAGCTGGATGAGTTTATACTGAGTAAATATGATCCATCAGAAGAATGTCTTCTGCGTCTGCTGCCAGTGATCAAAACATCTAGAAAAGCTGTGTGAGTATTTTATAGTGTCAAATGATTTTTGCCCTCTTTCCAACACAGTCCCTGGAGACTGTGAGAAACATTTTTAAGGTCTCTTATCTGACACACTCAGTTCAGCTCATAAAGCATTTCATACATTTCCATTTTATATGTTCCCTGACCATGTGACTAAACCCAACCTAATACAAACAAACTGACCAATCAAAAGACCACATTGTACCCCCACTGTACTGTATAAATATCTGAGGGAAATAGCCACAATAGCCACAGATGCAACTAAGACATCCTCTGTAGCCTCGACTGACCTTGAACTTCATAGACTTCAGAAGCTGTGACTTCATGTCTTCACCTGGGACACATGATAAGATGATGTGAGAGAAAACAGCCCTCAGCTCCACATATACAGTATCTGGAATGACAGTTTCAGCCATAAACTGGTTAGGAAGTTTTTTTTGCACAACACAGTAAAAAGAATTATTACTTCCTGGTAATAAAGTGTCTATTTACTATACATTAGTAAAGAATTAGTGAATTAGTCGTTAATTGGTTGTTTATTTGAATTAACTGTAACTTAAGAGTGTTACCTTCCACAATAATAATAACAAACCTAAACATGACCATTTACTTATAATTACAAATGATTTTTCTTGCTGCAGTCTGAGGTTGTGCAGTATTACAGATGAAGGTTGTGCTCCTTTGGCTTCAGCTCTGAGATCAAACCCCTCACACCTGACACAACTGGATCTGAGCTATAATAATCTAGGCGATTCAGGAGTGAAGCTGCTCTCTGCTGGACTGCAGGATTCACACTGTAAACTGAAGATATTACAGTGAGTGTCACATTATTAATTACAGAAAAACTAAAGGAGTGAAAATCTGTTTGTGTATTTGTAAATTGTAAGGACCAATCTGGTTTGTGCAAGGGCATGGTTGACTCAAGTGGTTCAAAGAGTCAGGAGACAGGATCATGACATTAAGCTTATTAAAGGACAAGCACATGATGATGTTAAATATTGAGGCCTGCAGTCTCTTAAATTATTTTATCTCTTTGAACTGAAGTTAGTAAAACGCACTTGATATTAAAATATAAAGATAAAAAGATAATGAAATATTTTTATGCATGTTAATTTTTATTAGTGTGTTCAGCTGAATGCTTGACAATTTTTCCACTTTTTTTCCCTGCAGGCTTTTTAGCTGTGGGATTACAGATGAAGGTTGTGCTGCTCTGGCTTCAGCTCTGAGATCAAACCCCTCACACCTGAGAGAACTGGATCTGAGCTATAATAATCTAGGAGATTCAGGAGTGACGCTTCTCTCTGCTGGACTGCAGGATTCACACTGTAAACTGGAGAGATTGACGTGAGTGACGTCCTGTAAAGTTTGTTAAATGTGACGTACACCCCTCTGGTTTTCTTTTCATGGTTCACTGTGTATAAAAACAAAAATAAGTTGATTGTGTAAGAAATGTGTAAATAGCATTAATCATATTATTGCTTCTTTATAAATTATATTCACACACCACAGTCTTTCTAGACAAAAAAACTTGTTTTAATCAGACAAGTGAACTGCCAATTTATTTGTACGAAAGATAAGCACATGACAGTGCTTAATGTCAAACCCTGCAGTCAGTTAAATTATTTCTATTGCTATTGCTATTTAGACTGAAAATATTAAAACACACTTGAGGCAGAAATGTCGGGAAAGGATTTCCACTCAGTTTACAGTAGAACATCCTCTTAAAAACACTTTATGACATATTGTAGCTCATAAAAAGATTATTATAGCACATCAGGTTTTAATTTCTTAAAGAATATTTTTACAGCAAAAACTTTAGTAACAGGGAACTAAATAAAATATAAAAAAATCCATTCCACCCCCCTTTAAATACTCTTCCTATAGGGAATTCATGCGATTGTCATCAAAATTGGTCAATATGATGCCAAGACATTGAAGATGCAAAATTGCAAACCGATTTTTGAGTTCTCAGCGGTGTTGCCATTGCGATGTAATACATTAATGGCAAAGTCAGGAAAATAGGAAGTGTGTTTTGGCATACATTGAGTGATTTCATTGTTTGGTCATGGGGTCTGTCTACATTGATGCTGCTATTGTGAGTCACAATCACAGCACCACCATCTGGCAACAGGAAGTGTCAGACTTTAAAATGGTCCACTTATATTTACTTTAGTTGCTTCCCTCTTGGCCAAAGTAATGTTAAGACGTGGCTGATGTACTTTGTGATGTCTTACCACCATAGGTGATATTACTATATTTTATTGTTTTTGAGGCTTTTTGTATTTACATGCAATGTGTGATATAGATCAAACTTGTTTAGACATAGGTGTTGATCACATGATGTGGCTGTCGTAAGTCACAGTCTGCTGATATTTGCCGATTTAAATGCGTGTGCCCACCACATTTACCACATTGTTTTCTGAGAGCAGTGGTGCTTGGGCCCACCATCGCTGCTTGCAGCCATATTTCTACATGTGTTGTCTGTGAAGGATGGCTAAAACTGTATTTGTCTTCCACTACATTATTGCCTAGCAAGTTTAACCAATAAAATCAGCACAACTTTATGGCATACACATGCTCATATTTATTTGTACAGTGTATTTTTCACAATACATATTTTTTCTAAATATTATTATAGCACATCAGGTTTTAATTTCTTAAAGCCTGTCACGGTTCTGCCTGTTTGGACTTTGTTTTGTCATCTTGTACTTTTCATTTGGACTTCAGTTCCCATAGTTCATTGCACCAGCACACCAGTTCACCATTTGTAATCTCGTTTGCACTTGTTAGTTTATTATCACCTGCACCTGTTTCATATTATTTAGTGTTCATTGGTTGTGTTATTTAAAGTCTGCCTTTTGTTTCATTCTCTGTCGGTCGTTGTTGTTTTATGTGGTTGTTGTCTGTCTACCTTATGTGGTTGCGTGGGTTAATTCTCTGGTGATTATATCCCTGTTATCTGGAAACTTGATGATCGTGTGTATTTGGA
Source organism: Beaufortia kweichowensis (assembly GCA_019155185.1). Taxonomy (NCBI): domain Eukaryota; kingdom Metazoa; phylum Chordata; class Actinopteri; order Cypriniformes; family Gastromyzontidae; genus Beaufortia; species Beaufortia kweichowensis. Next base: position 5,610,215 of record CM032811.1, read on the forward strand.
ACTTCTCTGTGTTGGAATATACCAGTAAAAAGATACCTGTGAACTTTATTCCTTGTTGTCCTGGTCTCTTCCACCCAGCACCGTAACAGTACGACCGACCCAAAAACACAGGGTGAAGAATTGTCTGTTTTTTGTCTTTTTGTCTTTTTGTTTTTCTGTTTTTGTTTCCCCACTCTCTCTCTCTCACTCTCACTCTCACTCTCACCAGGATGGAGGCCGCCCACGCGAAGGCCTTCCTCTATCGGGGTCAGGAGGAGGAATCTGTGGAGGCCTACACGCTTTGCTTTGCCGTTTGCGGGATGGCCTCGGGCTCCCCGAAGACCACCAGAGGCGTCTGTTCCTGTGGGGTCTGAACGACGCCGTCATGGGCCAAGCTGTCGGATGGGGACCGTCTGGAGGCTTGGAGGCTTACATGGATTGGGTGTTGGCCAGTTGTGGGTGTCGGCCTCTCCGCCCGTCTGATCGAGATGCGCCGCCGAGAGTTCTGCCGCTGCCAAGATGGTGCGCCGAGTTCTGCCGCGCCCAGATGGCGCCCGCCGAGTTCTGCTGCTGCTAAGATGGCGCCGCCGAGTTCTGCAGCTGGCTAAGATGGCGCCCGCCCGAGAGTTCTGCCGCGGCTAAGATGGCCGCCGCCGAGAGTTCTGCCGCGGCCAAGATGGTCGCCGCCGAGAGTTCTGCCGCGGTCAAGATGGTCGCCGCCGAGAGTTCTGCCGCGGTCAAGATGGCCGCCGCCGAGAGTTCTGCCGCGGATAAGATGGCCGCCGCCGAGAGTTCTGCCGCGGATAAGATGGCCGCCGCCGAGAGTTCTGCCGCGGCTAAGATGGCCGCCGCCGAGAGTTCTGCCGCGGCCAAGATGGCCGCTCCCCAGGGTTCTGACGTGGTCACGATGGCCGCTCCCCCGTGTTCTGTCACGGCCAAGATGGCCGCTCCCCCGTGTTCTGTCACGGCCAAGATGGCCGCTCCCCCGTGTTCTGTCACGGCCACGATGGCCGCTCCCCAGGGTTCGAACGTGGCCACGATGGCCGCTCCCCAGGGTTCTGACGCTGCCAAGATGGCCGCTTCCGAGAGTCAAGTCCCGGCCAAGATGGCCGCTTCCGAGAGTCAAGTCCCGGCCAAGATGGCCGCTTCCGAGAGTCAAGTCCCGGCCATGAGGGCCGCTTCCGAGAGTCCTGTCCCGGCCATGAGGGCCGCTTCGAGTCCTGTCCCGCCATGAGGGGCCGCTTCGAGTCCTGTCCCGCCATGAGGGCCGCTTCGAGAGTCCTGTCCCCGCCATGAGGGCCGCTTCCGAAGTCCTGTCCCGCCATGAGGGCCGCTTCGAAGAGTCCTGTCCCGCCATGAGGGCGCTTCCGAAGTCCTGTCCCGGCCATGAGGGCCGCTTCGAGAAGTCCTGTCCCGCCATGAGGGCCGCTTCGAAGTCCTGTCCCGCCATGAGGGCCGCTTCCGAGAGTCCTGTCCCGGCCATGAGGGCCGCTTCCGAGAGTCCTGTCCCGGCCATGAGGGCCGCTTCCGAGAGTCCTGTCCCGGCCATGAGGGCCGCTTCCGAGAGTCCTGTCCCGGCCATGAGGGCCGCTTCCGAGAGTCCTGTCCCGCCATGAGGGGCGCTTCGAGAGTCCTGTCCCGCCATGAGGGCCGCTTCGAAGTCCTGTCCCGCCATGAGGGCCGCTTCGAGAGTCCTGTCCCGCGCCATGAGGGCCGCTTCGAGAAGTCCTGTTCCGGCCAAGATGGCGCCCGCTGAGTATTTCGCCCACGGCCAAGATGGCGATCCAGAGTCCTATTGTTCCGGCCCAGAGGGGTCGCGGAAGTTCCCAGACTCCGCCCGGAGTTCCCAGACTCCGCCCGGGAGTTCCCAGACTCGCCCGGAGTTCCCAGACTCCGCCCCGGAGTTCCCAGACTCCGCCCCGGAGTTCCCAGACTCCGCCCCGGAGTTCCCAGACTCCGCCCCGGAGTTCCCAGACTCCGCCCCGGAGTTCCCAGACTCCGCCCCGGAGTTCCCAGACTCCGCCCCGGAGTTCCCAGACTCCGCCCCGGAGTTCCCAGACCCAGTACCTTTAGCCAGTTTGCTCTTGGATCTCCTTCCAAGTTTAGTTACTCACAGCTAGGTTCTAGTCAGTCCACAAGTGATCCAGGTTTTTATAGCCAGTACTCGCCAACTTCACTGATGGGGCCTCAAACAGGCACATCTGCTCAGTTTGTGTCCTCTCGGGGAGATAGTAGTGCAGGCAGTGGTTATCTCCCGCTGTCTCAGCAGACTAGTGTTGCAAGCTCTCAGGGCAGTTCTGGCACTACCTTAGCAGGCTCTAGTCGCTTTTCCTCTCAGGCCACGAGTGGCGGTTTCGGTGGCTCCCTCCAATCTCAGGGAACATCTAGTCAGCTAGCTTTTGGTTCTCCTACGTATTCCAAGCTTAGTTCCACACGCCTAGTTTCCAGTCAGCCTGCCAGCAGGTCCCGTGTACATGCAGAGCTTTTGTCTTCGGCGGGTAGACTCGCCAGCCAGAGGGTTTGCGATCTAGCGATCCAGGGCCAGCATGCAGCAACTGTGGGCAGTTCTGGGCCTCCAGTGACAGGAAACTCATGTCAATTGGTTTCTACACAGGGAGGTGGTAGATCTTTTAGTGATGTGTTCCTGTCTCCCCTAGGTCCCCAGTTCCTGTCTCCCCTAGATCCCCAGTCCCTGTCTCCTCTAGGTCCCCAGTATCTGTCTCCTCTAGGTTCCCAGTCCCTGTCTCCTCTAGGTCCCCAGTTCCTGTCTCCCCTGGGTCCCCAGTTCCTGTCTCCCCTAAGTCCCCAGTTCCTGTCTCCTCTAGGGTCCCCTGTTCCCGGGCGCTTCTGGGTCCCTGTTCCCGGGCTTCTGGAGTCCCCTGTTCCCGGCGCTTCTGAGTCCCCTGTTCCCGGGCGCTTCTGAGTCCCTGTTCCGGGGCTTCTGAGTCCCTGTTCCCGGGCTTCTGAGTCCCCTGTTCCCGGCTTCTGAGTCCCCTGTTCCCGGCTTCTGAGTCCCCTGTTCCCGGCTTCTGAGTCCCCTGTCCCCGGGCGCTTCTGAGTTCCAGTCTTAGCCCAGGCGGCCGCCGCCCGCCGCAGTCTTATTAGCTGACGCCGCCCGCCACAGCCTGCACCCGAGCGGTCACAGCCGCCACAGCCTGCACCCGAGCGGTCACAGCCTCCAGACCCTGACCCCGAGCCTCCTGACCCTGACCCCGAGCCTCCTGACCCCGAGCCTCCTGACCCCGAGCCTCCTGACCCTGAGCCTCCTGACCCCGAGCACCCACCCCGCCTCCCTCTCCCTCTTCTGAGGATCTTCCCGGTAGCGAGGGGCCAGCCTGCCGGGGAGGGAACTATCACGGTTCTGCCTGTTTGGACTTTGTTTTGTCATCTTGTACTTTTCATTTGGACTTCAGTTCCCATAGTTCATTGCACCAGCACACCAGTTCACCATTTGTAATCTCGTTTGCACTTGTTAGTTTATTATCACCTGCACCTGTTTCATATTATTTAGTGTTCATTGGTTGTGTTATTTAAAGTCTGCCTTTTGTTTCATTCTCTGTCGGTCGTTGTTGTTTTATGTGGTTGTTGTCTGTCTACCTTATGTGGTTGCGTGGGTTAATTCTCTGGTGATTATATCCCTGTTATCTGGAAACTTGATGATCGTGTGTATTTGGAACTTCTCTGTGTTGGAATATACCAGTAAAAAGATACCTGTGAACTTTATTCCTTGTTGTCCTGGTCTCTTCCACCCAGCACCGTAACAAAGCCTCTATATGGGAGACACCATTTTCTTGGCATTATAAAACGTGCTAATGTAAAGGTTGTCTAGCTGTATAGCATGTTTTATTTTTATACAGTCATTTCATGTCAAATCAAGCAATTTTGGAAACAGCTCAATTTAAACAATTTGAAATTTTATTTGGATTAATCTTTAGCTGGAGAAAATATACTTAAATGAAACTTAAATATAAATGTCATGGATAAATATTTACTAAGTGATCCACAATTTCGTGAACGATTACACACAGAGATGAGGTGAGTTTATCATATAATCTGTTGACCTTACAGCAATCGTTGTTGCATTACAAGCCATGAGAAACATCACATATTGTGTTAAGTTTTCAAAATTGTATTACCTCAAAATTGCATCATTTAAGTATTTCTTTTACCTGAAAACACCCAGAATATAATGAGTTCAGAAGGTTGCAGTAACAGGTGATGGTGATCTAGGATGACGACTGGTGACAGGGAACAGGTGTGACGAGGAGCAAGGCAGTCTGGGAAATGGAGTCCGGTAGTGAGGTGCAGGGTGGAACTGTGACAATATAACAATGTGTAACAGGATACTGATTTGACGTTTTACATTACAATCTATAAAAAATTGTTGTTAAATGCAATTAATGCAAAAAAATCTATTTTTTTCCCCGTAATCATAGGAGAACCACATTAAGTGCTATATAGCACCACTTTAAGTTCTATACATATATTCACCTTTTTTGGTAAAATAGAGACGCTATATAGCACCACTAGCATATAAAGAACCTGTTAAGCCCCTTTATGGTTCTTCAGTGGTTCTTTGGAGTGGTTAAGGTGCTATATGGAACCTTTAATGGTCCTACATATCATATTTGAGGTGTTATATAGCACTAAAAGTGGTTCCCCGTATGATTATGATAAAGAACCACTTTTAGTGCTATATAGCACCATTTTTTGTAAGGTGCCACTGATGACTTATTTGTACACTTTGTTATGGTCTTTTTTTGCGTCATGAATGGTTAGGTCAATGATGGAAGGAAGCCTTTGTTATTGCTATTTCTGATAATCATGTTTTTGAATGATTGTCACCCCCTGGCAAATCTTTTTTCCTCCTAAGGCCAAGCTGAGATCTAAAGGCCTTGCAGAAGATGAAGTATATAAGTGGATCCACACAGACATTGAGCACCGAAAGCAGAACCGTCAGCTCCTTTAGGATACTAAACACCTGAACCATTGTACAGTCAATGATGAAAATATAAAGCAGTCTCACCAGATGATAGGGCACAAAACACACACAAAATATTACCACTAGAATGAACATGTTACGCTTAGACTTTTTAAACGTTTGATTACTTGATATAACAGGTGTAGAGGATTGAGCTTGTCTGAGCTTTTGCAGAGTTCTCCAATACAGAAAAATTAAAGAAACTAGCCCAAAGACGAAGAGCGCAATAAACACACAATGGATGATTTTGTAGACCAAGCTAAGCTGTGGACTGTGTAGAGACTCACAGCTAATATATTCAGAGCTTTGATTATGACTCCAGGAAGTCTGAAGAAATAAGATCAAATAGATGGACCCAATGGCCATAAAGAAGAACCAAGCTGATATTGAAATCACACGGGCAGTACGAACCGTCTGCAGGGCATTTGTTCCCAAAGGCCGGACAATTTTGAGGTACCTGAAGTAAGAAATAAAAAAGTCTTAAATCTCACATTTACATTCCACTGTGAGAATAAAAGTCCATTTACTTCGTCATTCCAAACCCCTATGATTTTTGTAAACTTTTGTGTCTGAAACTTTCATGTTTCAACAAAGAAAACCAAAGCAGTTATCATTCCCCTAAAATTTCACATCAATAGTAGTTCACATTTATGAAGTAGTTTTAAATTCTTGAATGAAATCATGACCTTTTGGTTTAAATGTTTTCCTTTCAGGTTTGGAATGTACGTGAGTACATGATATGAGAATTAATGTAAAATATTAAATAACAAATAAAATAAAAAAACTTTATGGTGATTTGTTGTTATACATACAGTAAATCTACCAGCATGTTTTTTAAAGTTAATCACATTATAATCACATTATTACATCGCTCTCATCGATCTGATTCTGATTGGCCAGTCGTGACATTCCAAGAGCAGTTGTGTCTAAAGGAAACGAGAATACTCGCATACATGTTTAGATAAAAGGCTGTTGCTCCAAAGCTGCAGTAAATGTTACGCAGTGTCACTGAATATTTGACATTGCTAGCAATGCGCAAAGGCAAACAAAGACAAAGGAAGAAGTCGGCCGCAGCTAGATTCTTCAGGTAAACTGTGACGCTGGACTGGACGCGCTGATTGGTGCAGAAATACACCCGCATCGTGATGCAATTCAGTACCAGACTGATAAGAAACACTAGTGAATATGCAAAAATAAAAGCAGGGTGGGTTGAAGCCTCTTTAAAGTCACACAGAGCTTCAGTTATGTTAGTCTGGTTGGGTGTCATGGTGTTATTTAGAGAAGTGGTGAAGCTGGTTGCGGCAGTTGGTGATTCCATCTGGATAAGCAAGAGAGAGAAACATTTAGATTTGTTTTGAGACCAGGCTTAACTATTATATATTTATATTTAAAGTATATATTTAGAACAATATTTAGAAAAATAAACATTAAAAGAAGACTATTTATACGGTTTCATTTACAAGATTGTTGACACAGGCTATAATCACACAGTTGTAAAATACATTTACACAGAATGCAAAATACAAATATACAAAATATGCAGTATTTTTAGGGCTGTTTAGCAATTGTTATGCATAAAACTAAACAAACAATTATAGACAGTCCAGTAGGATATACAGAATGAGTTGTTGATGAACTGATGCCACAGTTCTTAACACCTCAGCTATTAATTTTCACACCTTTGCTACAGCAATGCATCAAAGCTTTTATAATCAAAATGCAACATATGTGAATGTAATTCACTACATTTACATTTATGCAACTTCTTCTGACTATTTCATTTCAATCGTTAAACATTATGCATTAAACTTTGGTCAGGTTTGGACATTTAGAGAAATATTCATGGATGTTTGTTTACTTAAGAAAATTTTATTTCTGTATATTATGCAGTCGGATTACTCTCTTATTTGTATGTGTTTTTAGAGGACAAGTGTTAAAATGTAATTTTAAGTTGTAAGTTTCTTTTTTATTTGTTCTACTGCCATTTTTAAAGATTGTAGACATGAGCCAAAAGGTTTTTTTGTTTGTTTCCTCTTATTTATTTTGTTCCTCTTATTTACCAAAATATTTTTGGTATTAACATTAAAGCTAATACTAATGCTGCTTGAATATATTTAAATGAGCTTGAATACTGTTTCAAAAAATGTGGATACCAACAGACAAAATAAATGCAAATTTGCAGCAGCATTATTTTTATTCAAATGGCACGAATAAATACACAGTGTAGGAAATAGCAAATGCGGCTAGTCTTAATACTGTATATCATTCATAGTTTACATCAGCTGTCTGCTTTACAGGTATAAATATAACGCTAGTATTGACATTTGAGTGGATACAGAAAATACTTTTAGGATACTCTCATTATTAGGATGCTCTCATTAGAATAACTATAATATTAAATAATTGAATTGATTATCATATTACACTTGAAATTCTTTGGTAACCAAGCTGTCCGCTGAGCTTCAATCTGGCTTGTTTGTTCTATTCACCACTTCCTTTTGTATACTCGTGCAAAGAGGAAATTGAGTTTATATATAAGTTGTAGAAGTAAATGGTATGAAAGCATGAGAAGGAAATGCAGCGGTTTGCTGGTGAGGTTAATGATTCAATGATTTTATTAATGTTTAATAAATGGGGTATTCAAAAGTTTTAATAAGAAAAATTATCCCCTAGTGTACACATATTCCTGTGTACATTTCACTATTTAACACAATTAAAGTGGGCAGTGGACTGGACTCCTCCACAGGAGGGAGTGGTTGAGGTCAAAACATAAATGAGAACACAAAATGAAAATGGACAAAATGATGTGAACATCTGAGAAAAATGTGATTTTCACACGTGCTTGTGACATGGCAAAATATTTTAGTACAGGCTGATGTATTGGTGTCATAATTATTCATGAATTATTCAAGACATTTAAGACATTTCGGTTAATTATTAATTTAATTAAAATTAAAATTAAATTAATTTAAATTAATTTAAATTTAATTAAATTTTATAATATACAAAAAAACAGTTTCTGCACTTTTTTACTTTTCAATTCTAGTGGTGGCCTTGGCATCAAATAAAATGTAAAAAAATATTAATATATATTGTTCATATACATAAATATATATGAACAAAAATGTATACAGAGTACAGATAAAAGAAAAACACAGGAAACACTACGCAAAGATTGTTTCTCTTTTAAAGATAGAAAGATCTTTCTATTTATTTAACTTTTTGCCAGCCCTCTCTCTTTGTTTATGCAGCTCTTGCTGTGTTTCCTGATGTATAAAAAAAGTTTTTAAATTCTCCATAGCCTTTTTAAGTAATAGCTCTTGCTCAGCTACTATATTTATTTTACAAGCAACGTGTGACACAAAAACATTTCGGACAACTCAATATAGAAACACTAATCAAAATCACACACGTTATACAACATAAACATTGCATTTGCATTTGATCATGGATGAAGTAAATACCCAGACCCCAGATGTCAGTATTCGGTCAATCGTGTGGTTGATAAGGGAGTAACAGGTAATTATGACACTGCCAGAACTACACTTCTACGTTGTCACAATGTTACATGCATGCAAATACAAAACCCAGAGCATAAGACTATCCTGACACCAAGGAAGAGACCCAAATACAAGAGTCAGGATTTAAAATTCACAGACAGGACTGTGACTCTTACGGCTACTCTGAGGTGTAATGTCAAAATGTCTTATAATAGTTACTCATTTTAAAATCAACGACACAAATACAAACACTTTATTGAAGTTTTGTTGGTATGGATAAAGTTCATGAAATGTGCAGAACTACAACTGTGTGATCATTGGTGACTGCATATACATTGGTGTTTTTTGATTAAACAACAATACGTATGAAGCTATTTGTTCCAAGTAATTAAAACTAATCTGGATTAGTAAAATAAATGTTTGTATACATCAACCAAGTGTGTGCTTATTGTAGAAGACTTTGTAATTCTACAGAACGTGGATGCCTTCAACTTTGTGGTAGAAATGTATCTCTGCAGAGCTGACGTTATGAGTCAACACAGATGAGAGATTAGCTTTTGTGCAATCAGATGATCTGAGTCTTGGTTGACCTTTGCTGATGAAGAAAACATCCGGGAAACAAATGAATACACCAGCAACCATTCTGGTGTGACCTTTTTTCCATGTTATGTTCACCACTTCATGCTATATATATATTTGAGGAAACCATCTTTGTGATTTTGAATCTGTCTGATTTCTTTTTCTTCTGCCACTCATCCTTTCTCTAGCTCTCAAAGATTGCTGATGCTCAGCCCAGTTCCTATGGAAGGCCTTCTGTTTTCACCGTTTACAGACGGCAACTTTTGCAAAAGTGACTCTCTGAAGACTCTGCACATGAAGAAATAGATGACGGGATCCAGGCAAACGTTTAGAGCGGACAGGAAGAGCGTCGCCTCCTTTATCTGGAAGAGAATGAAGCGGTTTTGCGTGCTAAAACCAGCCTGAGGCCTTTGGCTGAGTGTGTAGGGCACACGGCAAACGTGGTAAGGTACAAAACATAGCACGAACACGGCCAGCAAGCTAAAGATGCTTCGATTGGACCGGCGTCCTGCCTCGCTGCTGTCCTGTTGCACTCTTTTGTAAGAACGATACACTTGACAAGCTATGGAGATGTAGCAAAACACCATCAACAGAAATGCCACCCAGAAGACTCCGACATTGAAGTGGACTGAAATTTCATGCCAGCGCCGACCCAGCTGACTTTTTAGGACCATGCAGGAGAAATGTTTAGGAATGGGCTGGTTGGTTAATATGGCGTTCGGCAACATGCAGATTATCATAATAATCCACCCTAAGAGCGCCAGACCCTTTCCGACTGTGACACGCTGTAGAAAAGACGAAACGCTCGACGTGCTGCGGACGATCTTGAAATAACGTTCCAAGCTGATAAGACTCATAAATACGATTCCAGTGTACATGCTGAGGTAGAAGAGTACGGCAGTGTAGCGGCAAACTATGAGCTTCAACTGCCAGCCGCCGTAACCCAGGTCGCTCGCCACGCGCCAAGGGTAAGTGAAGAGCATCAGAACGTCAGCCACCACCATGTTTTTTAGGTAAACCTCCAGCACGGAGGAGCTCGGGACCCTGAAGAAGATCCATGCGGCAAGTCCATTGAGGATGAAGGCACAAGCGCAGATGATGGAGTAAAATACAGGCAGGACCTGCCGCGTGAACACACTGTGGAAGTTTGTGCCGTTTCTTTCACCTGTGGTCTGAGTAACATTGCTATAGTCCATATCTGAAACAAAATAATAAAATCTGTTCAAAAATAAAAAAGGTAAAATATCAAACTGAGTCTTAATTATTGTTAGGTGGAGTTATTAAAATGAACTTGGAAGCCCAAATAAGAAAATAAGGGGTTAAGGATTAGATTACTCCATTGGGCTACATTTACCATTGTTGATTAATTAATTCTTTGTCAATCAAAGACATGCAGCTTATTAAAATCAAACAATCAACACAGCTCATTATTACTCAGTACACTGTTTATCAGCCCGTATTTACAGACTTCTGCTTTTGAGTTGTTTGGGGACTGGAAAAATATATACAAACAAGTACAAAGTAGTTTTATTTGTAAATTGTCTTTGTTGAAACTCACTAGCAAGCACAAGAAGATTTCCATTAAGTCATATAGGAATGTAGTTGTTTTGAACAATATACATACTAATTTGTCATTTTATCTATGAAAACGTTTCTTCTGTAAAATGGTGAACTACTGCTTTTCTTCAATCAAATAAACCCAGTGATAAACAATCAATATTGCTTGTCTGAACTTGAAGCATTTTTTGAAATATTAAACAATATTTCTTTAACCTTAAAAATGTCTATTGTCTATTTAAAGTAAAGCATACTCAAAATAATTTACTCTCAAATTTTGTTATTTACATTCTTTGTGAAGGAAATTGATAAAAACTTACCTAAAGAGCTGAATCAGCATGTGTCATAAGCGAGGAGCACAGAAGAATCAGAAACGGGTGATGAGCTTCACATGATATTCTAGAGGAAGAAGGCGTTCTCTGTATGACAGGAACTAGCCGCGATGTCGCGTGGGCAGACACTTGCTCAGCACTGCAGGAGGTTCCTCCACTGACATGTGTATACACAAGTACAATTTCCTTCTCCCAAAACTCCTGCTTTACCCTAATGAAATTTTATTGCTCTCATGAAGTAGCTCTGAGGACTTAATGGGGATCTCGGTCATATATCATATTAGAAAGTTCATTAGAGGAGACAAGAAATAAAAGTAAAAAGAAAAACAAAATAATGTGGAGAGCAAATCTTAGCTGACAGATTTAATATCGTTTTGATATGTTTGTGTGTGTGCAAGCATGAAAGAGATTTAAGAGTTAAGGTGGAATGAAGTATTAGTAAATATCTTAAATTTTATTCTGTTTCTTAAAGAGCAATTTAAAACAGTTCAGCAAAAAGAAAAAATCTGTCAGCATTTTCTTACGTTGTCCCAAACGCATATGACTTTCTTCTGGAACATAAAAGGAGAAGTTTAAAACAAAGCAGAAAAGAAATTAGGTTTCGAAGAAAGTGCATTCATTTAATGGAAGTGTGTGGGTGCCAAGGTGTATAGGTTACATACATTCTGTGTGCTATATTTCTGTTTAAACCATAATAACACTGCAGGGTTTCATTTTGTGATAACAACTGGCTGGATGTACATTATCCCACATGTACATTACATAACTTCTTACCCCAGAGTAAATTACTGGACACAAAATATACATTTTAAATATCATCATTATTAGTCATCATCAGATGTAGGAGTAATGGTCTTTGCAGGTGAACACTGCACACACATTATAAAAATAACATCAGCAAAACAAACACAGAACAAACACAGAACATTTTGGGAACCAAATATTAACGTTTTAGGACTGTTCTTTTTAGGTTTTTATTTTTGCAAACCTGAAATAATATGCAGGGAATTAAATTGAAAAACAGTGCACTATATTACAAATGGTACACTAACTGCAGTATTACCCTTTTTGTTTACAAGTGTAAAGTGCCCCTCTCTTCTCATTATTATTATTATTATTATTATACATAAATAATAAACATAAGATAAAATATTTTGATTTTGCAGACAGGAAACGCGGAAAATAGACATTTATCATATGCCAGTTGTGTTTAATTATACTGTTTGATTGCTGCCAGCCTGCCACATTTCTGACACTGACGTTTAATTTCAAAACCAATAAACGGCGCTAGCATAGTTAAGCATGTTCTCATGTATAAGTCCATATCCAACTCTAACGTGCAGAACATTTATATCTTTAATTAAAAGGGCTCATATGATGCGATTTCTTGTTTTCCTTTCTCTTTAGTGCGTTATGTAACTGTTTGTGCATGTATATCCTTTTTAATCCTAAAACCACGTGAATACATTTTATTAAACCAAATACACAAAATAATGTTCTTTTTAAACCCATCATATGACCCCTTTAATGATAGCTAGCACTAGTAGCACTTTCATCCATGTAATACAATCATAAAGTTGACAATATCAACAAAACTAAACATGAATTCAACATGATTAACTTCTTGATTCTTACTGTTTTGATTCAAAGTTAATAATGTTTAGTAATATTATCATTATCTGAGATGATGATTATCACGATCTGCTCTCCATTGAGCGAGATGAATACTGCTTTAAATCAAGTAATTTCATACATTTTTAAGTTTAAAATCTGTACCAAAACCACATTTGGTTATGTTTATTGAAGTAATTTTTTTCTTTTTTTAGTGCCCTTTTTGGTCCTTCCGCCTCCTCCCCACAAGAGGTCTGTGCATGCCAGGTTGTATGACATGATTTGTATGACTTACAGTTAAGTGGATAAGATAAGTCAAATACAACATAGAATGTTCTAATTAATAACATTTAGTGGTGGTGAAAGGATCCAGAATAAAAACATTACCTTAAATATTTCTAATTCTATAAGAAATGTTAGAAAAACATAAATAGAATGTTCTGGAGACTAAAAAAACGAACATTACTTTTATATTTCTGGTTACTTTCCGGCCAATCAAAAATAAACCGTTTTGGGAACCATAAATTAGTTGTGGCTGGTGTTAAAAAAAACATGAGAGTAGTGCCCCACAATGGCAAAACATAATAACTGCTTTGTATTAGGTGTATGTCTTCCCTTTTTAATTCTGAGCAAATTTGAGTCATCAGACAGACAGCAGAACCAATTATGTAATGCTGTATAATGCTTTTTTATTTTTTATATGGAAAAGAGCATCTTTGACATTTTACTATAAATAACACATTTTGTTTTCCACAGAAGTTACACATGTATATATTAACATGTGTACGTTTTCATGGGGGTGTATAAAGTTTTTGATTAGTGGTAAAAAACTTTGATAGTTTTATGTTCTTTTAAATGTATTTTTATGGAAGTGTAAAAATTCAATGGTTCAATAAGAATAAGACAATAGAGAACAACACATTAACATAAAACAAGTTGATAAAAATGGCTTTACGTGCTTTCCTGATATATATAATTAGCTCTTTGAGATGTGGTCTCCTGTGATGCACCATATGAGGCTTCTGTAGTGGTTCACAGAGGGGGTTTAAACTTAGGAAGCTCTGTTTGTCTTTGTCAAGCGCTGTTTAGCTGGTTTCCTCTCCAACTACAGAAAGAGAAACACGGAAGACACAGTACTATAGCTGCAACATACTAAACATACAGTACTATTTCTTCTCTTTTTGTTTTGTGATATTCCAGAAAGGGATATGAAGAGGGAGAAAGTTGATTGAAGTTTTTGTCTGAATATCTTGAACTTTTTTAGTATGAAATACACAAAAACAGAAAGATGGAGGCAAACACATTTTCATAGCTGTAAAAAAACTTTCCTTTATAGAAATACACAGTTCCATAAATAGAAAACTCAGAAAACTCATTTAATAAATATTAAGACATGTACTCTCTGCATTTACATAATTAATTTCATACATTATATATATGCTGACCAAAAATTAAAAGCCACTAAAAAGACTAAAAAGCTAACATTTTCTAACATGTATTTAAGATTCCTTTGGTTTAAAATTGCAATATTTTGCTTCCTTATAAATATAAATCTCTTTCTTCTATCGCAATATGTACAAACAGCTATAAATAATAAATTCATTGTTGATTTTTTACCAAAAATGTTCCAGATCAGACCAACAATGAAGCACTGGAGTTTGCAGTGGTACAGGACTGACCGATGTCAAATGGGGGTGTTTGGAAAACCATATTTTTAATAATTATACTACCAGCCCAGACACACCCTCCACATTTTGTTCCGGTTCTGTTCTTTTCCGATGAAGCTTCAAATAGTTTCTGAAGGCTTTGCAGAAGACAAAATAAATAAGTGGGTCTAAGGAGGCATTTAATATGGTAAGCAGCACAGTCAGCTCCTTTATGACGTAGAAAATCTGGGCTGTTGTACAATCATGCAGCAGGGGTTCGATAGACACGTATGGCAGTCTTATAAGGTGATATGGCACAAAACAAACACAGAAAACCCCCACTAACACTTGCATGTTTCGCTTAGACTTTTTAAGCTTCGTGCTGTCGGCCTGTGCCGGAGCAGCGTGCTGAGCTTGCCGAAGTCTCCGAACGCTCAAACAGTAAAGCAGGATCAGGGAAACCAGCACAAACAGAAACATTGAAAAGGAAGCGATATGTAAGGCCAAGTAGATCTTTTTGAGCATGTAGTTATGATAAATATCACAGTCAAAACCCCTGTGGGCAGGATGTGTTGTAACAGTGCTTTGGGTACTCGCAAAAACTAGCATGTAGACACAATTAACAGTCAGCAGAACAGCCCAGGTTGCTATACAGAAGTTGCGGGTCGAGCGGACTGTTTGCATAATGTGAGCCTCCATTGATCGCACAATTTTCAGGTACCTTAAATGAAAAAAAGTAAATACATTTTTCAAATGGTTCATGGTGTCACGAAGCTTAATCAAACTTTTAGGTTTTAAGCAGTTTTTTAAAAACATCTCAATAGTATAAGCATAATGTTATTTATACCTGTTAAGAGCGATGTAACCCATGAAGATAATACTGGAGTACATGTTGAGGTAGGCAGCTGGACCGCCAACGTTACAGTAGATACGCTGAATTTCCTCTGAGCTGACAGCATATTTAATTATGCGTAATATCAAACACAGACAGACGAACAGGTCAGCAATAGCTAGATTCTTGAGAATTAGCGTGATGCTGGACTTATTTGTAACTTTACAAAAATACACATATATTGTAATGCTATTAAGCACCAGGCTTGACAAACAGATCAGTGTGTAAACGCATATGAAAAAAGGACGAGCTGGCATTTCAGACAGGCCACATGGTGTTTCAGTTGAATTTGTTGTGTTGTCATCCATGGTTGTCTGGTCACCTACAGTAGATTTAAACGTATTTTCATTTTACAAAAATATATTTAAAAACATCGAATTATTATATAAACATTTTGAGAAATCCCTCAAAGTGCAGTAATGCATTGTAAACATTCTGGACACAGAAAAAGAAATACCTTCTTTTGTTTTTTACACTACAGATACTTTGGTGATGGGTTTGAAATGATGATTTTAACTGGTTTTGATGGCTTGTTCTCAATTCATCCACAAAATTTAACACCTGTTAAAGTAACTCTATTCTCAACCCCCAATCATGTGTTTATTTTGAGGTCTGTACATTGAAATGGTATTCTCAATAGCTTTGTTACAGACCTTCTAGATTGTGTATTTTTTAATTAAATGTAATTTGACTGGTATACATCTTATAATGTTCCACTGAATTAATATAAAGATTGTGACAATGTTAACCTGTCACCGTTTTACATGTGGAACACTTTTATTTCCTTAATCACTTTCATTTGTCATAGTTAAATTCCAATCTAAACAATTCTAATCAAATCAAACTATATATTGATGGAAAGGTCTAAGACTCAAGAATAAATATTTGACACATTTCCATAACAATAAAACTATAAACAAAAATAAAATAAAAAGTACTTAAAATCTAAAAAAGTTAAAAAATATTTAAAAAGTATATATCTAAAATTACAAAAACTCACATGTATGCTCAATATGTGCAGTGACAGTTATCAGATTAAAGATCAACATAAAGAATTTAATCACTTCATAAATTAAATTCTTGTAACAACAGGTGAAATTCCAAAAACTCCCTAAAATGTAAAATGTCTAAAACTAAAAAGCATTAGAAAAATATCATCTTTATTGTCTTGTTTTCATTTAAACTAGTTTAAAGCTACGTTTCCGGCATCAGTTTATTTACACAGTAGGATAGTCTTGATAACTTACTTGTACTTGACTTTCATTCTCCACTTCCAAACCTGAAGTGTTAATAACAATGTGTGTCTCTGCCTTTAAAATAGGAACTTGATGTAGTCAGATGTTTTGATGACGTGTTAAAGTATTTCTTTGGTAACTGAGAAACAATAAGGAAGATGAACTCATACTCGAAACAATTACGCTGACAAAATGTGATAATTTGGTAACGGCACATTAATTCATAGAAAGACATACGTAAACAGTGTAGGCTACTAATAATTATTCTGTTTTAGTTTGCTTTTGTTCTCTCTTTGTTCTCTTTTTGTTCTCTAGCGATTAAATATGTGTAGTACTGTGGTTTTTTGTTTAGTTCTCAGTTGTTTCACATAATGTATTAAAAAGCTGTTTTGTTCACCTCCCTGGTGTTCATGTTATCTGTGTACATTTGTTTTGTCATTTTTGTTAATAACATAGAGCTACAAATAGATCCTCATCATTTCTAAGTATTGTCTTGACTTCTAAGTAAGTCTCGACACATAGTGAAATGCAAACATTATGAAATAGATGTGTGAAAGATATACAGATAAAACGTTTGTGTCAACATGTGTATTCATTGTGGTTGGACGTCATTCTGGTAATTTTACAGTAATTTACCAGGATAACTTTGTGAAAGGGGTTCATTTTTCTCATGGCTTTGATGACCTCTAAATCTACTGGATTCTGACATTCTTAGTCCCTTGGAAACCAGGCAACATTCTTCTTTCTCACTCTATGAACTTTTCTCTTTACTGGGAACATTTCCCCTATTTTCTGTAGGTCACCAGGGAGGCCCAAAAAACTTTGCACCCCTGTCATTTCATGCACAGAACAAACAGGACATTACAAACATCATTTAGAATAGATCAATGCCACATGTAGGTCAAATTATTGAACTTTAGCTAGCAAGCAACAAAGCTTACAAGTTCACCTGCCTATCCATGGAAGTGTAAAAATTCAATGGTTCAATAAGAATAAGACAATAGAGAACAATACATTAACATAAAACAAGTTGATAAAAATGGCTTTACGTGCTTTCCTGATATATATAATTAGCTCTTTGAGATGTGGTCTCCTGTGATGCACCATATGAGGCTTCTGTAGTGGTTCACAGAGGGGGTTTAAACTTAGGAAGCTCTGTTTGTCTTTGTCAAGCGCTGTTTAGCTGGTTTCCTCTCCAACTACAGAAAGAGAAACACGGAAGACACAGTACTATAGCTGCAACATACTAAACATACAGTACTATTTCTTCTCTTTTTGTGTGTTTTTGTTTTGTGATATTCCAGAAAGGGATATGAAGAGGGAGAAAGTTGATTGAAGTGCAGTCTTTATATAATAATTGTATCTTTTATGCAATAGTATAAGCATAATGTTATTTATACCTGTTAAGAGCGATGTAACTATTTATTCATGTTGACTCAAAGATGCACTAGTCCTCAACACAAAGAGATATTGTAGGTCAGTGAAAAACAAGAAAGTTTATTTATGAGGTTTTACTTCCTAATATAGAAAAGAAATCGAACGCTTCAATATTTCGACATGGCACAACAAAACACAAATCAAACAAGTCTGTCCAAGTCAAACTCAAGTGTTCAAAATAGGCATAAGTAAAACATTTTCAAAAGGTCTTTTCAGTAAAATGGACAAAAAAAAATCAATTTAGAGCGGAGTTTGATATAATGTACCTCTCAGTCTCAGAGAAGGGCAATATTTTTATTCAACTTTAACAAAAGCTGGTTCTCAAAGTTCTTGGAATTTATTCTAGCTCTTTTTGGACTGAAAATGAGGCCAGCAGTGCTAAAGAGTCACTCGCAAGCAGCAGATGCAGGTTGGGGAGTGTTGAGCCTTAATGACAACTTCAATAGAGGTGGGAAGGTTTTCAGGACACCGATGTCATCACCAGCACACGTCAGATAGCCATCAAGCACTGCTGGGCCTTGTTGTGACTGGGATGACTTCAATGGCTTGAAGAAATCCTCTTCCTCTCAAGAAGTGGCATCACTTGTAAGCTGAGAGGTCTCCTCCATACTTCCCTTTATGAAGTCAAGACCTACAATATAATACACAGTTAGTAATGTTATTTACTTTCTTTTTGGTTATGTATAGGTAAGTTATGATTAAAATTGAGTCAGAAAGATTGTTTGTTATGTTGGCCTTTGCCCCCTCCTGAAGCTTATGTCCTTCCCTTTATCGTTTACATTTGAATTAATAAATATCATCTAAAGCTCATTGGTTCTGGATGTGTGTTACTGGGGTGGGAGACAAGAGGTTCCTGTGCTCTCTCTCTCTCTCTCCAAAATTTTGTTACTGCCATGCCATTACCCCTAGACTGAAAAGGGCTGGCATGTAACATTAGTACTGTATTAACTTTTGGTATTGCTAACAAACAGCAAAGTTATGTTAACAAGCATTATGCTTACAACACCATTGTAAAGTCAAACATGGTCTGTATAGATTCATTTGGCAAAATTGGAATTAAATAGGCTCTTACCTCAATGTGTTTGCTCAAATTTGACGTCTTATTTTCGTGGTTCGTGGCAAACAAAGTAGACACTGCATCATATAAGAGTCATTCACAACGGAGTAGCCCATATAGGCAAATAGCATCCAGTACCTTCAATAGCCTGCAGATGGCGGTATCGCCTCTTCTTCTTCTCCTTCTTCTTTCTTTTTATGGCGGGTGGCACCAAAGTTAAAGTGCATTATCGCCACCTACTGTATTGGAGTGTGGACCAGCGTTTACCCATTTCATAATTGAGAGAAAAAAAATCTCAATTCTCTTAATCAACTCTGTTCTCTTGAGGTAAAGAAATTAACTCTCTAATCCATAACTAAATATATTTTTAAGCTTTAGATCATCCACTCCCACCTTTCT
Source organism: Beaufortia kweichowensis (assembly GCA_019155185.1). Lineage (NCBI taxonomy): Eukaryota > Metazoa > Chordata > Actinopteri > Cypriniformes > Gastromyzontidae > Beaufortia > Beaufortia kweichowensis. The sequence goes on from CM032811.1 coordinate 5,629,420, forward strand.
AAGTTCTTTCTTCATTGCTTCTCTTTCATTGGCATACTTTTGACAGACACAAATAACATGCTCTACTGTTTCTTCTATTCCACAGTGCTCACATACTCCTGTTGGATGTTTATTTATTCATTTTAAGGTTTTATTTAGCATAGTATGTCCCACCCTTAATCTTGTTAGAATATTTTCCTCTCTAGTGCTTCTTTTAATTATCCTCACTACTCCTACTTCTCGTTGTACTTCATAAAGCTGACGTCCTGTATTTCCTGTAGGGGATATCGCCTCTTACACCCAAGAAATAAGCCACGGCAGATAAAGTTGACTTGACGTGCACAAACACAATGTAGCGAGTAACGATAAGTGTCAGTTCAAATGTAGTGGATTAAAGAGTACAAATATTCAATCAAAAATGTAGTTGAGTAGAGAGTAAAAGTTGCTTATATTTTTGATACTCAGTACAAGTACAAAGCAGCCAAAAAATACTTAAGTACAGTAACGAAGTACATTTACTCAAGTACTTTACACCTGTGAAATATGTAGATAAATAAATGTCTGTAGGGTTTTTTTTTCCCCAGTTCCACTGACAAAAAAGTTCAAAAGAGTTACTAAAATCTTAAAAAAACTTCAACAACAAGTCTATTCACTCAGCAATAGGGCCGGGCGATATGGCTGAAAACTGTATCACAACATCAGTGTTTCATATCGGTCGATATCGATAATTATTGATATTTTTTATGACCCATTTAAAATAAGGACCAGGAGAAAAATATATTACATTTAAACATTTTTATTTTAAACTTAACCTTCCTCTGATCATAATCCCCTCAGTTATTAAGACAGAAATGTCAACAACCATGGAAAACTCAAATAATTAAAATGTAAACATAAGTCTAAAGTCTCAATGAACACTTAACAATGAAAATCTCTTTCCTCTTTTAACATTTAAGGTTATTTTCTGCTTAAGTGGCCGGTCAAGAGAATTATTTTTCAATGGAAAGTAGCTGACTTTTCCTCTTTAAATTTTATTAATGACGTAATTTTTGCATTCTGCCTAATGGTTGTACTCGTTTCCCCTGCGGCACTTATTTTCTGCTTTTATCAGTCGCCGGTTACTGAAGAGTTTGCATCCATGTCAGATGCTGTGCGGTCGCTGGAGACCAGCACAGAGACAACGATATGGCGCAACCAAACTTGATTTGTCGCTGTTTTACATGATTGGCTGTTATGGCGTGTCACATGATTGGCTGTTAGCGTGTCACTCCCCACGTTGCTAGGTTACAGAGCGCGAGTGCCTTTGTTAATGCAACCAAACTTGCTTCGCAACCTCTGTTTTCTTCCGACGGATAAAAAATATCGAACGTTTTATCGAACACATTTTTTATTGATATCGATCACGTGTCTATCGCGATACATATCGTTATCGTTTTATCGCCCAGCCCTACTCAGCAATTCATATAATTCAATATTTTAGCAATCATGCTGTGTGTCCTGTATTTTCTGTACAAACTGAACTGATCTGAAACTCAAGAAAGTACAAAAGATAAATTAAAATATAAATATGATCAATACTTGTGTAGGCTACGTTTGCCATTGCTTTCCGTTCAAAGAAACATCTCCATCGCCCTCTTGTGTGCAATTATATTATATACTTGAATAGTTTAGATTCTTTCTTAACTCTCTCAAATTTCCACAGACTTGATGGAAATAGCTAAAAGACATGAAAGATATGAGGTTATTAACAGATAAAAAATTTCATCAGCTTAGTAAAAGGATTATTTACGAATATAACATTTTATGCTGCAATACAGAATTAGGGTAAGGATGGGAAAACTTCTTGTTATCAAGTTAAAATAGTGCTTATGCACAAGCAATCCAAATGTCACATTGTTTAACCATGAGTTTATTGACAAGTAACAAAAAACATTATCATTTATTTGTTACTGAACACATGAATTGAATTATGTCAGATAACTGAATTATCTGACATTCTCATTAGCATGATTATACTATTCACAGTGAAATGCAATAATGGCAGTGTTCATTGGATGTGTTGCGTTTGGAAAGTGCACGTGAGAGCAGCTGCAGGATCTAGGGCTCTTAGTGTAATAAATGCAAATTGCAAAGACTTACAGCTCAGGCACAAGCTTCATTTTATGCTTTCTGACTTTTTAATAGCAGTTGCACCAAACCCTTTCACCAAAGTTTCTAGCGAGAAGTATATCATAAAATACTGTACAGACAATGATCACAGTACCTCTGCAGTGCCAACAGCTTCTTTCACATTAAGTGTTGAAAAAACAATTTTACAACAGACAAGAGACTACAAAAGCGTATTTGTTTTCTTACAAAGCATATCTGAAGGTTTCCACTAACTGTGACCCGATCAGCAAACCCCTTTTCTCCAGAAATTAAAGAAGTTGTGTAATAATTTAGTTTTTTCTTCTTTACTGTAGGTGATTTTTGTATCTCTGTATACATTACAATGTCACAGAATTGGTGAGACCTTTTCTGGCATAGGTTTAATGAATACTCTAGATTTCTGTGCTGTTCAAGAAGTCAGTAATTGAGAGTCAGAATCTCCCCAGTGTACAGTAGCAGTCTGTGTTGCTTCCTGTGACAGCTTGGCATCTTCGAGCCAATTGGCTAGACTGACCGCAAAGAACAGCACATGTCTATTCCTACTGTACAATACTGTTTAAAGAATCATTATGCGAAGTTAGTAAATCTAAACAAATAACTCAATATTTCTACTACACCACATGCCATGAGTCCTTGTAATTGCAGACATTTAACACTCAATTAAGAAAGCAGATCCTTGTGGTTTGTTTAATTATCAGTCTATTTCACATCTGTGTTTTATCTCCAAGGTACCGGAGAAGGCTGTTGCTCAGCAACGCTCTCACTTCTCCACAGGAACAACATCTTCTCAAGGTTTGTATCTAAGAAAAACTTTGATTAGCTAGTAGTTGATGTAGTAAGTGACTTTCTCTGGTCTTACTGACTATGGCATTAACTGGTGGATGTCAGCACGGCCTAACCAATATTCTGTAATATCACACTGCCTTTTAGACATTTTTGGTGTGGATGATTTATAACTCACGGTTATGTTTTATGATATGGTTTGCTGGCTTTTACTGCAGTTTTAATGACACAAAGTCTTGTTTGCGCAGCGCCTTATAAATTCAATGAGATGCACCTGTTTTAAAACTGAGGATGCGCCTCACATTAACACGTGCTCATATTAGTTAACAAATGTACGTCTTCAAAGTAACGTTGAGGCACTTTGGTGAAGCTATGCAGATGCTCATTGGATTATTAAATACTGGACAGCTTCTTTACACAGCAACATGATGCCATGGTTCAACAGTAGTCAAGGTATGGCAGAGTTTAGATGATGTCATCTAATCCTAAATCGTCAAGTAAAAGGATCAAGCATCTTTTATTTCCTGGTCATATCAGTTAGTAAACTGTAATATCCATGGTCAACAAAGTTTTATATATGGCTATTCAAAATATCTTATTTGAACAGCTCGATTCTACTGAATCTGACTGTACAGCAACATCAAGCAGGTGGCAGTAAAGACTGACAGAGATAATAGACGTAGACTCCCAACTTGTTTTATTATACAGAAAAGTAATATAGATTTGGCCATAACCTGACAGATAGGTTGAGAATTCTTAATAAAACATAACGATTTTATTCTTACCGTATAATGCACATGGGGGAAGGTTTACTGTTTACTGAATTTAATTAAATAAATTCAAAACATTAACAAATGTTAATTTCAAAATGAAAAACAAAAATTAAATAAATTAAAACACATTTATTACGCATAATAATACTTGGTAATGCTGATATTGCACTGCATTTAACACAAGTTTATGCGTCGTAAGCGTTGTGTGTATTGCCAGCATTTAGGCACATGTAGTTCTGTAATAGTTTCAAATACAGGTCTGCTTAGCTTGATTTTATTTTTTAAAAGCAATGCCTTTATACAATGACCTTACTGCCATTGTCCATACTGCCCTCTGCTACATGTACACCTGAGAGTTGTCTTTGTGCTGCAAAATATTCATTAATTGATCTCCATTGATTCTCTTGCCTGTCTCTGTTTTACCAGCACACAAGCTGTCCTCTCTATAAGCCCATCATGATGTAAATTTCCTTTCTGATCACTCTGAAACACCAATGTTTCAGAAATATTTAACTTGTTGCCTTCTCACACATCACTTAAAAGCTGTAGTTCACCCCAAAATGAATATCCTTTTATCTTTTAATCACCCTCATGTCATTTTAAACCTGTAGGACTTATTTTCTTCTGCAAAACAAGCTATTTAATGATAATATTAATTGTTAATAATAAATATCTGTATAAACACAAAATTGAATGTTTTTTGTGTTCGAGTCGTATATATGATTTGAATGACATAAAGGTAAATGAATGTTTTTTTTATCAATGTTTTTAATTGAACTATTAACTAAAGGAATTTAACTAATATAAGTGTACTTATCGCTCATAGTTGGGAATAAGCCAATTCAGGATAATGCAAGCAATTAGATGAAATCAGTATTTTTTGCTGTTCAGTCCTTTTTGCGTACATCATCATTTTGTGCTACGAAATGTAAATATACATTGACATTCCTGTGTATGCAAACCTACATATGTTTGAGATGCAATACCGTCTTTGGCCACTAGAAAGCAGTGTAGTACCACTAAATACCCAAACCCAACCTGCAACTCCACAACAGACAGATGTTAGCCTGTGTGTTGGCAATTTGTTAATAATTTATCAGGAATTAATTAGCATTCCTCTAATTACCCTATGAATATTCCAGCAGGCTTTTCACAGTGTTGAAGAGTTATAAAAGGATTAGCAATAGCACACGTCCCCACGCACCAGATCAGGAGACCTCTTTTCTCAATTGCCCTGGATGTTCAAGTTCAGTCAGCGGTTTAGATCTCAGCTGCATTTGTATGTGCAACACAAGCCAGGTGAACTGATCCTAGGCCAGCTGTAACAAGCATCAGGCCTCCAGAGCTTTTGTGAACAGGAGAATCGATCAGAGGAGGAAATTGCTGATGGGGGACTTTGTCCAGATTTCACCTAGGAGGACAGATCAAAGGCGCATGCTCGATTATCTCGCAGGGAGATTAGTGTGAGACCGTAAACCACAGCCATGTAAATAAACAGTGGGCATGTTTTATAGGCCTTTATTATTATTTTATCAATAGGTATGGGAGGGCTTGCTTCATGCATAAAAAATTTAGGTGCTGTCAATCGATAGGTAAAATAAATACTTTCACTGCAGGAATAATCAATGATCACAATTTTTTCCATGTATGAATATTTGTGAAGAGAAGGCCACAACTGTTTAAAGTTGAAAATTCTTTTATTTACTCATCCTCATATCATATAAATAATTCTTGATCAATAAAGGTTAATATGGGTAGTGTTTATATGCACACTTTCTCTGATGTTTGAATCGTAATGTCTAACAAAGTCAGTTGTCTGGAATCGGCGTTTATCTAAGATTACTAAAACTAAAACCGTTTGATGTTTTAATCTGCAGTCTATAGCCCTATTCAGGCGGTAATTGTTTCTCATAGAGACGTCGGTAAAAACAAGTCATCACGGCTCCTCAGTGATTATAACTCGGATGAAGATGCATTTACGATGGATGTGTGATTATGTTATTTTGGAATATTTTGAGTGTACTCTCTAGTGCATACAAAGCAGATGTTTTGAACAACGCCAATAACATGGTCAGTGTCCACAAATGCTTATTTGATTTGTGACCTAGAAATAATGCAGACATCCCATTTTATGGGAGTATGTTTTGGTTTATCTGTACCTGTATTTCCAGGTTGAAATTTGATTTTTGTATCCCAGATTTTCATTGTGACTTTTGGTCCTCACTGTATATGTTTAAATGATTAAAGCCCATGAAATGCTTTGATGAATGCAGTTTTCTGACCTTTGTTAATGCAAATAGGAACAAGAGAATGCTAGCAGGAAGAGCGAGAACATTTTCAATGTACACAGCATGTTATTGGACAATTAATTTCTACATGTCCCTGTATACAAAATGAGTCATCTATATTTCTAGTCCATTCCATCTTGGATTGTGTTTGGGTTGAGAGAAATGGTGATTTCATTCAATACTGAGCATTATAGATGAAAATGGTTTTCTTTTGAAATTGTGCCTATGTAGAGCTCTACATATAAATCTCTAATGAGGTTCTATTTCAGTCATTGTGTTACCTTAGAAGGGAGCTGCTTGTGTAGGCCATTGACAGCAAGGAAGCCCAGTAATGTTTTAACAGAGCATATTGCATCTGTTTGTTTGCCCATATTTTAAAGCCCTATTCGGACGGGATTAGTTTTACAGGGGGAGGTGGGGGTAAAGTAATTTTACCAAGACATCTCAGTAAAACTAGCAGAAGTGGGAGGGGTAACTCGCTTTACGCACCACAGTAACCTTCTTGTCGTCATGTGCGTATGACGTTGCTTCCTGTTATCACGTGCGCAATATATAAACAAAAACTACTTTTAAACAGGAAATGACGGAATTTTACTGTACATTTTTACAGCGAGTCTATTCAAACGGGATTAGTATTACCCGAGGTCATTCTTCCGGACCTTTTTACAGAAGGTAAAAGTTGCCGTAATCTTTACTGACATTGTCCGTAATGATTACCGAGATGGCACATTCGGACGGGACTAAAATCACAGAGAAGCTCTGGTAATAATTACTTTACCCCCACCTCCCCATGTAAAACTAATCCCGTCCGAATAGGGCTTAGGACACATTTTGGAGACATGCATATAGCACCACTGTACATTTATTGTCAATGATAAATACATATATGTCTGAATGCATCTAGTATTCAGAATCCGGCCAGGCACAATCCAAAAATAAAGCGGTATCCATGTGTTGACATCAATTCAAGGTCAAGCTGCTGAGCTTCAAAGATAGATGCCCATCATCCCTGTTGGCGACCCTTCACTGCACAAACCCTGCAGAGTTAATGATATCTTTAAAACCACAGCGGAAGGCCAACAAATAGTTTTGTGAAATTTAGTAAGTGCAGGTCCAGGATCAGGTTGGGAAACTTGCCGGTTAGTGGTGGAAAAGCGTTTGAGCTGAGATATGTGAGAAATGTAGAGCCGATCATTTATGCAAAGGCACAAACTGTGCTTTGTAGATGGATGAAGTGACAATAAACCCTACCTGAGAGCAGAGACCAACACGATAGGGGATAACACAATAAACAATGAAAGCGCTTTGTGGATTTGCATTAAATCCGTTGGCGAGTGATGAATAGAATGGCTTGTCTAATTTTCAGTGCATGATTTGACTGTTGAGAGAGGCTGTAGTATACCAAAACATTCCTAATTAAATTTGATTAGATTTTATTTTGTGACAAGATTAAAAATTAGTTGCCCTACTGTTTTTCTAAGCCATTAGCCCTTTGCAGTTGCATTATGCAAGTGCTATTATCACCGTTGTCTTCATTATCCTCATCAATATCATCAGCTTTATTGTCATTATTACAATAATAATCAATACTATTGGAATTTGTTATCGTCATTAATCATTAATATTCATTAATGCCGTCATCATAAATCATCATCAATATCAACATTTTGTCATTTTCATCATCAGCAGCATTATTGTCATCATTACCATAATTACTGATACTGTCATTATTGTTACTATAAATCATCATCAGTATCATCATCAGTAGCACCATCTTCATTCCGTCATTATAGTAATAATCAATACAACCATTATCACCATAATCAATAAGATAATTTTTATGATTGCCATTGTCACCATTCTTTTTGTGATAAACATACAAACATTCAACATCATTCAACAATCAACACAACTTATAAAACTCACGTGTCTTTACAGTACTGTCACGGCTTCATTTGCCAAATGAAATGCCTCAGTCATATCAGTCCTCACTTTAGAAACAAAGCAATCATAGTTTTTATCTGTTAGGGTTTTGGCTCTCATCTTTGTCTGCCCCTCTTTCAAGGGCCGTATCAGGCCAAAGCTCCAGCGCCCGGGGCCCATCACTTTGAAAGCTGCTTCCTGCGGCATACTGGCCTCCTGTCAGAAAGTGGCGTTTTGAAAGACATCTGACATCCGCTGGAGAGCACAGAGCTGCAAGAGAGAGAGGGAATGGCTTTGGAGCATAACATGTTCTTATCCAGCCCAGCATTTTGAGGCTAACAATGACCTTTTGAAAGAATGTGATCTGCTCGATTTCAGGCAGTGATGCTCATTACCAGCATGTCTGGGCTAATCACAAAGACTCCCTTAAGGTCTTCAAAAGAAATACAGAGTTACCATGCATAAAAATGCTCAGTCACATTTGTAGCTTTAAAGTGACAATTACATAGTAAATAGTTTTCAGGTTTGTTGATCGTTATTGTTTTGATCTGCAAGTTTAGACTAAATGATGCCTGTATTGTACAGACTCTCATGAAATGAATGGAATAACGCTTGCAGTCTCGCTTCTACGTCAGGCTTTCGTTTTTATTTTCTCGGGGGGAGGATTGAACCACTTGGCTAAAATGGGAGAATGTTAATAAACTCTAAATGTAGACAGAACACTTAAAACGACTGTAATTAGGCGTGAGCAGCGTGTCCAATTTACATTATGAAAGTGATGTTAATCATTTGTGCTGAATACTTTGTCAATTAGATTTTGGGTTATTGAAGAGACAGCTATTTCTGTCATTGCACTTAAAATGTTCATTGCTGCTTAACTTTGAGTTCATCTTTCAATATTTCTCAGATCTCTTTCCCCCATTTTCCATTATCTGTCTGCTCTACAGCTTTATATAAAACTGTCGAAGAGGTCATCATGAAAACAGAACTCAGACTACAAGTTTTAGAGACTCAAAAGCCCTGATGATTCACATTCAGTGTTTTGTTCGTTTGTTGGAAAAAAGTCTCCGACTTGAACTCTGATCATGGATTTGCCCAGAGATTTCAGATAAGAGTCTGTATCAAATTGAGCAACACGCTGAACAGCATGTGGTACTGACCTCAACTCTTCAAATAGCCACTCGTATCACTCTCATATTCAGGGGGAAATTGATTGCTTAAAATGGTGGTAGATATTTTATCATCTGATTTCAGACTATATTTCCATGCAAATGTGAAAAGCATCCAATAACGCCGCCTGTAAAGATAAAGTAGTATTGGAGACATGACAGAAAGAAAGATATATATATATATATATATATATATTCCAGTGGCTTGCACAATGCAAAAACACAAATCCAGTAGCTTGACTAGTTAAGGCCAAAAATGCTCTTACATTTAAAAAGATATGTATTTTCATAGAGTACAACAGTAGGAGACCTCACTAAATTTGATGCAAAGCAGTTGAGTAAGCGCGAAATCAATAGCGTTTCTATATCAAGTGACATTTAACCCTATTCTGAGCGGCAGAGGACAGCTTTACAAATGACTGGCACCCCTGCTAATGCCATTGGCATAACGATAATGGGTTGGTATGGCGCTGGCCTGTTTGAGCTGCGTCCAGTTCATTAGAGACCAGCCGCTCCGTGACCCGACTTGCCAAACGGAAACTGACCCAGCATGTACGGTAATGAGCCCCCAGTAAGGTCAAGAAGCGGAATGAATTAATATTGATACAGCTCACAGAAGCTAGTAAATCGAAGAGAACACTCGAAAAGCCTGACCATCTGGAAATGTCTTTTTTGGGTGAAGCTATAACACGTTTTTAATGACCTGATGCAAAACTAATTTCTCATTTTTAAACGTATGCCAGTGGTTCTGCCAGATGTTGGCGCTGACACTTTTGTCAACCTATAATAAGAGAAGGTCTTTCAACATTGTTGCCTTTGATTCTCGTAAAGATGTATTCCATATATTCATTGCTTTTGGCAGATCTGATATGTTAAACACAGATTGTAAACAGCCATACATGTACCAGACATGAAAGAAACCGGGCGGCCACTAATCTAGCGTTATCCGGCAGGAAGATCTCTTATCTCCCGGCCCTGGGATTTGCATAACGCGCAGCGAGGGCGCAACGTCGCCAATTTATGTGTTGCGACTGTGAGCGATGTGAACTTACTGTGTGGACTTCATGTGTCATGTTGAGCACGGCTGATAAAGAATGAGGGGAGACGGTTCTTTGCCAAGAACATATTAGCATGCTCTGCCCTTGTTTCACCCTTACGTAATTTACAGCTGCGTTAACATGGACCTCTTGACAGATGATCCCTTGACAGATCCTAGTCAAGACTGAAATGAACTGAGATGTAAGAATGAGAGATGTGCTTGCATTAGCGAGTGTATTTGTGTCAGAGGTCAGTGTCGGCACGTGAGCGATCAGCTTCTAGGACTGTGGTTCTAGGGCTGTTTTAGCTATAAATCTCATCTGACTTGTAATGAGTATTGTGAGAGATTTGTATAAATTCTTTAGTTTTGCTCAAAAAAGAAAATTGTGGCTTCATTTATGGCAGGGTTTCCCAAACTGGGGTTCGCGAACCAGTGGTGGTTTATGAGGTAATTGGAAAGGGGTTTGTGAGTTGAGTTGAAAAACAATTAATTAAATCATATAATAAAAGAAAATAATTTAATAAAAAAATTAAACTTAAAATTGTATTTGTTCAATATGCATGTCATGTGATCATTACACAACACTACAATATAGGAAACTGAGAACTTATGCAGAATGGATAGATATGTTTTATGTACCAATAAAAGAATAAAAGTTCGATAAAACGCAATAATAACAATAACTATGTAAAATACTACTGATAAAAACCATTTTTGTTGTAAAAAATGTTTTTAAAGTTAAACATGCAAATGTGGTATTAATTATTAAAATATTTGTGACCCTGTCTGTGAAAACCAGGCTGAAGTCTAATTCTGAGATAACGAGCTATAGTTTGAATTCGCCTATTATTTTCACTATGATTTCAATCTTTGACATGACCTTACACAGACGATATCAAAGTTATCAATGTTAAATTCTCACAGAATATTCTTTACATTATATGTAGAAAACAGAAAAATCACAAAAAATGACTTTAGCTGAGTTTTCACAGACTGTGTCACATTTAATTAAAATCTCAGGGGGTACTTCAAGTAAAACATTTCGGTCAAGGGGGTTTGGCTAACAAAAAAGTCGGAAAACAGTAGAATTATAAGATGTATACAATTATTTTAAATATGAAAATATTTAAAAATACTGTATGTATATCAGTGGTACTAATTATAAAATAATTGTCTGCAGATTTGTAATCTGACTGTTATTTACATAGTGCTATTAAACAAGTATATGTGCCTCAGTCAGGTGAAAACCAGGCTAAAGTCTAAAAATCTAATTCTGAGATAATGAGCCTCAAAGTTTCATTTCACTTAAAAATTGTGTAATTGTTTGAAAATTGATTCTTTCTTATTCACACTGGTGTAGTAGAGTAAGCCTTAGTTTAATAATTTTATTAAAATAATTTCATAAAAACAATCTTATTGATATATTGTAATATATGTCAGTGCAGGTTGTTTTTAGTTAAGAGAGTTTAAATACACATCTAGTCTGGGACTTTAGCCTTGTTTGTGAAACTTGTTTGTGAAATAACTATAAAGTTTAAAAATAGAGAATGGCGTAGTTCTAAAACTATAGAGATACAAGGAAGAATATGGTTGGGATCATTTTTTTCCAGCTGATGAATGATAAAACATACCCTCAGATCTCTGGCACTGATTGAATGTCTTCTTTAATGATGTACAGGATGCTTTGAAAGAGAGATCTGCATTCCAGTGTGGGTTTCAATGTCTGGTCGGGAGCTCAGCAGACTATCATATAATGGACCACCTGTTATATTTAATACTTGCATATAAGCAAGATGAATTTATATGTGCTTTGCGTCCCGACCAGAAGCGTTCAGCCTTGGCAGTCAGATATTGGAAGAGAGATGTTTGGCATTAAAAATGTTGTCAGTCAGTAACATCCTGTTTTTGCCCACCATCTTCGTGACGTAACTAATATAGTTATAGTTAATGTTCAATCATCAATAATGTGAATGGTCTTCAAGTTATACAACATATAGAAAGTCTTTTGAAGACACACAATGGCTGTATGCGATGTAATTACATTTGGCTGAAGTGTTCCTTTAATTCTTAGCTTCATTATGGATGACAGCGTTATTATAATGCACTGTAGGAACGATTAGCATTTCATCTGCCTTTCCTGCCCTCATGGCTAATAAGTACAGTCACTGAGATCACCAAACAACACAATAAGTGTCTGCTTTGTAGCACAAAGCATCACACGGGAGCAATGTCCTTTCTGCCTTTGAACAGCGGAGGGTTAAGAGAATGTTTTTCTTATGCTAAGTGGGGGCAGACAGTTAGTCTTATACTGTGGTGAGATCCGTGGGCTGAGGGGTGGAGACGGGAATAAGCAGGAGAAATGAATCAGCGCACATACCACTGTATATTCAGAGCAACTTTGTTTCTGCTACAGACTTTCTGTTGAAAAGCATTGTTTTCATCATTTTTTTTTGCATTTTCCTTAAATCTGAAATGTGTTTGCTGTGTATAGAGGGAAAAATTTCAACTTCATCCTTGATTGGCTAAATATGTGGATTGAATTCATTTTGATGTCAAGAAAAGTGTTTAAAGAATAGCTCATCCAAAAATTAAAATTCTTCAAATGTTTACTCATATTTGTTTAGTTCTAATACCGTGTGTCTTTCTTCCTACTGTGAAACACGACCGTTTTCCATTTTGTGTAAGAATCTAGTCAAGAAGTCTTTTCTTAAAATTTAAGACCGTATACTGTGATATAACTGTGATACTTGTGATTGTTAATATTGTGTTAATACAATGATAATATTATAAATAATTTGGCATCAGTGTTTGGTTGACATGGTGACTAGTGGTATTGCACCTATTTAACAATTTGCCTTAAGAGCCACAACTGTTACAATTATTCTTACACTTGTACCGTGAGTGAGATTTAATTGCTTAACTTCATAGATCACAGAAATGTCATAGGAATCAGTTATTAGATATACATAGAAGTGGAAGCTCAGAACCTTACAAGCTTGTACTGAAATTTAAGCACAAAACTGTACAGAAAACAACTAATTTTGCTGATTATAGTGATTGAAGTGCCTTAGTACAGAGTACAGAAGATAATGATGGTGATAGAGAGGTGGCGCTCAATGTTCTCAAAGGGTGATAAAGTAAATAAAATTGTTAGTCTATTTTCCATAAGTTTTATTTTTATTTTTCAGCATGCTTTTAAAGTTGTTTTTTATGATTTACATACTGGGATGACACATTAAATACTCTGTAGTACCAACATTAGCCACTAGGTGCATCTTCTCAAAATGTGTATAGCCAAAGCTCAATTTGGATTCTTAAAAATTGCTATTTTACTGTTCCACCAGAAAAAAACTGAACTGAGGGTGAGTAAGATAAGACCGAATTTTGTGGTGAACTATTTCTTCAATCCCGCACATTTGGTGCTTCAGCAAATCATCTTGCACAGTTCGCCGGCAGTCTGGGTGAAGTGTTTATGGGTGATTGTCTGACAGAGATAGAGTGAAAGATGCAATAGCGCTTGAGCCGAATGACTCGAGGAGGAAGTGGCAGTTTCATGGTGACTGTTGGTGTCAGAAGAGCTCTGAGAGCTAAAAACATAGCAGTGGAATAGAACTCATTTTCACTTCTAAACTACAGACACAAAAGTCAACCACCCTGATTTCCTCCAATGACCCTGAAAACAACCATACACAGACTGAAGATGTTAAAAATGATGTAAATGCAGCGGTTTTTAAATGCACATAAGGCTGTACCTGGGGGAGATCTGTAATTGATGTTTATGTCCACTTACATCATTAGATCTGAATAATAACCTTTTCGCCTAAGCTTATATACCTCAAGAGCTACGGTGCAGTAATTGCATACTTAGCAGTGAAATTGCTACCATATTGCGTGCCGCCCGGACCAAAGACACACAGATTATCCAATCAGGAAGACCAGCTGCTCTTGATTCCTCCTTCATTTGGCTTTATGAAGCAGCGCTTTACGTTCCACATTATTAGCTAATGAGACCCTCGGCTAACTGCAAGTTTGCAAAAAACTTTGTCAGCGTTGTTTGTCAAACCATAAAATGCAGTCTTTAAAAGTTAACAGAGCCTTTAAATGTCAAAAGCAACCTGGATTTATAAGATCTCCAGTTTGGATTTGGCATCCGATGTCTGGAGCGTGTCTGTGGCAGATGCTGTAATTCTATCCTTACCGTGTGCAGTCGGCCGTTTGCATAGACACACCTAAAATACTCAAAATCATTTAACCTACCAAGAATTTCTTATTGTGACAATGATCCCAGATCAGCCCGACAGTCAAAGGAAAATATCAGTAGAAGTGGATAATCGAGTTTTCTATTGGCCTGTGATCATGACAGATTCGTTTTTCTTATTTTGTCCTCTCTCAGTAAGTTCTTCGTAACTGAAGGCCTTCCTGAGCGGCTTTCATTCCTCCTTTTTCTTCTGCCTACACTCCAAACTGTGAATAGAGGGAGCTTTAAAGAGAGGCATTTGCTTTCACAGTCCAGAGAGATAAAGACGCAGTGGAAAAAGAGAGCGAGAGCGTGTCCCAAACCCCTTGGGTTCCTCTACAACACCCACTCGTCCGCACGCGTCCGCATGTCACTGGAGGTGAAAACATGTACAAGCACGGAGAGGAAAAAAGAGGGCGTAGTACGAGTGACAAATATAATTAGCAAAGAGGGTTTTAAATAAATGCAGTCTAGTGCAAAACTACATTTTTACATTTAAAGTAAATGTTGAGTTGTTGAAACAATGCCAGGGTGTTTTGGATAGTGAGAGACTTCATCAGTAATTGATTCAATTAATACAAAGTGAGTTACACTTACAGCCTAAACCAACTTTAGATGGTTTGGTGATCTTATCTACAGTACAGTAGTGTGCCTGTCTGGTAAGACTGATCGGTTTTACTGGTTTTAGATGAGTTGTTGGAACTTGTTGGATTGAGCCAACTTGGTCACGCAAAACCAGCAGGGTATGATAGTCTGTTCTTCCATCAATGTAAGTCTGTAGGATTTTTTGGCCTATTCATGCCGATAGGAAAATTATAAGTCTGATTACAGATAACATTGCTGTCCTTGATAAGCCGCACAGTTTAAGGCATCTTTTTTGTTTGTATTACAAACAGTGCAGGATGGGTGATGTGACAAGTTAATGGCAATCGCTCTAGTAATGTTTGCCCTGTCAAACCCCACTAATAATGTTTACACATTTCGTCTATAGAACTTGACCAAACTCACGGGTTGGCATTAATGATGAGGAAGGTAAATGAAAAGGGTGCAAGAGACAAATTATGGCTTTTAAATATAGGATGTTAGAATTATGTCACCAGCATTTAAAAAACCCAAATATTCTGAAACTTGACTTTAGGCAAATATTTAGATAGGCTTTACAGTGAATCGTAATCTGAAACACAATCCTGTTTGTATTTTGATTTTGTGTCACTGTAGTAAAACTTAAACCAGCATAGCTGCTAAAATGATGAGTCAGAGTAAATTGTTGAAGGTCAGACCGAGAGGTCAGGGAATAAAATTTGCAGCAATGCTGAACACACATTATCTGCATTTAGCTGATACTGTAGTTATTTTAATAGACAACGCGATGTACTTTCTGTAAATAAAACCCTTTGGGAGCTGTCCGTGTCCCTGTGATGCAACCGATTTCCGCACGCATTTGCAAATTTATCTCGAGCGACGACGCACGACTGCACGGGCAAGAGCAGAATATAGATTAAATCTTAAATTACTGGTTTGCCGAACACATACCCTGATCTTTGCTGACCCACTTCCTCCAGTCCCGGGATGAGACACACAGTGATTATGAATCATTATGGAGCCTCTGAGGACCAAGAGGGCTGTTCATCTTTGTTCCTGGCTGAAAAAGTGAATTTATTTAAAAAAAGGAAAGAATGACTAGGTATTTTCACCAGCCGCGAAATTATTAGTCATTGAATATTGTTTATGAGGAGTATTCAGAAAATTAATTTTTGCCTGCTTATTGTAATTTGCTATGTGAAAAGTAGATGTTATGATCCGTAATCAATTCTGTTAACAGCGTGTAGATGGAAGAAATAATTGAGGATAATTGTTTGAGCTTGTTCAATAATTGTTATAATTTAGCCTTTTGCTGAGGTTTGCTGAACAATCAGTACTGGTGTGGGTTTATTATTGCATTATGTAACATCAAAATATCATTGTATTGAATTGCTTTGATTAGGTGTATTGAAATAATTGATTACATGTAAACAACGTTTTACCGTAAGCTTGACTTCTATACGGAAGTAATTAATTTGAAACATTCAGAGTCTGTCCATGAAATGTTGAAAATAGTGTGCTAGTGGTGTTTATATATTTTAATGCAAAAATCCTACATGTTGAGCAATTCTATGCATGTTTACTTTGCATAAAAATTGTTTTTACTAAAGGTTTTCACTATACTGATAGCTCAGAAGTTGATATTTCATATTTCGTTAAATACCCCTATGAGGAAGTTTTAAAGCATTTTTGTTAACATTTAAATGATTTTTCAGGTGAAGGGATGTTTTTAGAAAATGTCACATCCATAACAGTCCATTTTCCTCATAAATGGGCAGATAAAAATTACAAAAGAGAAGTCTATTCAGAAAATTAAAAGAGTAATTTACAGAATTTGGTTGCCTCTTAAAAACGCGTGCTCTTTTTTGTCACATCCGTAACGCATGCGCATATTTCCATTTTTTTAAAGTGATAATCTGTATATAGACTAATATTTTTGATGTCTGGACTCTATCAACATTGGTTTAGTAAAATATAAACGCATGGTTCAAGATTTTGGTAATAAATACATTCTAGGAGAGTTTATATTTTATGTTTTTCTTGGTTATTGGTTTGTGGTGGAATAGATTTCCAGATGTGAACACATCACTGGACAATGCTTAACACCTGTGTGGAGTGCTGGCAGGTGTCACTGATGGTTTTCAGTCTGCACTCAATAGTACACTGATGTGTTCTGATGTGTCTGTCTTCCTCTGACCACACAGCAGCTCAGATCTGGGCCATTATACTGGACTGCACCGTACATTCCTATTATAGAAACAGTCTGTCTCTTTGCCTCTTCCTTGCCACACACACACACACACACACACACTGTGAAGCTCACACTGCATTACCTCCCTATCAAATTCCTCTCTCATCATCGCAACCTTTGTTGTACGTTTTTACATCCACTTACACACACACAACCAGACAAAAGACAGTCCTCACAAAAGCAGTGGGTGGGATGAGCGCTAGCTGGTAAAGGTATTACAGAAGGGCTTATAGTTTACAAGCAGATAGTAAATTGAAGCTACGGGAATGTTGAGTGTCTTTATTAAACATCTTTAGGAGTCAGGAATCTCATACTGATGTTTGGTTGTTGTCTCGAAGAAAATCTGACACCGGTTGCCTACAGGAGCACAGCGCACAGCTTCCTCCCGATGTAGATATATCTATAGAAAATGAAACACTCAGAGTGGTGACAGGTGCTTTCCTGCTTTTCCACAGACAACACATACACATACTCTTGAAAGTGTGGGTATGAGTGAAGAGCGTGAAATTAGGCAGCAGTACTCCCAGCTATGCCCTTGTTTCAAGGTGCCTGGGAATTCACTTCTCAATATTTAATTTATACCTGTCACTAAGGATAGGTGGTATGACTGGAATTTTATAGTGTTGTGTGAGTGATTTTATATCACAATGTATATACTGAAAAATCATCTGAAGTAATTTTTTTGTAACGCAGCACTAAACACAAAATGAATATTCATTAAAAGGTATTTACTTTTTAGTTTATAAATCTTTTTTTCAGAAGTTGATTATTGCAAATTAACACACAAGTTTACTGTGCATTCTGTAGGATTTACATCATAATATAATATACGGTCCGTGTAACGCTTCATAATTCAATTTTCAGACCATATAGTGCAAATGCAAAAATAAAATATTGAAACCAAACGTCCATTTTTCCTTTTTTTCCGGATACTTATATCAATGGATAATTACATTTGTTCCAGTTTTCCTTGCTTTAAAGTGTAAATTTAAATTAGTTTTTTAAATAAATAAAAAAACTGAGTTTCGTTCTGGTCATGGTGCATTTTTCAATTTATTGCAAGGTAGATGGTCGAGTCTATCATTAAGGGAGGGGCAGGATGGTGTAGGTAATCGCGACTCGCTAGATCATTAGATGTTCTTAAGCAAATCGAAGCATGATAAATATGGATATCGGGTACATCGAGGCATGCATCAATATAGCCTAATAAAGTAATAACAAATAAGTAGCCTAGATAAATACAAACCAGCGGGCGAAATAAGTAGCCAGGCGGTGGTTTTGCCCGCTGCTCCCGATGGCCAGACCTGAATTCTACATTTAGCACAGTTATTAACAATAAAAACTATGGCGTCCTCTGTATTAGCCTTTTAAACTATATAAGTTACTTCTCAACGTGCACGCAGGCTAGGCTATAGCCTACACTACATGAACAGTCCGCGACCTCCCCCCGCTATATAGCACAGTCCATGTAAATTGGAAAAAAATAGAAGGAAAATAAAATCGGTAAGATTTCAATTTATTCAAAAGATAATTTCTTAAGTCATAATTTGGCAAAAGGAAATTTGAAAAAGGAGAGAAATGTCAAATATCCACTGATGAAGTATCCGGGAAAAAAGGAAAAATGGACGTTTGGTTTCAATATTTTATTTTTTGTGGTTTGCTTCTTTAAACTAATTATCATTAGTTTCCAGACACAGCAGCGACTTTATCCTTTTAATTTTTACCTGTTTTCTTTAAATATTACAACTTTAATCTTAATGTTGTGATTTTTTTAAATAATGGCTTTATCCTCAAAATCTCAAAATAGATTAAAACATGCAAAAATGTCATTGTAAAAGGTACAACTAACTTTCTACCATTGTATGTCATTCCCAATCTTCCAGCCGTTATGGAAAATGCTACACAAATTCCCTTTCTACGACATTTTGATATCCTTCAGAACCTATGCTTTCTTTTCCATCTGTGGAATAGGTTTATTATATAAGTACTGATGTCTCTTTGTTTTCGGATGACTGCATTAGGATAAAAAGCAAGATTATGCTTTACAATATGTACCTGTACCATAAATTAAAGAGGAATGAGATGAAAGGCCAATGTAAAAATAAACCAATGAACTCATTGCATTATGCTTCATGTGCATTCATCAATGGAAAGGCAAGACATTATGCTGTATTGGTTGTAATCCAGGCCTGCAGATTTCGAAAGCTTAGGTTACAATGACACAAGACCCCGATATAAAGCACAGAGCCCCTTTTCTGACAGCTTGTGACTCACCAACACTATTCTCTCCCTGCTTCTCATTCTTCCTTTCTTAAAAATGCCTTCCCAAACCAACCCTGCACCCTTCTGAAACAAAGATCGACATGAAAGCGTCACAAAAAATGCACTGCGGGAGCATTATGAATAGAAAAGAAGGATAAGAAATGAGGAGGAGGGTTTAATCCGTTTTAAATATCGAAAAACATTGGCCTGCACTGGCCGACTCTATTCTTAACGTTATGAAACCTTCTGTATGTGTAAGAAGATTTACTCCCCCCATTTCTGCTGTGATCACCTCGGCCAGCAGTTTCAGCGGATACTGTAATGGCGCCTGACATACAGTATATTTTACAGGCCAAATAATAGTTTCTCCGTGTGGAGATGGTTGAGATTAAGGCATAAAAAAGTGGCTGGCTATGCAAGAAGTACAACTCGCTGACACCTCATTCAAGATCTATTCACCGCGGTTTGTACGGGAGAAGCCGTGAGGTTCCAGTAGAGCTGCGGTTACAGAATAATGGGTAAATAAATCGGGACATAAAGTATGCGTGGGAGGCAGGATGCGGACACGGGCGGTAATGATGAGAACATGGATAAGGTGTTGAATGTGGCGATTGGTGGAGATGAGGTAATAAACTACAGAAAGACACTAGCTTAGAAGGATCGGGAACCACAGTGAGGAAGAATATGTTGCAAAGAGCTCTTGATATATAATGATGCCTTACTTATGAGAAGAGGGAGTGCAGAAACATACCCGACTCGCTTGGCTGGCTGTTTGTCATCTCCACACAGATATCTGCAAAATCTTTCTACAAGGGGGCTTCGATACGTCTTTGAACGATACGTCTTTGAACCTTCCTGCATTTGCCTTCGCTTTTCCCATGTAAAGCAATGAGAGAATTCGGGCGAAAAAGTTAAGGAATGACATTAGATGACTAATAATAAGAGAGAGAAAAGGCAAAATATTTCTACTCCATTGAGCTTTAACAATGATTTAGTTAGACTTATTTAACCTGGATGAAAGTAATTGGGATAAAATATCCTTGGTAGTAGTCACCTCGCCAGTAATGTAGCAAAGACAACTTTAAAAGCAACATGTAACAAATTAGTTAGAGTTCGACATTTCAAAGAAAGTAAATAAGATGAATAATTGCGCAAAGGTCTTTTAATAGGTGGTTGATAGTAAAGATCAATAGACACCATAATTACGGTATATTAACCTGTTAACAGTCACTGTTTCACAGGTGAAACACTTTTCACTATTTACTTTAATATAGTTGAATTCTAATAGTCATATAAACTAAAAAAATAATAAAATACTCAAAACTAAAAAAACCTGTAGTTCAGATGCATTTTCATGTGTATGCTCAATATGTGCATTTATCAGGTTAAAGGTGGGTATTTTAAAGTTAAAATAATGTGTTGCAAGTGGGAAAAATGCTGAGAAATGCTTACTACCTTATCAGTTATGGTGTATAATGAAGTTCTATGAATTATGAATATGCATAAACATGCTAATCAGTTTTAATGCAAATACATCAGTATATTCCAGATGGAAGTGTAGAGAGATTGAGATGTAACAGGTGTTGTGTAAGGATGATGTAGATGGCTGTTTAAAGTGGCTCTTTTGAAGCTCAGCAGGTCTGATAGTATTGTGAAAACATTGTTACAGCATTTTTAACTGTCGCTGTCTTTCTATTTAAAGATGCTGTATTTCATTGTGTCCTCTGCAATACAAGGGGGAATGAAACTATCACTGTATGTAGAGATTTTTGGTATTATGTTTAGTCAGTCCCTCCAGAAAAACTTGATTATGCGATCGCCTGATTTAACGCATAATCAGCCAAAGTCCGCATATTCATGCGGGGGTCGTATTTTTTCAAATACGCCGCACT
This sequence comes from Beaufortia kweichowensis, assembly GCA_019155185.1. Classification (NCBI taxonomy): domain Eukaryota; kingdom Metazoa; phylum Chordata; class Actinopteri; order Cypriniformes; family Gastromyzontidae; genus Beaufortia; species Beaufortia kweichowensis. The sequence goes on from CM032811.1 coordinate 5,650,746, forward strand.
TTCGCCGCATAAATTGCCGATTTCATAATCCCTGTATTTTCGTTGCAAAAAAGTCACATATATCTTAGCAGAAAGTTGAAAAATGTTGCGTTTACTTCACACAAGTAAAGCGCCATTATTTTCCCCCTATTGCCATGGGAACCTTATGAAGTGACGTAATTACGCAACGTGAACGTCATCTGCAAACCCCAGGGTGAAATCATGATGAAGCACGCAAATCATTCTCATTTGCCAACAAAAATAAGCGCAAAAGACCGCGCAAAGCAGTTTCCCGGTGTGTTAAAATTATTTATATTAATTATATAAATTATACAAATTATATTAAAAAAGAATGAGAACTTAAATATTCTGTGATTTAGTATGCTTGCTCATCATAGGAAGTAATAAGAAATGACTCTTTACATTAAGGTAGTAGCCTAGTGAGAATAGGGTGTTGGGGGAATCACCTTTTTTCTCTCATCAAACCGCAGTTTTTGCAAGTTCCCGCAATTTCATCGCATAAAATTGCAAAAATATCCCGCATATTCCATCGCATTTTTTAAGAAAACGTGCCGCATAATCAAGGATTTTTGCCCGCAACAATCACAAAAAAAAATCAGTGTTTTTCTGGAGGGACTGTTTAGTAATCTTACAGTATAGATGCAGGCTAAGTGTATGTTTGCATAACAAAGTAAAAACGGAAACGTGGATTTTTTTTAAGTTTCCTGTACAAGTATCAGCATTGTCAAAAACGTATTGAGACGGATATGCAAAATGACTAAAAATGCTGAATTGTGCATGTAATTGGCCGTGTCAACCAAGAAACATTACATGCCTGCACACGGAGTATGCGTTCTTCTCAACTGTCATGAATACAGACAAATAAAATGGCAGGTATAAATAAACTCAATAAGATATATCAATAGATAAATAAATAAACTCATTATTTTCAGCAGTCCTGTAGTCTGCCATTGTTGTTTTGGTTGTGAAATAGCCCATAGACTAAACATGTGCACATGTGCGTGATGTCACCTTTTTCACTTACATGGTTTCATGACATTTTTCCACCTAGAAAGGGACTTGCCGTTGTAAGCCAGGCAACAACCCAGCTGAATACGTTTTGGAACAGAGCTTGCGTACGTATGCGTCAATTCTTCATTGGCAAGCCAGACAATGTTGCTTTAAATACCTTGTAGTCACAGATGCCCCCGGCGGATATTCACCCCAGGGGCTTAGTCACGACTCAAGAGTTAGTGTCTGGGTCTCAGTGGGAAAGTGGATCAAAGATGGAGTCGGCCAGCAGTGGCCTGTCCTGCTGCGCTGTATTCACAGCGACTGACGGATAGAGCTCTCTCCGGATCAAATTTATCGACACTCCTCGGTTTGAGTGCTTGATCGTATATAGTTACATCTTTGAGCGCACACCCACTTTCTCCTTTCTGCCACTCATTGTCTTGTCAAAGCGATGGCCAGAAAAAAGATAAGGAATCTATGATATTGATCTTTCTTCATTTCCTGACTCATTTCGGCCAGAGGAATTTAAATGAGAAATCTATATCTTGCGCGCCTGGCTCCGCCACACGGGCTAAAGTTTTGAGTGTTGAAAGAAGAGCTTTTAGCTTTGAGCTGACGTAATGTACATTTTCTTTAAATAGAATATCCGGGGTGACTGGGATTAAAGAAAATCTGGATTTTAAGCATTGATCTCATTTGGTATGGTAGCTACAAACATGAAGTAAAATAAGTTCCGTCATATTCATCTTTATTTATGTTTATTTTATGTTTTCTCTTTTTTTGCCCAATGAATCACATTCAAAAATGTGTTTTATTAGGAGGCGGAGAGAGTTTGTAACTTTTGTCGCTGGGTGCTGAATTATTTACAATATTATCATACATGTAGAATTATATGATATTGATTATTGTGTTTTTGATATCACAGATTTTGTCAATACTGGTATATTGTAACACCCCTACAAATGTTTGTAAGGTAAAACAAAAAAATACAGTGTAAACAAGTCGATGATTCGTACTGATTTTAGTAACAGTTATAATGCCAGAAATAAATACTATACCAAGACATATAAATTCAATGTTTAATAAACTTCAAAGTATTCACAAACTTTCACAAACAAACACTGAGCCTAATCAGCGTGTGTAGCATTTGATTACATTTCTTAACAAGAAGCAGGTTTCTGTGAAATACCACCTGCAAAACACACATCTGTTTAGCTAATAAAACCTTTTATCCTAATTAGTGACCATCTATCCTTACAAAATACTAACCTCATATATAAAAGTCTCTAAACTCTCCAAAAGCCTTCTGATGCTCTCGTCCAGACCAATTTAACTTCCAGGAGCTTAAACTGCCTTTTCAATAGCTTTCAAATAATTGATCAATTAGTGGGTGAACGGAGCGCAACAAACTACACATCAGATAGCGAGAGCTAAGCTTTTGCACCTCCAGAACATCGCTTGAGTGATTCTGAGTCATGAGGTGAGGTGTGCAAACAACTAAAAGCGCAAAGGGGCCAAATGCCCCCGGGAACCAGGCGCTGTCGAAGACTTCATTTCCCATAATCACCCTTGAGATTTGAAGAAGAGCAGCCAGTACTGGTGTAAGCAGTGACTCAGACAGAGAGCAGATGGATGATCCCTCGGTTCACGCTCTGGCAGGCAGTCGCCTTCTTCTCTCTGCATCACACCTGTGCTGCGAGCTGCTGGCTATGACTTTAGATTTGTCACAAGCGGGAGTTGCAAATAACGAGCTAAAAGAGAGGGTGACTTAATCATCCACTGCGTTAAAGGGTGAAAATATTTTTGTATCAAAATACATCTTATCTATATATCTTCCTGGTCTATTTTGCGTGATTCATTAGTGTGGTTTAATTCAAAGATATCTTATCCTTTCAATCTTTATTAGCTTGAAACTATTTTTGTATAACTTTAGCCTGATAACATCACTGAACGTTTTGAGCACACACATGAAAATGCACTGAACTACAATTATTTTAGATTTTTTTACATTTAAAAAAATTATTCATTTTATTTATCTTTTTTTTGTATTTTTAAACATTAAGATTTTTTATTATTATTTTTTGTTTTGTCATATTGATGAATATGAAAATTTTTCATTTAATCTTGAGTCTTATTTTATATTTTCAAGGCCCATTAGAAAAACAGATATTTGATCATGAATAAAACTGATTGACTGTCCCACAGTGATCAGACAGAGATAACAAGAGTTACAGCAACTGTGCATAAATCGGCTGTTAATTTGCTTTTAATAATTTAACTTTACACTTATGACTTGAGGTCATGTGAGCTAATGGTGAGCAACTTTGTCTCCTAATATTTATAAGTCGCTTTGGATAAAAGCGTCAGCTAAATGCCTAAATGTAAATGTAAACATGTCTTCGCCCTTTGTAGTGAAACAGTTGTCATTACAACTTACAGTTTTTTTAGTTTGGCTACTTTTCACAATCCAAACAAATCCTAATCGATAAAATCCCACCTTGTACAGTATGTGTCTGTCAAATATCCAGTTGAATTGTTGAGATAAAATGGCTTGTGAATTCATGTTGACTTTGTGCTCTACAAGCGGAGTATGTCTTGTTTATTTTATCTACGATAAGCTACGATAAGCTACTGCTGTATACAGACAAAGAATGTTAAGAAGTCTGTCTTGACAGTTAGTTGTGTAATAAAATGACAAGCTCACATCATGACAGCGGGTATAAACTGCAGGCTGGCCCTGTAATATTGCCTAATATACCCTGTTATTTACCATTTTCTTGTGAATGCTCAATGACTGCTATTGTACAACACGCTATTATCAATACAGACCCTCTTATTACACACATTCCAGGCATGTTTTAAAATGAAAAACATTATTAAACTAAGGATGTAAATTAGTGACACTGATAAAAGGCTCCACTGTTTGCTTTCATTTTGGATGTAGATTTTTTGCCATTATTCTGTTTCTGGTCTTTCCATACTATTCAGGTGCTGCAGAACTAGAAAAGCAAAAATAATCATACCACATTGGTGACAGTATCTACAAAAGTGTCACATGTAGTGTAAACGATGCATAATTACTTCATTCAGAAAATAGAAAGTTTCTGCTATGAATCATGGGAATTCTGACTCCAGGAATAGGGCGAATATAATATGCTGTATACTCAGGTTTAATATGATGGTAGACTGAGAGAAGGACCTTCCAGGAATGTGCTTATTATTGGGGAAATGACATTCACATAAATATGGTGGTGTCAGATTATCATTGTAAATAGTAACATTCTGCTTTAGTTACAGGTCACTATCTGACCTCAGAGTAGAGGGACAATTTCTGTTTTTCTAAACCCTTTAAAAGTCATATTTTATCTCCATCAGTGAATAATGGGGTAAAGAAGTTATGTACTGTAGTGTATCTTATCTTTTTCACAATCGAGCAAATCACTGGAATTTGTCTAATAAAATCAGTGGGCTGATACATTACTGTGATGAAAAAATGGGCAATTTAATGCAAAAGCAAAACTTACAATCAAAATAATAATATTTTTACCATAGGTTTTCCTCATACTCATAGCTCATTTTTGGTGGTTTAAAGTTGTTGAAGCTTTTTTTATTTATGTTTAAAACATGTTTTTTCATAGTCTGGTTAAGTGCTTTTTTAAGATGGTCACATCCAAAATTAAAATGAAACTAAATGAAACTAAAATATAAATACATTATTGCTTCTGGTTTGCGCATTTTAATTGGAGTGCTGATGTTTACCACATAGGATATGTGTTTGGGAGCGTAATATGCCAACCCATTCCTCTCTAAAACAGATGAAATTAAAGCTAGCATGTCTGCTTATTTTTACTAGTTGCCTAGCAGAATATTGACCTTGTGGTGAGCATGAGCGGTCCAGAATATTGAGCTGTGGTGCTTAAGACAGGGTTCAAGACCAGTCTGGATCACATTCCCATCTTGTTCGTTTCCCACCATTTGATTTTCTGGCTCTCCATTACTGTGTCTATCAATAAAATGTGGAAAACCTCACAATGACCAAGCTTCAATTGTATTTGTTCTGTCTATAGTGCCGTGTTGACAGGAGGTGTATGTGTGAGAAGAGAGGAAGACTGGACAGCTGAGCTGATGCAGGTGAGAAACTAAAGTGTGCCTGTCTCCATTTACACATTCACGCGGCTTGCGTAGTTGCAAATGTAGCAAAAAAACAGTCATGTCCCCCTCGCCCATAGTGTCTGTCAGTTTTTGAAATATGCACGATTAGTCGTTTGCAGGAATTTTTGCATGCTTCAAATTGAAGGTATTCCAAGAAGTATACCGTCTGAAAACACGCTTGTACAGTAACTTGTTTAAACAACAAAAACAATATAATATATTGTAATATAATAATTAACTTAAAAATGTCACTTTCTGGAGGTTTAAACATCTCTCTCTCTCTCTCTCTCTCTCTCTCTCTCTCTCTCTCTCTCTCTCTCTCTCTCTCTCTCTCTCTCTCTCTCTCTCTCTCTCTCTCTCTCTCTCTCTCTCTCTCTCTCTCTCTCTCTCTCTCTCTCTCTCTCTCTCTCTCTCTCTCTCTCTCTCTCTCTCTCTCTCTCTCTCTCTCTCTCTCTCTCGCCCTCTTCACTTCACTTTTCCATGTGTCGGGTGAGTCCTGTCACAGCTGTCTGCATACCGTAGAGGTCTACAGTAGCTGTATTTTCTCTGTGTAGACCAATGGCATGTTTCTTGTGGAAAACAAATGCCTGCCCACTGGCCAAGAACTCCTGCTGACTCCCGATGCGAATTCAAACACAAGGTCACAATACCATGACAGAAAGCATAATGGCAGGGTCAGACTACATGAATTCAGCCCGGTTTTAGCATACTTCTCGTACAGTGTGGTGATTCGTAAATGACATGAGCATTAAATGACATGAGCATCGGAACGCATAGTGTGTCATAGTATGTGACAACCAATGCTGTCTATCACGTTTGTGACGTTGACCAAGAGAAGCATAATCTCTTCTCTTATGCAAAACGAATAACATGGTAAAACGAAAGTGACAATGGCTTTATCACCTCACAGGACAACCACGAGAAAAGTGAAAAAAATAGCTGGTAAACAATAGCGGAGGTGCGTCAGCAACCCTAAATACTGGAACCAGCATTAAGCAAATTATTCACATTATAGAGCCATTATTTGTTTATTTTCATATTTCTGTCATCAACCCTACAGCAAAAAAAAATTAAATATGGAGGATACTTTATGGATACTTTTGCTTATTGTATCCTGAACTCGATTAAATCTCCTGAAAGGGCAATTGCTGAATAATGCATTTGTTCTGTGGGTTAGTGCAGATTATCCCTTCAAGAACTGAATGTTCATCTTAGACACAACCTTTGTTATGTATGAAACGGTGTAAGCACCCACTGTGAACAGGAGCACGGCCAACGCCACATTTTGGATTATAACTATTACTGGCTGTAAAACATATCACGTAATTGAATGTAAACAACACCCTGTTAGGAACATTAGTAAATTCCATATCCATATAATGACATTAGTAAACATTAGCCTCTGAATGGTCATACAGAATCTGTGCTTTTAACGCCAATGTTCAGATGCTCTGACCATGAACAGATCTGTGCACATGCCCAGAAACAGAGCGTGGGATTAGGAAAAGATTCATGCAGAAGAGACAGCGGAGAGAGGAGGGCGAGAGAGAGGGCGAGAGAGTATAGTATGAAACTGTAAATCCAGAGAGAGAGAGAGGATATTACATTCTGTCAATCTAGTTTAGACACAGTGTGGACAGATAGTTCTGCATCTGTGGGTCACATAGTAAAAACATCTGCTTGACTGTTTGCAAGGGTTTTCTAACATGCATCTTATCAGGTTATATAGGGGTTCTGCAAGACTCTAATTTGGAAATAATTATAGCCAGACTGATAAAACGATGACAATCGATGATATGATTGGTCAGTAATGTTTTTAAAGCAAAGCTGGGTCACTTGTGACACGTGGTTAAAATTGTCAAGCGATATACAGTAGTGGCAAATATGCAATTTTGTGGGGAAACATCCTAACCCTGTCAGAGATGTTATTATATAACAGCATTGTTGTTTTGTTTGGCTCCTGGGCCATGGCATGATGATTTTGCCACACCAACTCCACCAACTGTCAATTAAACGTAATAGCAGCTGTTTTTGACAGCAAATTATATGGTTCTGGGGTGGGCTCAGTTTAACAGTTTTCATAAAAATCGACCGGCTTCCATGATGAGTTACCTAGTGTGGAGAAAAGCGAGTTCTTCTTTTCTCTCATTGGCCGACTCGAATCCCCAAATGGTTCTTGTCAGTTTCATGTGTAGGAATGATATGAGCCGACCACTATCAATAGTAATAATTTACCAGATGGATTGACTGATGTGTATGTGAACGAAGTGTGAGATTGTGAAAGAAATCATAAAGAGCATGGCACTGTTATAAGCAGCGATTTCCCCTGAAACTCTCCATCAAACTTAGAAGCTCAATATGAGGTGAGAGTTTGGTTTATTGTTCACATGCTTTTACTGACGCAGATAAAAAAATCTTTCCCTAAAGGAATAGCTCATCCAGAAATGAAACTTCTGTCATCATTTACTCACACTAATGTCATTTCTAACTCATATGCTCTCATTTGTTTCCATGGATCCCAAACGATTTTGAGTCTTTACATAGTTCTTGCACTACAGTTTATAATAATACACAAAACACCAAACACACACCATTAAGGTATCAAAATGTGTGTTGATGTCCCATTTTTTTTTAAAATCTGGGTTTAGAGGTAAAGATTATGTAACCAGATTAGGTGAATAATAATTCAAGGCTGTTATACATTATGTTTTTAGAAGACCTCAAATCTATTCATATGAAGTCCTTTTATTTTGCTTTTTTTTTTTTTTTTTTAATGTTTTTAAGGGTTGACAGCCATAGAGTAATTTACATTGTATAATTACTATAAAATGATTTACATCCACAAAATCCGACGAGATGGTGATAGATAGCTAGATAGCTAGATAGATAGCTAGATAGATAGATAGCTAGATAGCTAGATAGATAGATAGATAGATATAGATAGATAGATAGATAGATAGATAGATAGATAGATAGATAGATATAGATAGATAGATAGATAGATAGATAGATAGATAGATAGATAGATATAGATAGATAGATAGATAGATAGATAGATAGATAGATAGATAGATAGATAGATAGATAGATAGATAGATAGATCTTTTGTGAATCTTTAAAAAGAAATCAAATGATTATTAGTAAAAAGCAAGCATTAAGGTCCACCCATAACCTCACCCAATCATATCTACCGCTGTTCATCTGAAAAATATATAAATGAGATTCACTAAAATGTAAAATGTTTACAAATGTGTGTTAAAACAACAACAGAATGCTCACAGTAGGTTCTGTTTCTCTACAGATTGCGGCATCCGCTCAGCTGGATTATGTTTCCAGAGCGAGCTGAAGAGATTTCTTGTAGGAGGTAATCTAAAATTTCTTCCTCCTGTGGGGTTTCTTTTCCCCCTTCGTTGGCTTTTCAATTCCATCCCATTGTTTTCCTCCTCCATTTCTCAATCTCTTTATCACCATCCTCTGTTTGTTTCAAGGACAGTCATGCAGTCAGTAGGCGATCTTGTTGTATTTCTCGCGCTCTTCTATTCATATCTCTGTTCTCTCTCTCTCAGCCTGCCAAGGTCTGCTGTAGTGAATGGCACACAACTATGTACTCCAGGCCCAGTTTTATTTATAACTCTTTAGTATCATTTAGTAGTGTTGTTAGTTAGTTTTGTATGTTTATCTCTTTTATTACAATTGTGTCTTCCTTGTGTTGATAATACAGTAAAAGGCTCCACAAGTTGGCACGAATCTCACAAAAGCCTTCAGATACCCCAGGTGATTTACTCCTTCCATTTTACATGATTTTTCTTATCATATTATTTATGATTTATGTTTGATTATTCCAACAAATGTTGAGGTGGAATTCCTCAGCTGGTGCCCCGAGGTAAAGGAGGGAAAGGTCATCTAACACACACACACAAACACACACACTTTAAGTGAACACCTCTAGTGTCCTGTGTGAGGCGTACGATTAATTAGTGCCCCGTGTGAAGATCACTACAAGGTCAACCTTAAAATCAATCATAATACTTTAGCTGATAAACCTTAATGTTAAAACAGACTTTATTGAATCTAGACAGACATTTTGGAATTCAAACAGGTGTGAATGGAAGATGAAGACATGAAAGAATTGCATTTTTACTGGTGGATTGAAGCATCTTCAGGATAAATGAAGTGTATGTTTAAAGCAGGTCAACCTTAAAATCAATCATACTACTTGAGCTGACAAACCTTAATGTTAAAACAGACTTTATGGAATCTAGATAGACATTTCAGAATAAAAAACAGACTTTATGGAAGATGACGACATGATAGAATTGCATTTTTACTGGTGGATTGGAGCATCTTCAGGATAAAAGAAGTGTATGTTTAAATTTTTTTTTACAAAGCATTGAACACACTGGACAGTGATGAGCTATATTTTGCATTAAAACACTAAGAATGAAATATGCATGAATATATATATACTGTGTTCCAATACAGTCCTGGTTTTGTTATTTTTAAGTGCCGTTCTATCTGCATTTTCAAAACTATGACCCATACAGTATATCTAAATCTCTTTAAACCTTTCATCTCTAGCAAGTGTGTTGTAGGTCTGAAAATAAGTGAGACAAAGAGCTTTTTTCTCTTGAAATGATTTATATAGAATAAAACATATCATATTATAATGTATATTAAATTACAATACAGTGTAAAATAATAATTTGCCCATGAATGTTTATAGGCCCTCGGCCCTTCAGCACCCGAAGTAGGTGACTTGAACTCTTTTTTGTTGTTGTTGTTTTTATGATGTTTTTTTATTGTGACTAACACATTTGGGCAGGTTTATTGCTGCTGTTTGCATAGAAATATTAAAGAATTTAAACTTCAAATCAAAGTAAAATGATTTGATTTCAGGAATGATATAGATCCCCTCACACCAAGCGGTTATGGTTTTTAGTTCTTTGCGTCTGATTATTTATAGGCTATTTCAGGTGATGGAGGGCAATTGCATACTTCTCTGCATTGCCATTAATTCGGGAAAAAATAAAATATACGCTAGAAAAGAACAGGTATAATACATTATTAAAACTTGAATGTCCCAAGTAAGTACAATAAACATAAAATTAAATGTTCTGTTTATTTAGAGAAGAGACCAAACTTTTTTCTAATCCTTTAATATAGAAAGTTAAAGTATGATTGTGTCAAACCAAAGTCCAAATTAAAATGAAACATGGTTCACTGCATATGCCTTTAAATTCCAGCCTGAAGTGTTTGCCAATTTTCCACATGAGGAAAATGAATAGGACCACCACATGCTAAAAAATGAGGATTTACTAAAAGTAGTGATTAAATCAATCAATTGCAAATTGAACAGCTGTTGAGTCATAATTAGCTTTTTTATTGAGTACTACCAACCAAAAATGCTAATATGACAAAATCGGTCATCACAGACCTCATGGTGTTCCTCCAGGGAAACTCATAACCTTTCCTTGCTACCGTATATTAAAGTAAATTAATGTTATTAAACTGATTTAATTGTGGTAAATAGTGATCTTGCACACAGCACCATTATTATACTTAGAAATAGAATTGGATAATATATATAAACGCCCGTGTTATTTGTTACATGCTTTCTGATCCTCTTCAATTTGTACTTTGGCATATTAAAATTAGGCTTCTTGCGTCTTGTGTGTCCTGTGACTAGTCATTGTATATTTTTAAAGATTGTTTTAATTAATGAATTGTTCGTTCTGTAACTTGTTTTTATTTTACTGTAGCGCTTTGGATTTAATCCCTAAATATATTTTCTTTTACAAACATAGTTTTGCTTAATTAATAAATGTTTGCCATTTATTAACCCACAGAGATTTATAGATTCATTTTATAAGGCTTTTTATTGTTAGTTTTTAGTATACAAAAGGTATATACAAAAGGATGACAAATACGTGCCCACAGTGCCCACAAAGTACTCTGCCTACACAGTGACAGAAAGACATGAAGCGTCTGTATAGTTTGAATTGATTTAAAAAAATCCTTAGCAATGTTAAAACTAAACCCACAATCAGGCACTTGTTAAGGTCATCTGTGGCAATGAGTACCACCTTTTTGTAGTTTTTGTGTCCGGTCCACCTACCTGTACATTATGAACGTGTGTCAGTTCTGCCATATTGAGTCCCTAGCTGTTCAAAATCAAATCTATAATTTAACCTGTGTATGAGAAAGTTAGTTAAAAGCATCTGGAAACGGTAAAAGACATCTTCCAAAGCACTATGCTGGTGTGTATTATTGAAAATATTTGATAGACGTCCCATAAGAAATCAATTCTTTTAAATGAAAACACTGAAATCATGCTTTTCATTAAAGCGTTCCCACAGGTACAATGTAAGCTCCCTGCTGGGTCTGTGCGGCAGAAGGAGGGAATTATTGAAAAAATGACGGTAGGAAATAAAGGGCAATGAGCAGGCAGAGATGTTGAAGACGGCCTTACAGCTGTGACATGGGCCGTCAAAAGAAACTGCTTAAATCAAACAGCAAATCTGACTGCTAATGTAGTCAGTGATGACATCTGCCTTGAGCGAGAGAAGATGAATGAAACAAATGCATTCTCCAAGGCAGGGCAGTGAGATTCATATAAAAAGTTAATATTTTTATTATACTGTGCTGCTTTATTTATATATAAACACATTTTTTAGGGATCGTAGGTGAAGGATATCATAAAAGTCAAGCATTCTTCTTCTGTCCACAGCCCAGTGTCGTGATGGATTGTTGACTCTCTGTTGGTAAAATGATAAATATCAGATCTTCAAGAAGGACTGTGTCAACCACAGCTAAGAGAAGTCGATAAAAGATCGACACGGGAAAGATCTTCCTGTTTCCTTTGTACATGATTGGCTGTGTAAATAGTGAGGCATGTAGAGATGAGTCTTGTGACATTTCTCGTGTCTCTTGTTATCTGTGAACCCAGCATAGACCTTGGGTTTCTGTGATGACTTCAGCTGTCCATAACCGCCTGGTAGCTGTTACTCACAGACTGAGTCATCGTCTGAAAGGTCCTGTCTTCCTCACCACACCGCAGATAGATACATTCTGCCGATGCTGACCTCACAGCAGAGCTAAATATATTCAATCCCTGCATTTTTTTTATTTAGTCAAAAATAACAAAAAAATAACAGGACTGGCGAACCGAAGAGAATGCAGTTTGAATTCCAATTCGATTAGGTAAGAATGCAGATTTGTAAATCACATCAAAATAGGATTAAAATGAATTTTAAAGAAGTTTACATTTAATAAAAGTCGGTGTGAAGGTGTTGTATTTTAACAGTAAATTTCCTTTTTTACTTGAATTATCTGTAAACATGTTGTGATTAGGTGTGGGAGAAAAAAATCGATGCATCGATGCATCGGGATTCTTTCTCTAACGATTCTGAATCGATTCTCAAAGTTATATTTATCCTGAATATAACTTTGTTAAAATAAAAGCAATAAAATTAAACTTCAAGATGGGAATACTGTCAAAGAGATTCTAACTATAAACAAAAAGCATAAAAACTTTTTATTTATTTAAAATGCAAGTTTAGCATATTTGCAAAAATTATATGAAGAATCGTTTTGGAATCGGATCGTGAGTCCCAGAATCGGAATCGGATTGGATCGCGTAGTACCTAAAGATTCCCACCCCTAGTTGTGATAAACATTAAGTAACCCTGATGGTTTTAAAGGTTTAATGGTTCTGCTTAAACATATTACATCAGGAAATCAAAAACTAAATCAGCATTAATAGTTTAAAGCTGCAAGCTGTAACTTTTTTGTTGAAAGGAACATAAAAAAATCAGTGTAAGCTTATAATAATTATTTACAATTTGAGCTGGCAATGGAATGTCAGTTTATCTCTAGTACAACTCACAAAAAGATAAAAAAAATCCACAAAAAAATAAGTACATAAAGTAACATGCATAGAAAGGCAAAAGATTTCAGTATATTTCTCTTCCTGTCATTCCAGTTTCATCATGTGTCATTCCCTTTTAAGTGTAACTTTGCATTCTGACCCTTACAGTCTGCCAAACAGATTATTAATATGCACTAAACACATAGAAGTCTGATGTGATGTAAGTGAACTCCTTGTTCTTTAAACATGGCTCCAGCAGAAGAGGTCTCGCCCCAGTGCACGGCTCCGACGGGCTTGCCTGCTAGAGAGATGATAAGGTTACATTAGGTGGAGGATGCTGTCCATCTCTTTGACAGCACTTACTGTTATACTTAAAACCACTGTCACCAAACTCTCAAAGGAAGACTCCGAGTGTGTTTGTGTGGGTTTACTTTTAGCTGAGACACTTGGAAGAGAGCTTTCTTTTAGGGATGAGATTAGGGCAACCTGGGAATATTTTCATGAGGTCAGTTGATGAGGGACAGAGTTTAAACTGACTGATTAATGGAACATAGTATGTCTTATTTACAGTAAATGAATATTTAGAGTAAGTGTGTGTGTTCAATTGTTGTAATCTGACCATGCAGAACTATATATCTTTTTGGCTGTGGTCGTAATTTGGTCGTTATAATCATATATAATTTATGAATTTACGAAAAGTCCTCATTACTCCTCATTAATCAGGGTTTAAATGACAACTTGGATTAAATGGATTGCATCAAAAATGTTGTCTATATTTGACCGTAGTTTATTCTGTAATTTGCTGTATCTAAAATATGCTAAATAATAAATTACTTGCTTTTATCTATAATTTATTACTGCATTAAGCATTCAAACATCTGCCCCACATTTATCTTTATTATTTATGAAAGAACTGCTAAATATATTTTATTTAAAAAAGCAATTAAGCTGCCAACATTTTAGAGTTTCTTCTAATTTAAATACTTTAAATTACATGAGATATGTGTGTATATATATATTTATCATATATATTTGTATTGTATTAACAGAGACAAATCATCAGACGACAGGATTTATCTGTCAACACATAAAGGTTAAAGAAGCCGCTAAACGCTTGTGATTTTTAACCTGTCACAATTCATCTCTCGAATCTGTCATTAGACTCTAACCTAACATCCTTTGACGGCGCACAAGACTTAGGACTTCCTGGAAAATGCCACAGCCCGCTTAAAGCTGTGTGTGTTAGTTGCTGGTGACAGTCCCCCCCAAATGGCCTGAGCTGTTTTGTTATCTCTACAGCACAGTCCTGCTGTCAGTCATCTCTTTACTGTGTTTTGTGGGTAGCCTTCAGTGAAATCTTTGAACTTCAGTTACATCACTGCTTGTGCTTTATGAGCAAATGCATCTGTTTGTCAATTATTATAGAGTGAATTTCCAAACAAATATGCCGCTAGCTAGTGTGGCTCCTAATGCACAATACATCTGTCTACATCTCTGTGTGTTATATTTATCAGATTTTGTTAGGGATGGGTCATTACGGTTCACTTATAAATTTGAATTCTTTTTGGTGCCAAGCTTGGCCCAATGCTAAACCTTATGGATTCAAGCATTTGGATGTGACATTTTCATGTGTATATATTACCAAAATATTGAACCATTTGTTTATATTTTACTAAAGCCTTGTTGATAGAGTTCAGACATCAATAAATATTAGTCTATTCATCTCTTTTAGAAATTGAAAATACTTTTAGGCAAACCAGTTTTCATTGTCATGCAGATACCTGACACACAACGCACATCAGATGAGATCCGCTGATAAAATTTCGCAGCACAGATAAATGCCAAACAGCTGCATGGATTTAAAAGCTGGATAATGAAGGATGGATTATAATGTGCTGAAGGAGAATCTAGTGTTCAGGAAGTTTCTGCCATCCCCTCCTTCTTATTTTTGCTTGCTCATTCTTTCGTTATGAACTGAGATTTTTAATGTAATGCATTCGGGGGAAAATTAGAAATTATTTGACTTGAATTGTCAACAGTGGCAGGTTAAATTGTACGATCATCTGCCACTATTAGGTATAAAACTAGATATTTGAATTTACGTGATTTAGTTTCCCCATCTTCACCCTTGGCTGTATAAACATTACAAATATTTTTTTTATTTGAAAACCCTGATTACACGTATGGAGGCAGGCCTAGACTAGCGTTTCATCAGATATTATAGGAATCAATTGCGTTTTATTTTCTTCATATTTCACTGATTTTGCTGACAGATCATTTTTACTGGAGACATTCAGACCAGCCTTCAACCAATTTAACAAGCCAGGGTCGCATGCATCCAGTTTCCATGCGTATATTGATTTACAGTATTCATTTGTATTCCATATATGCACCATGGCCGCACACAACGCAGGATACGGCTCATTAGTTTGTGTGTGTTCACGTACATGAATTACAGGAAATGACATAATGACTGAGTACGTGCTTCTAGAAGTACTGCACAAGCCCTGTAGACATAAATTCATTCATTTGCTAAGATTGAACTGCACCCTCCGATGGTGTTGATAGTGCATGTCGTATGTGTTGTTTTAGTAGTCGTTTCGAAAGGAATTATGCAATGTTGCAAACATGCTAAAGTGTAATTTGTTACAACTTTCAGGCTGCTTTTGAGTGCTATAGCTTGTGGATGATGCACAAATCTGAATTGGCTCTTTACAATGTGGAAAGTGTACACTTCTGGATATGTGCCCGGTTACAGCTCTTCTCCATCATTTGATAACTTACACTTGCCATTAACAATTGAAATCGTTCAAAAGTAAGCACATCTCTTGAATACAGCCACAACATGTTTTTTAATCTTGTACAGTTGTTGACGACAACCTTTACTACGTGTGTTTATCGACCTCTGCAGAAAGTTTACAGAGATGGTAAATGTGATAAGTAGTTGAAACGAGTCCAGACCTCGCCAGAGGCTATCGTTCTGATTTTAATCTCCTCTTCAAGAGATTTTACCCCTGAAGGTTGGACGGTCTGTTTTGTTCAGACCGTAGCACTTCACCTGTAGAGGACAATAGCAGGGGACACGGGAGAAAGAAACTGTAATGCACATACAGATCGCATGTTAATCGAATGGATGAGACGTCAATGAATGCAGGCCCATGGAGGACAGATCTCGACTTCCTTCTTATTCCCACAGTCTGAATTGCATTTGCAAGTAAATTGGTGTAAGATGAATTAAATTACTTATTCTTTGCATGTCCTTACATTCAGGGGAAGCAGGAGGGTCAGAAGAGGCTATAAACCCAGTAGATTTGAGTTATCCCTCCAGCGCTGTTGGGGATTCACACAAAATACTTTCTCTTTCCTTATGGGAACATTTAAAGCAAAACTATCCCGTCTCTTTTTGTCGGGTTTCTGGTTGTTACACACATATATATGTGTGTTTAAATTTAAAGTTATTTTTAAGAAATTTTTTTTTATATTCTTTAAATGTTTAAACAAGATACACAGCACCAGTCAAAAGTTTGGATACAATTGACAAAAATGTTTCTCGTGATCTTAGAAATCTTTAAATCTGAAGGTGTATATTTCAATGTTTGAAATTACTTTTGTAGACAAAAAATATTAATTTATTAAATTATTAAAATTTTTAAATGTATATATTTTCGAAGTGGATTACTTGGAGCAAATAATAAATAAAAAGCAGCCAATAAGAGTCCAGCATAGATAGAAATTCCTTCAGTGTTGTTAAAAAGCTTCCCAAGAGTATGATTTTACAAATTCTAGAGAAAGTGTGACTACCTTTGAAGATGATCAGATATAACATAGTGTTTATTTATTTTGGATGCTTTTAGTCACAACATAATTCTCACAGTTACAATTACTACAGTTTTAAAATGTGGAAAAAATCTAAACTATAGCGAATGACTGTTTTCAAACTTTTGACTGGTGTATTTTGTTTACTGGTTTACCATTACTGGTATATGTATTGTTACCAAGAGCTTGACAATGTAAAAACTGTGGTGAAACCGGTTGCTTTTCAAAGTCTGTCATTAAAGTTATCGAGTGTCTCTCGATTTCATCAGTACGTTTCCGAAGCTAAAAAAATACTTTTTTAATATACTTGAATACAATCAGATGTGGAAATCTTTTCACTTAAGATATGTTTTTAACTAGATAACTTCAAATTTTGTATGAATTCTTTACTCATACAAATGTCTTTGTACGTTTTACACCTGTGATCCTTTGTATCTGCAGTCATTTTACTTACAGATCTTTCAGCTTTCTATAGATATTTAAAGATATTAAATACACACATCATTAGGCATTTTTTTTCTCCAGAGCTCTGTGCATACACTTTAAGAATCTTTGTTTAAAGAAATTATTCATGAATAATGTATTTCGCATTTCACAAGATTGACTATTCTATTATTCATAATATAATGTATAACTCGCAGGATAAATGTTTGCATACGGTAATGATAAAATATTATACCAGTCACACATAATTATCTATATTGTTTTTTTTACAGTTTGTTAGACTTTCTATAGAGAGAAGCTTTGTTTTTTGGTTTTTGTCCTCTCTCTCACCCAGTCATATCCTCTCTTCATCTCTCTCCTCTCGTTTACACAGCACTCTGTAATTCGTAGCTATTTGTGCTGGACGCCAAAAGGTTGCCTGCCTCTCTCACAATCAATCTTTTCTCATTTTTCGGCACGTGAGAGGAATGAAGAATGGTCCACTCATGTGGATTCTGAAAAACAGAACCCCCCCGGATTTCATCTTGAATCGCGTCCATGTGTCCTTCTGATCCCGCTGCGCTTTGAGCTTCCCCATGCTGCAAATATACAAGTAATGCTTTCCTGTCATATAAAGCTCATCTTTCTCTTCACTGCAAGGACTTCTGGGTAGTCATGAATAATGTTTGAGAAACTGCATTGAAAAATTAAACTAAATGGTTTTGGCAATTTAGACATTTGTGCACTATTTACAAAATAAGTGCTAATTGTCTGATGTAGTGAACAGCATCACCGCCCATTAACAGAAATATTATTTGAAAGAGATGCTGTGTTCGTTTTATTGTCATGACAGAAGTAATTTATCAAATGATGATCAAATCCAGTGTTGTGCGGACAACATGTGCGGTGTAGTCGAAATGCACTTTCAGCATTTTTAAAAAGCCGATCCACGTGTGGATCACAGCAGTAGAGCGATTCCGTACCGACCCAGTAAAGTTTCCTGCCAGATTCCTGTCGCCTGCTGCGTTTCAGAATCAGCCCTCGAGATTCGCATTCAGCGCTATTTTTTGCACCTGATTAGCATAAATCCTTTAGGGAATCAGCCACTAAGACAAGTTCATGTAAATAAAAACGGCTACAGCTCTAGTGTATTGAAACATTAAAAGCATATATTTTAAGAACATTCGTAAAGTCCAAGACGATACCGCAATCCATACTGTCAGATCAAAGCGCCACACTAAAAGCCTCGGGGTAAGTCAACATGGCAGCTGTCCGCCGGTGTAGTTTATCTATTGGATGTACACCTTTCTCCGCCCACAGCGTATGGATTGTACTGTCAGAGAATTGCGGAGTTGGGATAATGTACTTAGGCGGGGTGGCTCTGGTTATGTGTGTTAGCAAAGAAGCCGCGAATCACGGCGGTGATTGATTCCTCCCGTCAGACGATGTAGATTCACTTTCTCAGCCCGTGTCAGTGTGATTTACTCGCTGTCTAATCCAGGCCTTGAGCTAGTCTGGTGCTCTCCCGGGGCGGCTTTTCACGCAATCCAAGGAGAACGAATTTCCCAACTCGACTTCTAAACCCAGGCATTTATTGAATTACCCCCAGAATCAGAGGCAAGGCGTCACATGGCTCCTTTACTATACCCCGTTTAGATGAGATGTATCCAAGGACCTGTAAAATAAACAACGAAAGCCTTTTGTGAGTGTATAATAAATGTTACCGTTATTTATTTAGAAGACTCGAAAATGCCAATAGATTTGCATTATAGAACGTCGAGGGAAATATTGAACTTGCCATATTTGTAGATTCAGCTGCACAGATAAAATGAGCCATTTTGAAGGTCTGCCGAGCGGTTTGTATGCCCTGATTTACTTCATAAATTGGAGAACGGAGGGCTGAATGAAGAATGTGTTGTTGACATCATGACAACAGATTGTTTCCTGTTTCGCTCTAGTAAAACTGGGTGCAATTAACAATGTTTGGATGATCACTCAATTGCAAGGAGAGATGCAAATATGTTTGATGTCACATGCCAACTGTGATACATTTTTACAATTTTACAATGTATAATGTTAATATTTCTTTTAAGCTGTATTACCACAAAAAACCGTCAACAGTAGTTCACCCTTATGTCATTCCAAACACGTATGACTTTTTGTCTTCTGTGAAATAGATTTAGAAAAATGTCAAAGAGTTCAGTCTTTTTCATATAATAATAATAATAGCTTAAATTAATGAAAAGCACCATAAAAAAGAGCAAGTATGATGCACATTTTAATGTAATCGTCAAGTGTGTACATTGAAATATGTTAAATGGGAAGTCCTGCCTCTTGTATAATGTGTTAATGGTGTAAAAAATCAAACGTATTTCTCAGAATGTGAGCTAGCGGAGCATTTTTACGTAAATATGATCAGCAGACATTAATGAAAGCCTAATGTTGAAATGTTTTGGCAACTTGTTTAAGAGAATGAGATGTTAGAGATGTTCGAGATATCTACCGATGTGATGAGGCCTCCACAGACTGTTTTAGGTTAGCATCTCTGTTGTGCATGACCACTGCTTTCCCCCATGAGAGAGATTTTAATTGGTCTCTGAAGTTCTCATTAGCATAAATGTGACATTTTACTGTGCTTTAATATCACGTTTAGACTGCATTTGATGAGTTTTTCATAAAAATGCTTCATTTCCCACTGCTAAAACTATTAATAAACTTCGACCAAGTTTCAGATAAAGGGCAACTTTGTCATAGAAGTTCAGCACTGTCTTTTCATTTGATTGCATTCATATAATCATGTTTAACATGTGTGGTTGTCATGTTGCTTTTAGTCATTGTTTTTCCTGGTATTTATTATTCTTGTTTTTATTATTCATATTCTTGGTTATAACTTTGTATCCCAATGAAGGAAACTCACCAAACTTTGCATGCATGAACTGTCTGTAGCTAATTGCATCTCATGTAATTTTGGGATGATGGTTGCTTGGCAACTAGTGGGGTAAATTTGCAATTTTCCAAACATCAGTCCCATTACCCTGTTTGAGCTGACACTAAACATTTCACATGAAAGTCCTTCTCTTTGTATGGGATGAAATTCTCCCAATCATCCTTAGGTTTTACCATGTAAATGTTTTAGTATTTGACTTTTTAGAGAATAATATTTTATTTTTAAGAATAATGAAGAAATTAACAAAAAGGATACAATTATGAAGATATTTTGTATCTTTACATTTGCAGCTCAGCATATTTAGTTACATTTTATTAAATCCAGTTAGATTTTATAACATTGGTTATTGGTAATGATGGCCAATTGTGTAACTGGAATCTTGCAAAAGGTCTCGTGCTAACATTTTGCTCACGAACATGGAAATAATTTGCTTTTAGCTGCGCCCGTGGTTCTATTTGCTAAATTCTTCATTCTCTTCAGTTAAATATTTATTCCAGTCACACTCATGGCCTTTCATCAAATGTGAAATTATCAGGTTTGTTCGTCTGGTTAAACAACTCTTGCCTCGATGCCCAGACTCCCATTGCCTCACTGGCAGTGAAGCGGGTGGATAAATTTGGTTTTGGTAGCAAGCGCTCTATGCAGTCATTGCACTTCAAAGCCTCTCCTGCGGTGGACTGCCTCAAGGAGCGGCGCATTTGTTGCAGCCGGTCACTGTTGCGTTTTATTTTATCCGCTATGGCTTGGGGCACAACACATGAATTGACCGTTGTTTGGTTACTTTGAACGTCTTGCAAGCTTGGCACTTAAAGCAAACTTATGAGTTTCTCTTAGGGTGTGAGAGCAAGTTGGGTCTTAACAAACTAGTTTAAGGAGGCTGGTTGGGCATTCTTCAGGAATCCTCTGTGGTTTATTTCTATTGTCCTAAGGCAAATGCTGTACTTGAAGCTATAAAAGTTTGGCCAGTGTGTGCAATGCATGCAGTTGAATCTGAAGGCACTTTTGTTTATGTATGTGTAAATCTGAGTAGCAGTTCTTTCATGGTATATATGAAATATTCAGTAGGACAAAAGAATTCATTTAATTCAACCTTCCTGTAATGTACCATCTAATATGAATATTCGCGATCTGGCTCTCCTTTGAATACATCCAGGAAAAGCAAGGTTAGGCTGTGAAAAGTCATCAAAGAGGCTGCCATTTTGCAAAATGTGCCCCACAAATTGCCTTCTCTGCCCCTCTGGTTGTGTTTTTGTGGTCCTGTCATCCATTTCTTGCAGTATAAGGTCATGTGTCTTTGGGTAGATGTGCGTTGGGAAGAGCTGGCTTGTGCAAGCATGCTTAATTTGTGTCGTCTATTTGCATAATGGGCTTAAAACTCTTTAATGTAAAATGCCTTGTGAAAGGAACATTTCCAACAAGATATACAGTACAACCTACTCCAGTGATGTTTCCTGCCAAGACAAAAATGTCAAGGCAGTCATTGGGTGTAAATGAGCATTCTTTTATAGTGCCTACTACTCATCATACTGTATATTGCATGCTGTTGTATATGATATATAATAATGAAAATCATATAGTACACAGCGTGCAACAATAAATGTTTTGAAGTGCACGGAATTGTTTCTGAATTTTAAGTTGCACTTTTTATTTCCAGATAAACTTCATTGTGTTGGAACTAAATGCTGCATAATACAAACCACCAGAAGACAGTATGTGCCAGCTTTTGTATTGCTATTCTAAATTTTATATTACATTTTTATTTCATAGTACAGTATTAATATATATGATAAATTATATTGTAAAATAATAATATTTATAATAAATATTAATAATATATTTTATTATTTATTTTTTATATTGGTAGTTTCTTTCTAATTTAGTTGTCATCATGTTGTAATGTAAAGAGAAGTAGGACTGGATTAGATGAAGGTGTCTGCATGGTTGGTATAGTATTTTCGTTAGCAAATCAAATGTGTTTTATTTTTATTTCCAAATTTCTCAGATGTCCAGCGATTGTAGTACCTTTTTTTCTTTAAGCACTACAATTCAGAAGTCATTAAGTAGACAGCAATAGTGATTATCAGTCAGATGTATATCAAGATCATTATCAGCCTGACCATTCTCAAGCTTCTTGAGCTAAGATAAACTCTTTTTATTACAGATCAGATGCACAGGTTATTATTTTAAGAGTGTTAAATTGCTATTCGGAGCACATACATCTCTTAAGCGTTTTAATGGGTTGTTAAACCGTAGGCACAGATTACTACAGCAGCATGACAGATATTCTGACAACTCTGAATCTCATGACATTGAAGTGTTTGCTGCCACTCCAATGTGATGAGATTGTAATTGCATGTGAAACTATAACAGTGGGAAAAAAATCAATTTAAATATATAACTGTTATTGCTGCATATGTCGACAAGTAACATAAAACACAGACTCTAGTGTAGTTTTTTTTTTTTTACTTTTTAACAAGGTAAACCTTGACAGCTAATTTAATGTAGCTACATGGATGACTGCCAAACTCTACCAAATAAACCACATCGACCAAGGCCCAGATGCTCTTGAATATGATTTTACTTGACATCATTGACATTTCGCGAACAAAACTGAGTCTTGTTAGGTAAAGTTTGATTTTATGGTCAAGTAATGTTTTGAAGTTGGTTTTGAGTGTGTTTCTCAGTTGTTTTCTTTGGAGTGGAAAGACATTAAGTTTATTGACTATACAAAGTCCATAGGAATTAGGGCGTTCTGTTGGAAGATGTTTACCTCATTAGAGCGTGAACAAAGCATACAATATATATATATATAGATGGCTTTTCAAATCACAGTATAAGCTAGTTCAAGTTCAAAGTTTATTTGTCACATACAAATCATACACAGTACAACATGCAGTGAAATGCTTTGACGCCTGACCGAAAGTTAGCTTTAAGAGGGAGGAAGGGAGAGGGAGGGAGAGATTGTACAGGTTACAATATAGTGCATATATAATATCCAGTAACTACAGTATATACAGTAAATACAGTAGATACAAATGTACATACAATATACATCTATATACAGTGTGTTCATAAATAGTGGGGGAGGAATGAATGTATATAAATACAGTATGTACAGTAAATAATACAGGTGTAAGTGTGTAATATATGAATGTAGTGTACATTATACATTATGTGCAAACGTGTACATATACATTACATATACATTCAGTGCATATACATTTATGTGCAATATGTGCATATGTGTGTGGAAGGAGAGTCCTTGTCAAAAAGCGAGTCCTGTGCAACTGTGTGTGGAAAAGAAGAAATAGAGAAGAGTCCTGTTTGTATGTGTGTGTGTTTGTGTTATGCCGGGTAGTTCTGGTTGAGGGTCCGGATAGCTTGTGGAAAGAAACTCCTCCTCATTCTCTATTATTGGGGTGGTTGAGGTCTTTCCCAATCTTCCTGGTCCTGGTCAAGCAGCGTTTATTGTAGATGGAGTGCAGGTCAGGAAGTTCAGTGCGGATGGAGCGCTCAACTGATCGCACCACCCTCTGTAGAGCTCGTCTGTCCTGCTGGATGCTGTTCCCGAACCAGGCTGTGATGCTGCCTGTCTCAACGGTGCAGGTGTAGAAGGTCCTGAGCACCTGAGAGGGTAGTTTAAAGTCCTTTAGGCATCTGAGGTGAAAAAGTGCGATGTGAACACCAAGATACCGGAAACTGTCCACTCTCTCCACTAGGGTCCCGTTGATCGTAAGTGGTTGATAGTTCCTCCTCTCCTGCTTTGTACTAAAGTCCACTATCATCTCCTTTGTCTTGCTGACGTTCAGGAGGAGATTGTTTTCCTGGCACCATAACTCCAGGTTTTTGGAGCTCGAGCTACTGTATAAGTTCAGTATGCTTTTGCTGTAAACAGTGAAAACGTTGTGGGTGAAAGATGTTTCGCACAATATGGCCATCAGTTGTGAACTTTGAGTAAATGAACTTTGAGTCTGCATGCAATTGCTTCAGATTATTATAAAGCAGCAACAGATGGTAGTTGTGATCACAGGGCCAGGCTTGTTAGTTTTGAGATTTGCATGACAACACATGTCAGAAACAAACCTGTTCAAGGCCACAATACCACTGGTTATGTGAGAGAAGGGATTTTATTTGACTCTTTATTATACTGTTAACATGCATATTTGACAAATAAATGAATAAATAGTCCGGAAATACTGTGCAATGTTTATTTGATTATTACACAAACTATGGAAGAAATTAACTAGGGACTTTAATAACAGTTTATGTACATACTTTTTTGTTTGTTTCTTATCTTATATGTATATCTGATGTATTTCTATACACATAGTTAAATGTTTTACTTGACTAATATTGCTCATGCCATGTCAAGTCTCTAAACATTTAAAAATAGTTCTGGTTTTGTCCACTGGGGGCATACAGCAGTTAAATCAAGCAGATTTCAGTCATAACTCACTTTAAAACTCACAACACATGGTACAAATGCAGATTTTATTATATTCAGAGTTTGCTTATCATATAACAGTATGACGTTGTATTTGGTCTTCTAAAAAACAACACAGTGATGTAACCCTAACCAAAGAAACAATGATATATGTTCCCCTTGAAAAGCCCAATGACACTAAAGTTAATGATTATACTTGTGGGATGTCTTTAATTAATTCATTCGTTTAAAAAAAATGCATCTCAGTTAAACCCCATGTGAACTGGGATTTATAAATAACATTCAACCTCAACACCTTCAAGTGTCTCACTCTATCATAAACAAGCTACAGTACACAGACTAAATTGTTCAGTTTCTTGCAGTTTGACTATATCATGCTTCACTTCATTTGACGTTCCATTTGGTGCGAAGCACGTGTAAAACACAAATATTCTCATATTTCCTTGTCAAAGCAAAATGAACGCCCAGCTAGATGATTAAAGGTGCTCTTTACTCTGGGATTTTTCCCTCACGCTGGCGGGTAACACAGGAGCACATATAAAACACAAACATCCGACCACAGCCGATAGTCCAAATCAGTAATGGAGATTTTATTAATGTCTTTCAGAGGTCAGGCCACGCCCCTGCAGCACACCGACTCCAGAGATCCCACAAGAAGTATATGCACTTTTTTTTGTCCAAATGCTTATGTTTCTGTATCTCATCTGGCAGGTCTGGGCACTGGTGATGTTAAAATCATGGGTGTGATTCCCAGGGAACACATGAACACATGAACATGAAATTAATTCCTGTCATTTAAAATTTGTGCCAAATGCATTCATGTAAAAGCAATACAGGCTGTCATGCTCCAAAAGCACAATAATCTCTATATTCCATATGGTCATTATATTCCATCTCCTTTGAAGTCATGCAACAGTGCTTTTGTGAGGAACAGACCTAAATTTAAGCCTCTCAAATCTCAAGTGTGCTTACATGGAAGAAATAAAATCACACGGGTTTTAAAGACATGAGGATAAGTTGAATTATAAATGTATTTAACAATTCAACATACACTGTAAAAATGTCTGTAATTTTAACAGAAAAATAATGTAAAGATGCTACAGTAAAGACCTGTTAATTGATTACCAGTGAACGGATTTAACAAAACATTACATTTAATTATACTGTAAAATAATGTAAAATGTAAGATTTTTAAAAGCAAATGGTTTGAATTACCATATATTTTACTGTAAAAATCTGGAAAATATTCAACAAGATTATACGTGCACGTTTACAGTAAAATAATGTTAAAATTATGTTTTTGTAATCTAAAAATACAAGTTACACTAAAATATACGGTGAGAAACTGTTAAAGGACATTCCCATAATTCCCTGCGCGACTCTTTACATTTGTTAATATTTCCTTTCAAAAAGTAATGTTTCTTCTAATATTTATTACCGGATGTGTATATTAGAGTGTTTTAGGTTTCATTTAATGTTGTTTAGTCAATGTTTATAGCATTTTTTAATTGTCACATGTTTTACCCTAATGGTGATGTGTGATTGTGTGCATGACACTGGGCGCCATTTCTATAGTGGTTATAATATTTTCTATGGAAAAGCCATTTGTGATGAACTCTGTTTCGTCATGTTGCCATCCATTTTACTACCTGTATTATGGTGGTGAACTTGAGTAAATTTAAAGACACAAAGCAGAATTATAACAGTTTTATCTTGTATGCCAGTTAAAGAAATAAAGTTAAAGTAATATATACGGTTAGAAACTGTAAGATATACAAAACATTTGTATAATCCATAAAAGTTTGCCACCATATTTCTCACAGTTATTAACTGCTAAATTGTATACATGATTCCTATATTTTCAACGAAGAGTTACTGGCAACTGCAGTTGCCGGTATTTCAACGTAAAAACAACATATTTTTTTACAGTGTAGAATCCCAGTTTAAATCATATAGTACTGTGTGTGTGTGTGTGTGCTTTAACTAATCATAATATGCTAATGTACAGTAATTGATCTCTACTGGTGTAGTGTGTATATTTTATTTGCATTGCAAATTAAAAATGATTCACTTTTAATTATATGGCATATGTATTGATGTGTATATTATACAGTACTTTATATGCTGTAGTAATTTAAAGTCATTTTCAGTCTTCTGGGTTATGCTGCAAATGCACTAAATTTATAGACAGTTGTCTTAATCTTAATAGCGGTATGTGCCGAAATGTGTATTAAATCAGGCAAAATTAATCTTTACTACAGTCCAATATTGTTCTATTGAGGTCAGTTAGTAAAACTGGAAACGTGTTCTGACTGATTAAATATAATCTTTCCCTCTTTACTTATACAGTACATTATGAGCTCAGGGAAAACTAGATTACGGCACATAATCTAATTACAATGTTAATTGGTAAATGGGGTCCACATATACTGTAGATATGCTTTACATTAAAAGTTTTATTACCCAGATGATTCACACAAGCTAGGCCAGTTTTATCAGTCATTCTGTAAAATACTGGTTCCAGTTGTAAAAAAGTCCTTTTTGACTGCGCTGGTTTCGATTTTTATACTTCCCTACAGCTACAGTTTCTTTTATCTCCTTTAGTTTATCCACCCTTGTGTGTCGTTGGGTCATTTTTTTCCTAAATGGTGTCCTGTGAATTTATTTTGTGGGGAAAAAGTGCTGACCGGCAACAGATCCCGTGATACCGTGGAGTCGGTCACAGAACTGCACAGACTAGCAGGTACCGTGTCGGTGAAATTGTAATTACAGGCTTTCCAGCAACTGTCAAGAGACTTCCTCATCTCGGTTTCACAACAACTGTGACTGCCGTGATATTTCAAGAATGACTGATAAGATAATTTTAGTGGGAGGTGGAGAGATGTGTACGTGTTGGTTCAGTCATGTGATGATGTGTAAATGCAGGGTCGTTTCAGCCTTAAATCCGTTTGTTAAGTGTCCGATTCATATTACATGCAAAACTACGAAACGCTCATCAAAATAGCAATCAAATTTCCTGACTGCAATGTAATTTCTGGGTGTTTGGTGCAAAAGTTTCTATTGTGAATATAAAGTTTGATATGATACAGTATGAGTGCTCGTGCGGAAAAAAAAAATATTGCTGGATTTGCTGAATTTTATTTTTTGTAAAAATACTTATTTTTTGTACAAAAATTTAGCGTATTTTCTTTATTTGTGTTTTTTATTTCTATGCATGTAATTGTCAAATAATGCTTCATTTTGCGCATGAAAAAAGCAGTGCTTCAGCAAAATTCAGTCTTACTAATGTGTGAAAAACGACATCAACCATGAATGACTCGGAGTACCTTAAAACCCATCACCTAGAGTGCATTACTGCATGACACAAGTCATGCTGGGAGGCAGGCAAATCGTACCAATCACTGAAATTTCCTAAAGCGCTCTGCTTAGCATCATACTGTAATACAGATGCTTATCTAACCTCGTTCCCTGTCTTTTCTTCAGTAGATGGATAATGCAGTGGCTTCATTAGCCGAGCGTCCTGCTGTGAGGAGGCGGCTGCTGCTGCTTCTGCCATACTTATATGGGTTATGTGAAAGTGTACCTCTGAGAATAAAGAGAGAAATGTAGCTGTGTGTGTCCTACAATCACACCATTATCTCTTTACTGCACTGAGGACTGAAGATATTGATGGTGTGTGCAAAAGATACTTTGATGGTTTTACTGCCTAATTAATTTGATTGAACAGCAAAGTTATTAGCATCTATTAATTTACCTTTTTATTTGAGCCGTTTAGCTTATCTGAAACTTTAAGTTCAGCTTTAAGTTATGCTTTAAGTACTATTACCCATGGGACTAGTTTTTATACATATTTTCAGCTGTACTTTTTATTTTTGTAAAAATTACCCTAAATTTAAAGTGTTGTAGTATTTGTTACTGTGTCTCCTCTTGTTACTTTTCTTCATAAAGAACCTTCAACAGTTGGTAAAACGGCAATTTTTTACCTTTCTATAGTGTAAAGAATCGTTTTTCACTAGAAAGAAACTTTAGTGAAACAGAGAGGTTGTTTGCAGTAGCGCTCCTGACCAAACATTTTGGAGGGGCAGTTTCTGGGTCGTAAGCTATCCATGAATGCACAGGGAACTGGGTTATTTAACAAAACAAACAAACAAAATTTATCATTAATCATCATTATCATAAATTATCATAAAATTGATCATTAATTGACAATCTTTCAAACGAGTTCTTCAACAGAAACTGGACACTAGTACACGCAGAATGATCTGTACTACTCGCCATCTTCACCGTCTGACGCATTCGCTTAACTGACACAGACTCATATACACTTTGCTGACGCGGATTAATAATATTGTCCGGAACTACGTTCAAGTGACGTAAAAGCAAGTGGGGCAGTTTCAACATCTGCCCATATGGCTCTCAATTAGAGCGCGCTGCAGTTCCTTTTTCACCACAAATTTACATTGAGAAAATGTGTGGCGCTGTTGAGCTCGGGAGGGCAGAGAGACCCTCTGCCCCGCTTATCAAACCTGAAGCAATGCGATGAAATTTTAACAAATCCACCTCACTTTATGACTTATAACAGTCTAAAATGTTTTCAGAATAAGGATGAACATTTTTGAGTTAACAGTTAATTAGGACTGGTCCAGTTTTTATAGAGTTCTATGTTTTCAAGCGGCCGAATATTTTGGTGCCTGCCCATACAGACGAGCCACGCCTGGTTGTTTGGATTTTGAAGGTTCTTTATGAAACCATTTAGGTAAAAAAGTGCATAAACCAGTGCATAAACTATTTCTTATTCATTTTACATTTATTTCCACTACCATTATTAAGGCTGCATAAGGCAAATGTAAATATTGCAATGGTTTGCAAAAATTGAATGATTTTAATACTTCAAAAAAGTTTTAGGTCAATGCAGATACAGGAGCAAAAAGATGGGCACATAAATGTCCAGTAGTGTGTGTCCTGCCATGTGAAAAATAATCAGGAATAATCAGAAATAAAGTGAAATTGTTACACGGGTACCGTGCACACAGGAGTCACGGAGACAGGAACTCCTCATAAACACTTTTACTTGGAACAAACAGAAAATACATCCAATGGACCATAAGAAGCAGACCACGATACCAACTTAAATTAACAACAACACTAGACCAAGAACAAAAGAAAACACACGGCTTAAATAAGTCCATTAATGAAGGTGCCAGGTGAAGGTGATCAATGATGGAGGCTGGTGATGAGGAACAGGTGCGTGGAGTGCAAGGGATTATGGGCAATGGAGTCTTGGGGAAACGTGAGGCTGTAACAGAAATGCATATGTAAACACAATTCAAAGTATTTTGGGGTCTTTTTTGCCTTTATTCTTTATAGGAGAGTAAGGAGTCAGTAGTAATAAGCAGTGATAGATGTGATGTGGGATAGGGATGTGACCTGGGCATGTGCACAGACCACAGCAATACAGCTCTGACACAAATCACCATTATTACCAGAATGGACAGGCCTTATATTTGATATGCTAATCAGGTTTCTGTACAGTATGTCACCAGGCATCCAACTACACTGTAAGTGTGTAAATCAATAAGCAGAGAATGCAGTAATACAGGAAACCGTGCAGGACCCACAGGCTAATGCAGAGAACACCTTTCCTCCTCTCCTCGATCTCTCCTGCCTTCTTTCTCTTTGTAGATATGTGTGTGTGTGAGAGAGAGAATGATGCTTTTCAGGCTCTGCCCAAGCATCCTTAAGGGAATATTAAGAATTCCTTGTGTTTGTATGTTTCTTGCTCAATACCACTGAGGAAACTTATGCTCTTTTTTGCTTCTTCCAATGACCTAGATTCAGTGAAGCATCTCTGCCTGCCACAGACCTTCACGTGAACATACTCTCATGCTTTTTTATCACATTGATTATGAATAATCATGATTTATGGTGAGATGTCTTTAAACATGGCATTATTTTGTGATGGTGTCTATTATAATATGAAGTAACCGGTGGATGGGCGCATTATTTTTAACTGTTCCTAGCCAAACTGCGGTTTGCATACATTGTGTATACTGTACGTTGTGGACTACAGGCTAATAGGAAGCTCATTATCATCAGCATTAGATTTAGCGTAATTGGACTGAAGCATATGGCAGGAAAAATGCTCCACATTTTTAACATTCATCAGTTTTCTCTTAGTTAACAGAAATGCACCATCAGTTTTTCTTGTACACCTTCTTCTCCAGGCGTGTAATGAGAATGTACATGGACAGAATAATGGATTTCTAAAGCTTACTTGGTTTTCTTTCTTGTTCTTTTGAAAGTTAGGCAAGTTGTTATTACCCACAATGCACTGTTGTTAACGGGGCAAACTCTATTACTTGAGCCTTATTTGGTTACCTTCCAAAACGCATCAAGGGCAAGTTCCTGAGGAGAATTTCCAATTTTATATAACTCTGTATTTCACATACTCCTATTCTTTTAGGAATGAACATCAAATAACAGAAACAAAGAGCAAGTTTTTGTATTCCAATGGGCATTTAATAATGAAAAAAGAATTTATCCAAGAATACAAAAAATCTCAGTGCTGTGCATTATGTGTATTCTAATGGTAAAACACCAGCGCTATCATTAATTCAATGTATAATGTACAGTTTACCGAAAAAATATATTCCTTTTTTATTGTGTTAACCTACTGAAATGACATAAAAATATCAGTCTATGTTTTAGTTAAAGGCAACATACTTTGTAGGATTTAATTAAAATGCACAAATGAGAAGCAATAATACCCAACAAATGGAGAAGAGATAACTCTTCAAAGAGCATTACATTTTTTTATTTTCATTTTTATGTGCCCATTTATGAAGAATATGGACTAGTTCTGAACTTTAAACAAAAACGCTTCACATAGGAACAGTATTTTAACCATCAAATATTGACATCTGAGTTATCAGTATGGTGAAAACCTTTGGTAAAAAACTTAAGTTTTTCATGGTAAGGTTGACATTTGCATGGAATGGCCCGTACACACCAGGGATGACATTTTCCTTTTTTTTTAAGGGGGAAGTTATTCCTTTAATTGCAGTGCATTTGTCAAAAATATTTTTTTCATGTTGTATCAGGAGTCCTTCTCTGTTGTTGCTTGTTGTGATTTTGCTGAGTAAGGTATGTTCCTGAGTCTGCCGTGAGAATGTTCTGCAGTGAGATGTTTGTACTACTGGCCCAAATCCACACCATTTTCCATATTTAAATCAAATCTGATAGTGTCACCTCCCCATGGACTTCAGTTCCCACAATCCTCTGCTTCACCGTCAGCCATCTCTGATTACCCTCACCTGCACCTCATCATCTTGGACTCAGTCTTGGGTATCAGTCAGGTCTCATTTGTATCTAGTTGTCTACTCTAACTAATATGGTTACCTACCTGATCTCCTGGCCTTGGTTTACCTAGATTTTGTCATTGTCCTCCTCTGTCAGTGTTTTGGATTACTCACCTGTTTCCCCTGTGGATTGTATTTGGATTACTCCACTGCATCTGTGTTTGTCTACTCTTCACTCAAGTAAAGTCAATTTATGTTATTCTCTGTTATCCTTATTGTGCTTCTTCATCCCAACACCACCCATAACAGATTTATGTAATTTTTACCAGCATATTACTATTTGGACTAAACACACATTTGTGAACATTTGTTTGTTTAATCTTTTAAATGAACATTAATATTTTAATATAATTTTTTAGTTAAGGTTTACTTGTTTTGTTCTTCTTTGACCTTTCCATCAATATACAGTTTGTCATGATTAGATTAGACAAATCCTCTAGACCTCATAGAGTGAACAAGCTCTGCCAGCCGATTCCTCTTAGTTCTTATACAAGAAAGTCACTTGGCATGGTGCTGATGCCCATGTCATCACCATAACAACCACTGTAGATTGACTCATGCTGAAAAAATAATGTGCTAGATTTGATTAGATTAGATTTGATTTGATTAGATAACCGTGTGGTCAATCCTAAATATCAGATTTGAAAAACTAATTGGAATTGTCTGCAGTGTGATAGCCCTCAGATCTAAAACCAGCCTCACATGTGCCATCAAAGGGAACATTCAATCACGAACACCAGAATTAAAATCATGAGATGTCAGATGCTCAATAATCTTCAATAGGATTAGAGAGAGACGGGTTTTTGGCATTCAGATTTGCAATTGATTTTGCCGTTACACTATCACTGCCTATTACACACCGATACAAAATGAGTTGACATTTGGTAAGATTTGTCTGTTTCTAGCGTGCTCTTCAGACCCGAACAACTCTACTGGCATGTTAGACCTAGGATGATATTTGAGATGGCAACAGATTCTTGGCTCACTGGAGGAGACACTAATTACTTGCTTTGTACTGTAAAATGGCTGCCAACTGGATTGTGCTGATGGAAAGTGTATCTGGATGCGCTCTTCCCCCGTGGTTGTTGACTGTACTTTCTGTAAGCGACGTGAGTTGCTTCAAAAAAAGTGTACATAATGTTTCTACAAACAAAAAAGGAGGTTTTCAAATCAGAAAAATCGAGTTAATGTCTACAAACCAGCATCAATTCAGGTTTACATAAAGTTTTAGTACATTTTAGTTATTGCAATGCAATACAATCAACAATAGCATCTTTGTTAGATCACTACCCTCTTATTAAACTTGAAGTAAGTTTAGAGGAAGGGCAAATTAGTAGCCAAATTAGTCATTTTGATTAAAAAAGTCTTTCATTTTACTTGGAATAGTATGCACTTATAGTTTACAGTAAGACTAGTAATATGCATTAAGAAAGTAAATATGATCAATTTGATATTTTTTTTAGTAGTTACAAACTATGTTTTCAGAACATGCAATGTTATATTGATTTTTCAATTGCATTCACACATAGCAAACTGATTCAACAGTTTTAAAGTAGCTTCTGCACTGGCAGGTTTATGCAATGCCTGTAGTTCTGGGATGTTATCCAATACTTCCAGAAACCTGTACAAAGTTACTGTCCCCTGGCAGGCAGAGACTAGTGTCTCTAGAGTCCTCTGATGTTTTGGTCCTGCTCTGGTGCAGTGACTCCATCTTTGATCGTCATCTTTCCTGCCAGTCTGCTGTAGTGTCCTCTGCAGTAAGGTCTGCTGTGATGTAGTGTACACTTCTCTCTGGTGTCTGGATACGCTGGCACAAGCAATATTTGCCTTCAGCGTGCCAACTGCCCCCTGTTCAGTTTCTGGTGACATTTGAGGGGTAATAATAGATAAAGAAAACCTGATTCATTGTGAATGTAGAAGACTTTTTTTTATCAGAAACCGATAGCTGTTTTTGTGTCATATTAATGTTTTAGATAATTTTACAAATCAAATAATTTACTTATTTACAAAATAATTCATGTGAATAGTTTAACCTGATAAATGTCAATGTACATATTGATCACACTTGAACTACAATTATTTATATTTTGGATAGTTTAATTGAAAATATTTAATATTACATTTAATAATATTTCATATTAATATTTCGTTTTCCATTTTATTGTTTTTTTTTCCATTTCCTCCTTTTTGATAAACTGAAGTTTATAGAAGTTGTAAAAGTTTTTTTTTTATATACACTTATCTTTAAATTTTTTTACCATGGTTTATAGTAAAAGTGTAGTATGAAACTATGTTTTGGTACTGTTTGTATTACCATAGTTTTACACATCACAATTAAACTATGGTTACTGCAGTAAAACCATGGTTAATTATGGTTTTACTATGAATAAAACAAAAAACTATTGTATTGCTATACAATAGTTAAACTACTTTTAATTTTTGTAGGGGTAGGCATTTACCAGCATTTACCTTTTGTCCAGTTAACGACTTACAAAAGTAAGGCAAATTCTTCAAAACTTACCTGTGAAGTCCAAACCCTTTCACCTTATGATGATGCACTGTAAAAAATGCCTTTCTTAAAACAAGCAAGATAAACTTGCATCTAGTTAAAATGTACTAAAATCTGGCAAATAAAATCTGTCAATGAAGTAAGCAAAACTGACTTTCTAAAATAGCATAAATGTCTAGTCACTAATGAAGGCTACTGGATCTTAAAGCTAGATGACTAGATTACTAGAAAACTAGATTTTTAAAGCACTAAATAATGAATAAGTTAGTAAAAATGGCCTGAACCTGATCTTTAATCTAGTCACTTACAAATACTGTTGGCTCTTAAAACTACACAACACTAGACTCCTTTAAAACTGGGCAGTTTTCACTTTTTATAAGCAGTGAATAGATTGTTTTATATCAATCAAAAATATCAATCAAAAAATTACTTTTACCTTTCTAACGTTTCTGGAAATTACAATTTTTAGCAGCGTTATGGTCATAAAATTATCAATCTCACCAAACATGCACAAAAAGTATACCTGTTGCTTATTTCTAGTAAAATCTTGCTCAAAGTGAGTTCATATTTACTTGCCAAGGCCAAAGAAGAACAATTTTCTTATATTATAAGTCTAGTTTGCAATGCATTTTATCTTTATTAAGACTTTTTATAAAAACAAGACATATTTTCTAGAAGTGAAGCTTCTTCTACTTTCTTAGATTTCATTTTTTGCATAGTGAAAAACAATTTCCTTTATATATAGTTTTTCATCTTCACACTCCATATGTTCAGGAGGAGGTAACATTTTCATCTCGAGTTTTTTGCACAGTTTGACTGACGGCTCACTTGTTAGAGCTTTAGTGTCAGGAATGGCAACAGATTTGTGTTTCTCTGGAGGAGGCACTAATTACATGCTTTGTATTGTGCTGTAAAATGGCTGCCAACTGGATTGTTGTAATGCACTATTCATCTCCTTTGGATAATTTCTGCCACTGTGGCTGAAAAGATTTGGTTTCCTACAATAAATTTGGTTTCAGATGTCAAGGGTGTAAAATGTGGATAATGGCCCTTCAAATCAAAAGCCATGCTCTTAAAAGTACATAAACCATATGAATATTTGATTTGATTTGATTTGATTGACTGCATTTACTTTTTAAGCTTTGAGAAAATATTAAAGCTACATAACCATATCTATTTATTATTATGTTTTCAGTGAGAGAAATCTGTTTAAAAGCCACTTAAACACCATGGTCATACAAAAACATACAAGATATTTTTTTGTTTTGCTGTCTATACAAAAAGCTCCTCAATTATATTAAACATGAAACCAGGGCAGGAAGAGATTGATTGTAAAAGCTCACAAAATCATGTTTGGAAGACGAATCTTTCACAGAAGAGTAGAAGTATCATCAAAGATATGTGCTTTTAGTTTCATGCTCTTCAGTCTATACACGGTTTGGATGTGATTTTGTTGCCACGTGCGGCCCTTTCGTTGTCAGTGTAGACAGAAAAAATTGCTTGTCGCTGGAATCTTGTCACGTCGCGCCTGGTTACGACACGGTATTAGAAATGGATTAAAGCAGTTTTACTCCTCTGAAGACGAGATAGATTTCCTTAATCGGTTTGAACTCCCTGCCTGCATATTTCCCATAATTCCTCTTAACATGAGCATCTCTCTCATGCTCCTCTTCAGGTGTCACATCTTTAAGAAGCAGTCACATTCAGTCAACATATATCTAACTCTCCTGTTGTTTCCTTCATTCCACATGCTGTTTTTTGTTATGAAAATGCAAAA
Source organism: Beaufortia kweichowensis (assembly GCA_019155185.1). Classification (NCBI taxonomy): domain Eukaryota; kingdom Metazoa; phylum Chordata; class Actinopteri; order Cypriniformes; family Gastromyzontidae; genus Beaufortia; species Beaufortia kweichowensis. The sequence continues at coordinate 5,687,032 of CM032811.1, forward strand.
CGACGTCCTCTGTATTTTGAAAGATTCATGATTTCCCAAATTAGCCTGTTTAATAATTCAGCATTTGTATAAGCTGACTCTGGAAGGCAGGCAGTGTGAATCCGTCTGCCATGCTGGGCCTGTTTTGCTGAAATAAGGGGCTGGGATTGCTCCACTGCACTGACAGGCAGTTTCTGCAGGTTAAAAAGGCTGCAGCATAATGAACTAGCCGAGGGAATGACGGTCCAAAGGGCTGACCTGACTTATTCAAGTGTGGATGCAAATGTACACACACACTGACATGCACTGAATCTCTTCTGTGTACCCTGATATAATGCTCTGATGCCAAAGACCTCTTTTCTTTGAGGGCATCGGCTGACTTTTAATGTCATTTTCACGGATGAGGTGGTAAAATGCTTCGCCCTTAAAGAGATAGTTCACCCAAATGACAGTGAGAAATGACATGAGGGTAAATAAATAATGGAAGAATTTTATTATTTGTGTGAACTGTCCCTTTACCCAGTTACAGCAAAACTTTTGTGTTCATTAAACTTTAACTTACACATGAAAATGCACTATCCGAACTATAATTTTAAAATGTTCTATATGTTCTAATGTAATTTTTTTTAAAAATATATAGAAATAGAAATATCATATTTTTTAGCTTGTTTATTGTTTTGAAAATGTGTCACACATTCTATATTATTAGTCTTTTTTCAATACTGTATATATAATCGTAGATCATCATAGATATCCAAACTACAATTTTTACATTTTAGGTATAATATAACATTTAAACAGTCACATTTTAAATTTTTTATCTTATTGTTATGCAAATTTGACAAATTTTATTCTTGAGACCTTTCCATTAATATATGTTTGTCGTGATTAGATCAGAATTTAGCTATATTAAAGTGAATGGTGAAATAAGTGTCCCACCTGTGGAACAGTAAGAGTTTTATTTAAGCAGAGATGGAGGCCTGACTGTATTCTTTCTCATGTATACTGCACACAAAAATCTCATGAGCTATCTAAAATCAGCAGCTTCAATCTGATTGGCTGGTTTCATGAGCTAGGCACACCAGTCTGCAAAGTGGGCCAGACATCACTCACAGAGTCAGAGGACTGATACATGACAAAGTAGAGTACTGTGACTTCCCCAACAATGGCAGATACCGGTGATGGATCATTAGGTTCTCTCTCTTGGCTGTAGAATGTGACCCGTCATGGCTTCCCCAGCATGTTTCTCTTACTCTGTCCAGGCTTTGACCCTGAAACACAGCACTTATCACTAGACTAAACCTCAAATGCTTGTCTCATCACACATTTAAGTACGTCTTCAGGGTTTGTAGCATTATATATTAGTGCTACAGTAGGTACAGTAGATTAATGCGTTGTGTTTTTACTTGGGAACAGCTAAGGTTGCCACATTGTTACTGTAAACTGGCTGTGAAAGGCTAATGGAGCCGGTTTTTGATCATGCCAATTTAAAGGACAGTTAGGAATTTGGTGGAAAGACATCTAGATCAATTAAGGAACATTGTGTTGACATTCTGTGTTAGTTGTGATGATTAATCTTGTTTCTCAAAGTTATCATTGTTGATCTGATGAACATGATCAAACCAGCCATTATAAACAATTATTCACAGAATAGAAGAGTCCTTAAAAAAAGATAAAAATTTGGACCAACATTATAGTATTACAGACATGTAACAAGATTATGAACTTGTAAGATAATGATGTAATGTAATGTAATGATGTAAGTTTTATAACATCACAAGTTTAGTTTTTTCTAGTTGGTTGTTTTACACAGTTGCCTAGTAAAACGTTGTACTTCACAAAGGCAGATCTTGTGGCACACAAATAAAGCAATAAATGTTTTGCAAAGTGGTCTTGTTTTAGTTCGTTCACCGCAATGCATTCTGGGATTGCCTTTAATAAAAAGAATGCATGATGCTTTTGGTAAAAAATTAGAAGAATATGGAAGACGGCTCTATGTTCCATATCTTTTAAAGGCATTGTTTACGTTAGGATATCGAACAACTTTTGTCATGTGTTCTGGTGTGCACAAACAAAAAAGGTCCTGAGCATTCAATTAGAAATGAATTTCTTCAACTGGTATAACAGACCTTGGCGTGAGAAACTGAATCAATAAGCCGCTTTAAACTAAAATGTTATTCTTAAAAAAAAGAGAGAGGCGAGCATATAAACAAAACCACGTCAGCTTGACAGATGAGGATGTATGCTTCACTTTCTCTGTCGTCATCCACACTAAACAAAGCTGTCATATTTCATCTGCTCCCTGCATACTATTTCTAACCATGCAACATGTGCATGTGTGTCACAAACAACACCACCGCATTAAGATTTCAGTATATATTCTGGTCCCAAAACATTAGTATTTCATCAAACTGCACAGAACAAAAAAAATTGAAATATCTTTAATGAAATATGCATTGCTATTGGCAGGTGCACATTTCATTCTGTCTATGAAATAAAGCCACAAATGAGGGTCGGGCCTTTGTTACCTCTGTTAAATGTTTCAGACACCCAGAGCACTCTAGAGTAAAGTCATTAAAATGAAGTTTCAAAAATAGATGAGACATTATAAAAATGTATAAATTTATTTATGGCTGTATGAATTTTATAGTGCAATATAACTTTTATTATTTTCTTCTTCCTACTGCAGGACTAAAACGCTAAATATATATCTTGGCAAATTAACAAAATTGCGTTTACTATTATATTCTAGGCAGATGTCTTCTGAGAAAACCAAAGTTACCTAAAATTTAAATCCAATGCCAATTCCCAAAATGGGTACAATTCAAGTGGCAAAGGTTGGTTTCTGGTACAATAGAAAAATTCAATAATGTGACAGAGACTGAAAAACAATTTTTAATATTTCATAATAATATTTATTAACAGTTGATTTTGTTTGTTTGTAAACTCATTTACATAACTGGACATGGATTATTCTGATATGACATTTTTATTATTTTCTATTTATTATTATCTCTATACAGATTCATGATTCATGACTTCTATAGAAACTTCCTAGGACATTGTGTGGATAACACAACAGATGCCAACAGTTGGCAAAGACATAAAAGAAATTTGTCCAGTGTACTGTGTGTTTGAAATAAGGTAGTGCTGATGTTCACAACACTCGGTTTCTAAAGATGAGTTGAGTCACCACGTCTAGAGTTTACCGTGTTACAAAACATCTTGGGTGAAGGTTAAACCACCTCTCTGCTATTTCCACCAACACAGACACCCACAAGCTAAACTGAATAGAAGTTTGAGGCCGTCGTGTCCCGATGACACGTACAAAAGAGTTGGAGTGAATGAGTTACGTGAAGGCCACTGAGAATCAGGATTAAACATCAAGAACTGCTTGATTTCTCTTTTGTACATGAAAGTAGTCCAGCAGATAAGATCGCTTACTTAACGGGGTCCACAGCCTGAATTAATCATGCAATGAAGCAGTGGTGAAGCGTAACCACCCTTCAACTCAACAAGGTCTATTATATTCATTACTTTTTAAACAGGAAGAACATTATGTTTCTGGTCAGGATGTACCTGAGAAGTATGGATGCTTTACGGTGAAGTACAGAAAATGAAAAAGAAATAATTTTACTTTGAAGCAAATAACAAAGAAATATGAACTTCCTGGATGAAGATATAGCATTGCCAGAGGCTGGATCATGCCGGCATGTAGCCGGGCTCCTTTAGACCCGAGATTGAGTCTGGTTATTGCTTGCGTTCGGACAGAAACAAAAATTGAAGCCTGAAGGCTCTACAGCACCCAAAGCTTGAGATTTGAAAATTGCTATAGAAACCGTATGTGATACCATGGGATACACTAAACTGTTGTTTTGTTACCCTGTGATGAGGGTATGGATCAGTGATTTTGGAAATCCACAGATGCAGAAGTGATGCGGGTGAGATTTGGGCGAGAGAGAAGCAGAAGTTGCATTGACGAGCACAAAGCAAAAGGGTCTGTTGATGCTGAGAGGAAAATCCAAACATGCTCAATGGACATCTCTTATTCTGATCAAGTGTGAGGATCTAAACAGCCACTAGCAAAACCATATTAAACTAAAAAGCTACATTTAAGAAATGAACGTCACTGTAAATGCACACTGTAGAAGGAAATCTGCCAGAGGAAAGTGATGATCCATTTAAATTGTAAAGTAATTATAAAACATTGCCAGAAAATGTTTGCTTTGGTTTAGAGGCGTAAGCACAGAGGTAGCAATAAATATACACAAGCTGCTTTTAAAATGTATTAAGCATTGCATTAGCTAAGGAATAATCCAACTAAGAGGCATTTATTGTTAATAAAAGATTTTGTTTTAAATGGTAAAACTGTAGAAATGCTGTTCAGAATACAGTAACTAAAATAGTTTTGGATTTTAGACTTTATGTGATGTAGATGAAATTACTGCATTTAAATACATTACAACAGCTCGCAATTATTACGACTGCAACAAACATCTGCACAAACAGCCCATTTTTAGCTCTCATATTTGTTCTCGACATCACTTTAAGGTTCACAACTTCAGTATTCGATTTGTGGTCCAGTGAAGCTAATTAGTTAAGGTGAATATCTATGCAAGGCATTTTCTAGCACACCACTACATACTGTATATTTCATGTCTCTGTCTAACCGTAGACTTCAGATAAAGGCACATAAGAGAAAAAAACATCTAGTGTGAACAGTTGGTTGTGTAACAGTGGAGTCGATGATGCGCGGGCCTATAAATACAGACTGGCAGGAGTGTTGCATCGTGGGCCAGTGTTTTCCCTCAGCCCACTCGGCTTGTTTATTCCCAGCCGCCTGGCTTTATATGCCTCTGTACTGCTTTGACATCGGCAGTAAAATCAGGAAACGCAATGCAGATTTCTCTCCCCGGACTATCGCTATACTATTAAATTCCTGTATGAGAAAACAAATGATCGATTTGTTGTACAGTGTTACTGTAACTCAACGTGTAGAGCGATAATGACAGAATGCTTAAAATGTATTTGAGCACCTGACGAAAATATTAATAAAATAGTTGTTTTGATTAGCAAGTACTGTATACTTTTTAAGCTTTCTAGTATCAGTTAAAAATAATTAGACAAAGTGAATACTGTCATTTTTTTTAATTGTAGTTTAGATTGTAGTTGTAATGCATTTTCATGTATACTCAATTTCTGCTGTGGCTGTGATCAGGTTAAATGAAATGAAATGGGGCCAATAATTGTGTCAAACGTGCATTTAAGAGAACTTTTTTTCATAATGTGACTCCCACCCCCCACTTTCAATTGTTTTGCTTCAATGAAACATTGCATTTTTGTGCATTTACATCTTTCTTTGCTTATGTTTACCAGGGGAGCCAATATTTTTGTCAACAACAGTATAAATATACTGTATAGCAAATGTTTGAGTGTGTTTAAGTGTATGTGTATATATAAGGTTGTCTCTGTTGGGATTGCAGAGAATTGCATGTCGTTGGGTATAGGGATGCAACGATTAACCGATTTCACTATTAACCGCGCTTTAAATCGTCACGGTTAATTAATCGTAAAGGCTCCGCAACACCGTGTTTCTGTCGCACGGAACGGAACTGCTATGCCAGTGGTGCGGCAGTTTAAAGTTCCGAGTTTATCAGAGACGCGGAGGCTATTACTCACGCACACTGAATTAACAATGGCAGAGGCACCTAGCAGCGAAACTCTGTTTCCTCCAAAGAAGCGCCTGAAGTCGGCAGTTTGATCCAGAGATCTGGACCTTGTTTCTTTTTATTGATTTTCATTGTACTGTATTAAAAGGCAGCTATACTGTTGAAGTCCAAAGCCAGCTTGAGTTTTGTATTTATTTTTCACTAAGTTTCTACTCTGGTCCAAAAAAATACACAAAATGAAAATACAAAACAATTTTGTAATATAGTTGATCAAAAGAGCCTTTCAGTCCAGCAGCCTTTGACTGCATTTGTTTTCTTTAAAAGGGAAATACTTAGCTAATATGTAGCTTATATTTAATTCCAAATAGACAGACTATTTTTTATTTTGATTGTTATTCAAGTTTTTTTTTTGCCTTTATCATTTTTCGACAGGAAAGCGTAGAGAGACAGGAAGTGATTTTGGAGGAGAGAGAGGGTAACGGGTTGGAGCGTTGTTCACTCACCCACAGGCTCCGACACAAAGTATTACTTATGTTTAAGTCAAAAACCTTTTTTCACTTTTCTTTAATTCCAAAGAGAGAAATGGAATTTTGTTTGTTTTTATTATTTTGGGCTGTATTATTTGGTTACTGAGTTCATGTCTGTTTCAAAAGGCAGCAATAAATAACACTTTAAAATATAAGGAGTTTTCATGTGATTTTATAAACTAATATATTTGATCTAGCGCTCCTCAGTGTCTGAGACATTAATGAATGCATAATCGTGATAACCGTGAAACCGTGATTATTCCTCAGACTATAATCGTACCAACAAAATCTATAATCGATGCATCCCTAGTTGGGTACATCATGTACTATATTATTATAACGCATTATGTCTATATTTTAAATTCCATTTTCTATCCTACAGCTTTTTGTCTTTTTATTAATAGACTCTGGTCGTCTATGTAAAAACACCAACATATACTACACTCTCCAGGGCAATTCTCTGACACCACATCCAAATTGCATATTTGTCTGATTTTAACAACTCTTGCAATAGGAGTGCAAACATTCACCCCCGCTTGTGCTATTTACTGTACACTTGGTGCAAATACAAATACAATATTGGGTAACGAATGTTACAGCTGATGCATTCCACCGTACAAGATTATGCAATGATTCATTTAGGTAGTCGTACTATAGCTGCTCTGTCCAGTAAATCATTTTACCTTGAGCTAGTTCCGTAACCTGCGGCACTTTCACTGTCGTGCTTAATATAATCCTCAAGAATGCATTCAGTGCACCTTAAACAACCAATCAATCCAATTTACTCCCAACCTACTTGTTAAGGCTTTGGCCTGGGGTATTTGAGGTAAAAGATGCAAATGATAAACGCATATAAGTAACAGACAGGCGGAGTCGGGCTTGTCTATATTGTTAGATAATGCATTTGAATAAGTTGCCGGCGAATTCCACAATGCATTTTCTGAGCTTCTAATGAAACAATATATCACCTCCTCTACCCACGTTCCTCAGACCGGGCGCGGGCTTGCTAACACTTCAGCTTTCATCTTCCAGACGTGGGAGATATTATTCATAAAGTGTAAAAATCAACTCATCAGCTATTTACTTGCAAGCCCACCAGAGAAAAAGAAACGACAGCCACAGGGAGAATATCACCAAGACCATCCATATCACCACAGTTTCAGACGTACAGCTATTTACAGACGCCTAAATCAAACAAACACATTATCAGTCACTAGGTAATGCTCAACCATTCAGATTCCTCTGATTTATGGATTTCGCATTGTTTTTGCCGAAAGACTCTTGACATCTTAAATATGCGGGGCGGGGATGATGTTTTGAAATGGCAGATATTGTGGAAATTAATGAAGAAATGGCCTGGGTCATTATTCTTAGGCAGTACATTTTGTTATTTTCAAAAGTGAATATGCTTGAGATGAAATTTAATGAAGTATGCTGTAAAAACAGTAACATGCTGATATTTTTAACACCTCTTTCTGAAATTAGTTGCGCAAAAACAGAAACTAAAATGAAACTAACTATACCCAACACATAACACTACACAACACATTTTAAAATTGACTGTCTAGTAGTAAAAAGTTTTTTGCGAAACCTTTTTTGCTAACATAATTCTAACATGATCAATGAGGGATTACACTTGTTTTACGGCTTGGCCCATGGTTCATGAATGGACACAAAATATTTTATTTCTGTCGGCTTTAAACATGATTCTTAACATACAATGTTCAAACAAAACAAACATGCAATTTGTTTTATTAATTTGTAATACAAATCTCATAAATATTATTAATAAGCCATTTTTCTATCCAATTCGTTATTAAGGTCAAGTTGACTTAAGTTGCACTACCAGGATGACCCTGTACTATGAGTGATTGTTATTGGGGGAAAAACAAATGTTGTGACTGGTCAATCAGAATCAAGTATTTCAAAGCACTGTGTAATAAATTAAGATATATAAGGATTTAGGATGGCACGGGTATTTTTGTATATTTGATTTAAGCTGCAAGATGTAAAATGGCCATTAATAGTAGTAGGAATGTCTAGTTGTTTTGAAAGCTGTACGACTTTATTGATGAATGAAAGCCATACTAACTGATGCAGGCACACGGGCCGAGGTGGCCCAGGAGATGTTACCGCTCGCTAAATGCTCCTTTCATTAATGGTCCAGTACTTTATTTATACTTTTGCCACAGGAGTGTCCTGTGATGATGAGCTGGTGTAATCACAGAGGCCGGCTGTGATTTATAGCTTACAGCACGGGAGCTAAAAACAGATGCCCCGTAAAGGGCCGCTATACTTTTGAAGTGAAGGTTTAGCGATACTGAAGCGTTCAGCGATCCTGTATTTATGTAGCATCACTGAACTGTGATTGGAAAAGTGCGCAGAAACTCACAGGTAGGCCATTTATCACAGACCCGCAGGAAGTTTATGCTGTGTGGTTACAGCAGGGTGTAAGTGCTGGCCTTTGATGGGTAAAAAAACATAGGACTGTAATGATAATCCTAAGATTAAATAAATTTTTTATGCAGCCAGTGAAAAAAATAGTATCATTACTAATTTATACTAAAAACCACCATGCTTTGATTATATTTTTGTCTCATTAGTGGTATGTGATATATTGGTGGACGTGGGTTACACGGGTCCTGCTGAGGGGTGAGGATTGGGCTCCAAAGGTCTGATCGTCTGCCCACCTAAACCTGAAATGATGAATTAATTATTAAAATTAATTATTAAAAATGTATAATGACATTACAGGAGAAGAGCAGTGCTGTTGGGTTTTATATGGTCATTCTGATGTGAGATGCGTTATCGGGACTGAACGCTTGTCTGTGTGTCATGATAAAAGTTCAATTCTCTAAATAGACTTTAATTAAATACAGTGTAATTAAATGTTCAATCCTGCAGGGTTTATTTAGTCTAAACGAAGATGTCCATCAGATCTGTTATTTGTTTTGTGGTTGTGGAATGTTGTATTGATGGTACGAGATGGATGACACAACAATGCTATCACCTCACTATAAAAAATGTTTTTAAATGTTTTCTTTAGAAAAGTTAAGGATTGCTATTGCTCAAAACTAATACTTTGTACGTACACCATTGGGTCAAGGCTAAATAGTTTTGATTCTGTAGTTTTTGTAAGTTCTCTTAGTGCTTGTAATGTGTTGCTGAAGGATTTGTGATTCTGTACTGTGACAGTACTTCATTTTAAATACTTCTTGAAATAAAGTACCTACTTCTTTACAGTTAAACCGTGTGTTTTATATAATATGTGTGGGTGCAGTATGGATAACTGTATATTCTGTACATACTGCATCCACCATATTTGCATTGTCGTGTAATCTATATGACGTACTACCAACAACTGCAGAAAATGATTTACTTGGGTAAAGTTAAATGATTATTTAAAAAGAGCCTACCACTCGACAAGCGTCATCAGATCTGCTGATTTTATATTTTTAACTATTTCAATTTGATGGCCTTTTGGGATAGAAAAGTGTCCATCTATGCATATTTAAAAATCTTAATTGAAGCAGTAGACCATCTGGTTATTTCTCACATACTGTTTTCTTTGCACATTGAGGTCTCGGACATACAGATTTTTTTTTTGTTCTATATAGTGTAAATTCATGCAATTTCAAATGCAGGGTTCGTTTACCGTATGTTCTTTCCACTTGAGGTGATGTAACCTCTCAAGAATCTGTTCTCCTTTGAAACGATTAAGTGATTGTTTTCTATTTTTTACTCCCTGCATTGTGATGCATATTCCACACGGGGCTCATTTGTGTCGTGGGATTAAAACAAGAAGCTTAATCACAGAAATCAGCAGAGCTGCTGTTCTTCAGCGCAGCCTTTGTAGAATAAGAGGATTTGGGGTGCAGTTTAGCTCTGGATGATGGAGATTGTTTATGGTGACGGAGAGGCTCCAGTAATCCCATTAAAAACAAACTATAGGGGAGATCTCTCTGTTTGCCGTGTTTATTGCGTCGGCTTGCAAGCTGATCTTGGATCAGAGGTATCGTCTGTTGTGTAATGACTAAACAGGTTGCAGGTAAAACTTCAGTGTATGTACAGTAAGATTGCCTTTGATTCCTGCAGACTTAGATCTTTTGTGTCATAGTGTGTTAAGTGATTGGATGGGGATTTGATGTGCATAACACTCATATGTAAAAGATGTTTTATTCTTGAAAGATATGTGGAAACCTATTTAGAGGCAAATAAGAGCAGACACAGTCTGTCATTTTCTAGAAATGTGATAGATTATTACGTCTGGTTCCGGTTTATGCATGCCTGTAGCACACACGAAAGGGTAAAGCAACATTTCAACATTGTTTGTTTGTTTGTTTGTTTGTTTGCAAACAAACAAATGTTCATGGAACAGAAAACAGTGTGACCCCCCCGTTGACGTTTTGAGGTCACGTGCTGGTTTTGGTTATGTTTTAATCCATAAACCCCAAGACAACATGAACATGAAACACCAGAGATTGCCACTCCCTAAAAATCCATTTCCTATTATCTCACCCACAACAGTTGTGCCGTGACAATCTCTTCAAATCCCATTTGGTCCGACAGCTTCAGCCAGCTCAGTCTGAAATGTTCAACACAACTGTGATCGAATCGCATCTACCACAAGAGCCTTTCTTTAAACGTTGGTATAAAAATGAGTGTTATAGGATTAATAATTATTACTATTGATCTGAGGACCTTGATGAGTATAAACGTGAATCTTGTGATGCATGACAAGAATCGTATTTTAGACCAAATTACTGTAGATTTTGCTTAAAATGGAGCATATTTAAACTATTAATATTTTAATTTTAAGCTTCAGTCTGTAACCTCTGCCTCTATATCGCCATCTCTGTTTGAAACATTAAATTGCAGGTCATATATTTATCATTTCGTCAAATTATAAATCATTGTTATAAATATAGCGTCGTGAATTAGAGTAAGGTAAGAAGATTTTTAATGTATAAGTTTGTTTTTGGCCAAAACAGTTATGCATAGCATCTTTAAAATCTAATGAAGACAAAATTGTTGTTTTACAGTAATACTGTAGTTTTACTGTTATACAGTAGTAAAATTCTGTAATAAAGATTTGAGGGAAGATTTTCTTAAATTAGCATAAACGTGAAGGCAGCAAATGGCGAGCACAAAAGTTTATTGCGTGTAATAAGCTCTCCTTAATTAACTTCATAAACGTAATGACACTTGAATCCATGCGAGATGTTCGAGAGGAATGCTCTCTCAAGCAGGAGTCCCATCATCTGACATCAATTAGCTATTTCAGTTTAATTACCCATCACAACACGATAAAAGGTGCAGCCATTTGTCCAGAGACGAGCAAACCATAAATCAGCCTCTTAAAGAGCCTCTCACCTTATCTGCTTCTCTGCGTTTTCTCAACATTTTGCTTTTAAATTTCTTCCAAAACGGACTCAATACCTCAATGCAAGAAAGCGATTAACCTTGCCGGGCATTAAAAGTAACACAGCATGAAGAATTAACAGAAAGTGGCTCATTAGATTTGCCAGGTTGAAAACTTTTTAAATTATCCTTCTGTTTTTCAGTCGGGCTCCTGAGTATTGGATCTGTAAATCTGTAACATCACATGAACCAAAACCAAGATAATGCTGCGAGTTTTCTGGTGCGTGTCCGACGCAACCGTTTGCCATTGGAAACTTTACTCGTCGCTGTACGAGACCGTCTCTTAAGATTTAGAAAAGGCTTTACAGCAGGGTCACGGCGAGAGGAGACATTGCTCACAGTGACAGCTGAGAATGGAGGCTGCATTTACTACAATTAACAATTACTGTTACAGTCAGGTATCTGCACTAACTGTATTGTCCGGGGACTAAAATGGTCCCTGAACCCTGTTTCTTCCAAAACGTTAAATATAAGCGCCATCATGTGTATTTTGAGACAATAGATATGTTTTTAAGGTTAGTTTGAGGTAATAAAATGGTATTTACAGGGTTTTAATTAAAACAAGCTTCGTTTTTACCAGTTTTTGACCCTACAAGCGAGTAGTCTACAGTGGAAAAATGTTAAGTTATAACGTGTACTGAAATAATGATGCTTCCGATAAGACGAAGGTGTCTCATTGCCATCTCATTTTCAGTTGTTAAAAGCTGATTGTGGAATTTCTTATGACTGCACAATTATTTGTAAAGGTCAATATCTTTTTGATAGGTTTTCGAAGTTAAATCACATACTTTTATATATTCTTGCCCAGTGTGTTATCTGTGTTTATGACAGTTTCTGTCATTTCACCCCAAATCCTCTCCCCTAATCTGGCCAAATAATGAAAAGTGTAGTCTCTCCTAAGACTAATTATCATTCAAAGAGGAAAGGTTATTTCACTAGTTAAGAGAGGACCTCCCTCGGCCTTTTATGAATGTGATATTCACCAGAGACTTTGTGTTGTTGATAATTACCACATAATTATGGCTCACTGCCAAAGAATTCCTATTGCATACTTTTTATGCTTTAAAGAATTGCACAAATTGTAACAAGTTGATATGTAATCTGTAACTTTTTTTTGGTTAAAATTTGAGCATGTACATAAAAAATAATTGTCTCCCAATTTACCCTAATTACAGACTTATAATGGTGATTTATAGTTTAAGCTGTCAGGTCTGATTTTGTGGGAATGCGAGTTTGACAACTCACACAAAAAAGTATGTACAGTGACCTGCAATTGAATGGTTCAAACAGAGATGGCGATAGAGAGGCAAAAGTTACAGCATAAATTTCTAACCCTGACATTATTTACTCCCTGTTGCCCCAAGATTATATAAAACTTGTTCCATGGTTATAACTAAAGCATATAAGTTTGAAACAACATGAGGGTGAAAAATAATGACAGGATTTTTGAGTGAACTTTTCCTTGTGTCATTTCTGTGTCACAGGCATGCTGTTCAACACAAGTAATTGCAACCATTGCATCCAAACAGCTTACATTAACACTGTTTGTACAAACAGGAAGTCCCGCCCTATTCTCATGCAATTGGTTCAGACAGAAGTTTACACTTCTCAGGGCACTAGCATCCTAATGGCTGATGGTTGTCTTTCTGTGTAAAACTGGAATGGGATAAGTAGTTAAAATAAACAAAAATACAACAAAACAGGAACCAACAGAAAAGTAATCTTAATACCATATCAAGGCAAACTAAGAACACAATAAGAAGAGGCGGTGCGCTACAAGGCAATTAGCAGCTGTTTGGACAATCTTACCAACACATCAAGACCACAAAAATCTTCAAAACCAGACTGTTTAATAATTGCCATTCCCTGAAGAGAAAAACCTCTAGACATTTAGTGAGCATTATACATGTTCACTTTCTATAAGCCCTGTGCCATTCTGAGAGTTTTATGGTTTTAAGAATGTCCTGCTTTAAAATCTGGCAATATTTTCCATTTTATTTCCAGGGGATGTGACAAGTGGTTGCACAGCAGTATACTCCACTAAAAACATTTTTATGTCCCACATTCATACGAAGCAACTAAACAGAAGGGGATGCTTAACAAAAGCAAAAATGATACTTTTTTATCTTCCAGTTCCTATTTGTTATTCATTTATTCACAAATGCACTTACTTCCCTTTACACACTAATAAGACTTAATCCACATTCCTGGTTAAATTGAACATGGTCTCTTTTGCAGAACTTACTAGATTTTGAACCGTTTATCAAAGAAGAATGACACGCAGTCATTTAGCTGGTTTGAAAACGCTACAAAGGAGGTAATAGCGTTTGCCATTCTTTCAACCCATTAATGGGTTTTCTGTCATAGAGTGTTGTAGAGAGGAAGGAAAAGAGAGGTCCACCAGGTCCATAATTACATCTGAAGTACCACATTTCAAGCTGTATTCAATTATCTGGTTGTCAGTGCTAAATTCAAAACTGCCGGCTCCAAAACCGTTATTAGCTTAATTACATTTACACATGTAATAAAAGAGGTGATAGGTGGACTTTTAAGATAGAATAATTTTGGATCTGACCAGTTGAAAATGGGGTATCTAATTCGACAGCACAGATGATGATGTCAAACAAGAGCAAGTCTGAGAGTTTGGTCTGAAGTGCGAGAGATTGTAAATTGCTTGACTGACAACTACAGACAAGTATATTTAAATTGTGTCTGTTTTTTGATAGATTTGATTTTGCTGGAACCAGAAGCATTTGACTAAAAGATTTAAAGTGCACCGCTGTGGCATCTGTGAGAGATGAATATTTGATTTTCTTATTTTCATGCAAAAACATTATAAAATATTAAAATAAAATGTAAAACATTTTTGCAACTAATTTTGCAGCACACTAAAAAGTTAAAAGTGTAGGTTGAACTTTAAACTATCAAATATTGGAGTTATATTATATATATATAGTGTACATTGCAGTTATTAAAAAAATATAAAAAAATTAATCTTTCCAATATTCCAATGAATAAATAAATAAAATATAAAAATTGCCTGTTACAATCTTTGTTTCGACTTCTGAGAAAAAAACTAAAAACTAATTGATGTTTCATACAGTCATACAACAGAAGTGTTTTTTTTTTATTTCCCAGAATCATTGAAGTGTCAGAGCACAACAATCTGTCTTTTGTCCGCTAGTGTTTCTCAGCAGCTTTACCTTGATCATTGTTAGTTTTCTCGCCTGCTGTTTTGCAGTTTCAGCTTTAAATTGCACTACGGAAATAGACAGTACACCATGAAACGTTCATGGTACGTTCTTGGTAATGTTTTTATTATGTATGTAAAACATCTTCGGTCAGGTGTTGCGCACGCTCACGACTGCTCAGAGACGGGATTCAATCTCTTTTTGAGCTGCATATCTTTTCTTCCATTATCTGTATCAATTTTCTGCTTGAAGGAGTCTTGTTATCACACTAGCATGCTCTCTTGACTTAGTGCCGTATCCAAGGACCTACTGACTCTTTGCGTAGTTACACACAGCATGATTTCTTTGCATGTCATATTGACGGTATAGAGTTTTGTGGCTTTTCAGTGTTTGAGAATGATGGGAAAGGAGCTTGGAGTTGGTGGTGTTGAATGCTGTACGATGTGTAAAGCATCACCTGCATACATCTGAAAGCTGGACATTAAAAAAAGCACTATGAACCTCAATGATTTCAATGTTTTACCACATGTCCTGGAGCGTTGCTCATCACAGGCTTCAGAAGTTATCAACTGAATATACTGCAGAAACGCTGCTTACATTACGATGAGTCTTCGCTCAGGCGGACCTGAAGTCCCAGCTCAGTTCATTTCATTGTTTGACCTCATTCTTGGTTTCTGAACGCTAATAGACTGGTGAGCTTTTATGAGTCGTGCACTTTTGAGATGTTCATTTGCATTTCACTCCAAGAGAGAATTAGCTGCGGCAAACGCCGAGTGCAGCGGAGTTCAAAATTAATCACTTTTGCCTCGAACCATTACAGTAAAAGCTTTTCTTTCAATTTTGTTTTGACCCTCAACACTGAAGCGAGACTTTTTATCATTCAATTTTAAATTCAGCTTCTTGATGAGATAAAGCAGAAGTTTAATATGCGATAGCCAGTACTTGCACTTCGACTAATGCTGCATTCTGGAAAGTTGGATTGTTCAGCTTTCTGCTTGGAAAACTGCAAAGGAACGCCTGAAATGGACACTTTATGCATTTAGGGGTCACAGCTTTTTGCCTTTTGTAAGGCTAAAGGTATTTGAGTTTGCTGCAACGTTGTGTGTTTCAATCTTCATTTCCTACAGTGGGAAAACAGTGAATGTTTCTATTTATTTAAAACGTGAATTGTTGTTCTTCTTAATGCAATGATTTTTATTTACTAGATTTTCTAGATTACTAGATGGTCTTTTAGTAAATTATGTCATAGTATTAACCTGATAACCTGTCACTGTGCATATTGAGCATTCACATGAAAATGCAATCCGAACTACAATTACAATTTTTCAAAATGTAAGTATTTTGGATATCTTTTTTTTGTTTTAGGTTTTAAAAAAATAACTTATTTTTATTTTTTAGTTTGTTTATCGTTTGTTATAAACATTTGTCAAAAATTTATTTAATATATATTTCTGTCAGTATATAGTTTGCCACTATAGTTTAACTACTATTTTTTATTACTTGTAAGGGTAAGGGTAAAATGTAAGGGTAAAATAATTTAATTACAGTAATTAGTTACAGTAATAGTCCATTACACACAACATTGTTATATTAAAAACTTTTAACAAACGCATGTGGAGCCCAATGTGTAAAAAATATCCTCTGTGTTTGGTTATAGTAGACTTCTTTGTTAACATTAAATATCCTGAAATGCAAAAGTTAGAGCTGAAAGTTGTTTACTTATACTTTAGTTTCTCCAGTTTTCTTGGAAATCTGGTATAACAAGAGGGGATGTCCCAAACTCAAGTGTGAATTGAACACTGCATATGTTAGGGCAGAAGTGATGTGGCACTTCAAAAAGACCATATAGTTTTTGAGGTGAAACCGTTCACAGCATGGTTTGTTGTGGTCCTTAATGTCTACCCTGAAAACATCTGTAGACTGCAATAAGGAAAAAGTTAAGCGAAAGTAGGTGAAACCCAGTGTTTTTCTGTGTGGTCGTACCCCAGGAGGTTTTCACAGACCACAGTGAAGGAAATTCAATAATCAGCCTAGAAACACTGTAGCCCATCACAGCTAGTCTCAGACCAACATGCTGGTACACAGCCATCAGATCTCCACACATTTGGCCTTACTTTTAAGCCTGCCATCTCTGAGGAATCGCTTCTCCTTTGTAATATAAAATCAGGTTCAGTAAATCCCAAGGTCCCAGCTGAGTTTCATCAAAATCTGTTTGAATATCCAAGGTGAGAAACGAGTCAAAGAGGGATGAATAATGAACAGAAGACACAGGAGAAGATTTGATGAGACAAGATTTTTGATGTTATAAGAAGCTTAAGATATCCTAGCAGAAATATGCTACAGACTTTATCTGCTGATATACTGATTAAAATGGATGTAGAAATGATTTGAAAAGTGGCCTTAAAAAATAGTAAAAAAAATAGTAAAAATTGAATTATTCTGATCTCTCTCTCTCTCTCTCTCTCTCTCTCTCTCTCTCTCTCTCTCTCTCTCTCTCTCTCTCTCTCTCTCTCTCTCTCTCTCTCTCTCTCTCTCTCTCTCTCTCTCTCTCTCTCTCTCTCTCTCTCTCTCTCTCTCTCTCTCTCTCTCTCTCTCTCTCTCTCTCTCACCATTTTTTTAAGGCCACTTTTCAAATACATACATACATACATACATACATACATACCTACATACATACATACATACATACATACATAAAAACATACATACATACATACATACATACATACATACATACATACATACATACCTACATACCTACATACCTACATACCTACATACCTACATACATACATACATACATACATACATAACAAAACACTACATACATACATACATACCTACATACATACATACATATCCACATACATATCCACATCCACACATACATACATACATACATACATACACACATGCATACATACATGTTTTCAACAATAAATGTTTTTCAGCATATTAAAAGATTAGTATCAGATATTCAGTCACTCAAATGTAATATAACTTTTAGTACTCTTTTTACCCTTTCTAAGTTTAAATCAAATTCTGCATTGCACTTAGAAAGGGTAAAAAGGTTAAAAGTATTTGTTCATATTTAACCAAAATACTGGTTAAAATTCACATGAAACATGAACAAAACCTTTTAATGAAAAATGAAACATGGTAGGCCTGAAATGTTTCTTGGGAGCGGTAAGGCATTATTCATCTTCACGCAGTAAACGCATCAAGCAATATATCTCCCTCTTTATATTGAGTTGAGGTGGCTCTTCTGTAAATCCTTGTGATCCGTGTGAAAATCAATCCGACTGGTGATGACATTGGGTGGACAATATAATCCAGTGGTGCCTACTATTTCTTTTTGCCCAAATAATGTTTATTAGGTATACATGCAGTACAGAGAGGTTTGAGGTTTGGCTGGGGGTTTTCCAAATATCTCAATCTAAATCATTTATAGAGCTAATCAAATCTAAAACTTCCATAATTTAATGACCGCATACGCAAACGCCAAATAATGATTTAATTCGCACAACCCCTGCGTTTATAATATGAGCAGCTTCGGTTCATCTGCATTATCTGACACCTGAAGTAAAGATATAAAAAGTGACGCTTCATACAGTAACCCATGCCAAAAAAAAAGAGAGAAAAGCTATTAATAATGATGGCAAAACCCATCATGACTTCTGAAGCTCATTGCCTTCCTTCCTCGGCACCCCACTGTGCGCACTGCTTATTCCTAAAGCAATCTCTGCCCCCCCAGAAGTCTAATCTGTGCCTGACGGAACCCAGCCGACCACCTTCACATGCCCTCAATGTGTCTTTCAGAAATACAGCCGTTTCCAGAGTTCTGAAATAATTACTGGCCCAAAGGTAAAACGCTTCATTTATGTGCCTCTCATCATTTACACGGCACACGGTTTTGTGAGGTTGGGATGTGTTGACAGTCCGCGAAAAGGCGAAGAAAGGTTCGCTCCTAAAACAGCAATCAAATCCCGGATGATCCCATTTTAGCATTAATCTCTGCACAAAACGCAGACCCAAGCAAATAATGAGATTAAGAGACACTTTGATTGGAATTGGCATGTGACGAATTGCGCTCAGCACTGCACACCTCTAAAGATCGCTATATATGTATCTAAAGAGAATCCAGTTCCTTAGAAATTGTTGTCTGTGGAATTGATATAAATGTTCGGTCGTCATCAATGCCGCCCATTGGATGGGCCAACAAGAGGTCTGATGTGGTAACCAAGTATTGACTGATCACTGATCAAAATCACATGCATTTTTCATCAGCGCGACTTTAGTCTTTACGGTTGTGAATTGCATGGTCCATATATATAGGTAGATAGGTAGATAGATAGATATAGATATAGATATAGATGGATAGATGGATGGATAGAGAGATGGATGGATAGATAGAGATGGATGGATAGATAGAGATGGATAGATAGATAGAGATGGATAGATAGATAGAAATGGATAGATAGATAGATAGAAATGGATAGATAGATAGATAGAAATGGATAGATAGATAGATAGATAGATAGATAGATAGATAGATAGATAGATAGATAGATAGATAGATAGAAATGGATAGATGGATAGATAGAAATGGATAGATGGATAGATAGAAATGGATAGATGGATGGATAGATAGAAATGGATAGATGGATGGATAGATAGAAATGGATAGATGGATAGAAATGGATGGATAGATAGAAATGGATGGATAGATAGAAATGGATGGATAGATAGAAATGGATGGATAGATAGAAATGGATGGATAGATAGAAATGGATGGATAGATAGAAATGGATGGATAGATAGAAATGGATGGATAGATAGAAATGGATAGATAGATGGATAGATAGAAATGGATGGATGGATGGATAGATAGAAATGGATGGATAGATAGAAATGGATGGATAGATAGAAATGGATGGATAGATAGAAATGGATGGATAGATAGAGATGGATGGATGGATGGATGGATGGAGATAGATAGAGATAGATATAGATATAGATATAGATATAGATATAGATATAGATATATAGATATAGATATATAGATATAGATATAGAGATAGAGATAGAGATAGAGATAGAGATAGAGATAGAGATAGAGATATAGATATAGATATATAGATATAGATATAGATTGATATAGATATAGATATAGATATAGATATAGATGTATAGATGTATAGATGTATAGATGTATAGATGTATAGATATAGATAGATAGATATAGATATAGATAGATAGATAGATATAGATATAGATAGATATAGATATAGATATAGATATAGATAGATATAGATATAGATATAGATATAGATATAGATATAGATATAGATAGATAGATAGATAGATATATAGATAGAGATTGATATAGATAGATTGATATAGATAGATAGATGTATAGATAGATAGATATAGATATAGATAGATATAGATAGATAGATATATAGATATAGATAGATATAGATATAGATATAGATAGATAGATAGATAGATAGATAGATAGATAGATAGATAGATAGATAGATATAGATAGATAGATAGATAGATATAAAATGCTTAAATCAAACCAGCAATGAAAAAGTCAGATAGATGATAATAGCAATGAGAGCAGATATTGAAAGAGTAATGTAACACAAGTGTCACGCCGCAGACATTATCTGTTAAGGCTCGGGTTATTTGTCACTCCATGGAGATAAAGGCACTATTATAGATGATGATAGAACTTTTCTTCTTTCAGGGCTGTGAATGTGACAGGATATCAGAGACTGGAAAGAATTTGCATGTGACTGGTAGAGAGTGCAGGGAAAAAGCAAGTCTTTGATTGGGAAATTTTTGCTATTGGCGATTTTGTGAAACTGAAAGGAGATGGTATTTACATGAAGTCTAAAGGAAGAGAGTCGTACATACTGTAGTGGTATATACTCTTTTCAGATGGGCAATTTCATGCCAATGTAAACCTTAAAAAAAATACCATAAAAATAATGTTTTTGCCAAAGGTTTTCCTCATACTGATAGCTCAGATGTCAATATTTGGTGGTTTAAATACCGGTGTAAGGTCTCTCTCAAAGTTTTTAAAGCAATTTTGTTATGTTTAAAGCATGATTTACATTAAGTATTTAGCTTTTGGACAATACTTTGTTAATGTTTTAGTAGTGTGTTGCCTCAGTGACCGCTTGTAGCCTTTTGTGCATGAATGATCATTTTCCTGAGTGGCTGGATTTCAGTGTTAATGAGACACTGTAGACAAGAACTCAAAAGAAACTGCAGAAATCTCAGTTTTCCTGGAAGATTTTTCTCAAGAACAGTGGGCATCTACACTGCTCTGCACAAACCAGGGACTCGCACAGAAAGACTACAAACAGTGATTAAATGACAATCTCATGGGAAATCTGCATGGTGGTTCTGAATGTTCTTGCCCTGAGAAACCTTGCCCATGTGATGTATTTCTGATGTGCCACCATGCAGTAAATTACAGCCAACAGAGATTTTTACCATCAGACTCCAAAGAAGCACTATAGACAATATCAGAAAACAATATAATGTTTTGCTCGCGTTCCAAGAATAATCCAAGAGTAAACTTTAGAATTTTGGTATTATTTGTTTGTGAGATTTTTGCCCTTTTTATTTATAAAGACAATAAAATTGAGATGTTTGAGTTAGGGGGGATTATGGCACAGGCTGTAGTTTTCTAGTTTTCTTTGCAAAAAATACTGGCACACATATTCTGCGCTTCAAGTCACTTCTTCAACATCCAAATTGTTTTTGTCTGGTTCCACCAGACTGTCGGGGTTCAAACAGCAGCTGTGTGTCTGTTTACACCCACTGCAAATAGTCACTCCGTAAGCCCTGTAAACTCATTTTAAACCCTTTTACCTCACAGGAGATCGGATGTGGTGAAATATGCCCCTTGCAAAAACAACAAATGATGCTTATTTTTCTTTTTCATCTCTCAAATGAATCATCTCACTTTTGAATGAACAAATGGGTCACTACATAGAACATTTAAACGACAGGGAACATTTCCCGGGTTTTGAGTATCTGGCTTCTCCTGCAAGACTGTTTCCTATCACCTTAAAGCCACTTTAATATCTACCAATTACCATGATGTATTGCTTTTATGGGCAGCTTGTGCAAGCTGCACTTTTCGGAAATTTCATCAGGCCGGCGGAACATTACTTCTGCACCAACCCACATGTTTGATAAGACTGTAAACGGCGTAACCAAATCAAAGGAGTCAGGAACTGAGGAAGATTGAATGTTCTCATACCAAAGTTCACTATACCCTACTTCAAAGGCGACACATCATCGCCACAGACCATCGGTGAGGTGTGCAGAATTCACCAGAGCTCAGCAAGTTCTCAACTTAGTGTAAATTTACCAATCATTCAAAATGTCAAATCAGAGCAATGTTATAACAGAGAGGTTTTGTGCTTAAGAGGTAGATTTTTATACATATTAACAGATTTTGATGTATTTTTTGTTATGTTAAGGTCATTTAGGGAACTTATTTTACTTATTTTTTACTTATATTTAACTTATTTTTCAATTGTGACCCTGTCTGTAAAAAACAGGCTAAAGTCTTAAAATCAAATTATGAGATAACAAGCATTGTTAAAGTTTGATTTCACCTATAAATGTCACTATGATTCCACACTTTAATAAGTCATTACATACTTTTAAAGATATCAAGGTCATATTTCACAGAATGTTCTTTACATTATGTAGGATGATTTTATGTAGAAAACAGTAAATCACAAAAAATGACTTTTTACAGGGTCACATTTATGTACAGTATGCTTTTGTTGAAAAAAAATTATTATAGATTTTATTGGCTTACATTTGTTTACGGCCACAAACCTTTAATTTCAGAATTAATTATGAAGTATAATTTATTTAACTAAATAAATTTTACTTTATTTATTATATTAACATATTGATTATTATATATGAAAAACAATGGAAATCTAAACAAAAAGTGAAAAAATAACCTTTAACTAATATTAATAATTGAATAATATTATAGATTAATAACCATGAATATTTTGCCAGTGTAGTTTCTGGTTCAGGTTCAGTTTTCAGGTTCAGTTTCTCTGGTTGTTTAACTGACAATTCACATCATAAAAGATGTTAAAGAAGATTATAAAACCAGCTACAAACTCCCCAGCAGTTCACTTAATTTAGAAAGTATTACTCACTCCAGCCAGCCATGACCTGACCACCCTGCTCATAAAATCCTGAAGAAATTAGGCTAACGATGCCACAAACGCATCAAAACCGTCCATTCCTGTGAAATCTTCATTCATCTAATACAGGCCATTAGAGAGAGCGCAGTACCTTAATGCACACAGCGCATCTCTCAATAGACAGCGAGACATGCGGCAGACTCGGAGTTATCCGATAAATTGACGATAATGACACGATGTTTTCTCAGAATTGTTTTTTCCATGCGTCTTCGGTTAAAGTAAGAAACATGAATCAGAAAACCTAGAATAATGCAAGTACACTTTCCTGGTACACCCATTACAGTGGTATCACAGTTTTTAATCTACTTGCTTCGTCAGCCAGGCAAGATTGGTCTTATTAAATTGCATGATATTAAAGTGCTGTTAGTCACAGGTCCTTCAGAGATAAATAGTCACTCTTTTCGCCCAGAATAATCGCGCTGTAAACAATGAACCTCCTGACTCGCCATATATCCCTGAGACATCATACTAGCCCTAAAGTTACAGCATGTCTATCACTTTTGATTGGCTGCGAGACATTAGTTTGTTATCCAGACTGTGGATCCAGAGTCGAGTGAGTAATGAATGCCAACGTTCTCTCAGGGCTGGTCACAGGTGAACCAGACAGCCAATTTAGCTAAAGAAAAAATTAAGAAAAGCACACACATTTTTTTTTCTGTATTGCAGGTCTTACTAACAAGCTGGAGTGTGTTTTATTGACAGGGTCAAAAACTGTCATAAACTTGAAAAAAAACTTTAAGCCATTAAAATAGCCCAAATTCCTCTGAGATGTTTATATGTTAGTTGTAGTTTAGCAATATTTGGACCGAACAAATAATGGACATATATTAATAAAATTCTTATGAGTATTTATGTTATTCTGTAGCGTTTAGTTACAAAAAATAACGTTATGAAATATCCAGCCTGATTAGCTATCCACAGCATATGTGGTATATATGTCATGAAAGGTTTAGCCCGGTGTAGCGGTTATTAAAATTTTGTTGTTCTCCTTGACAATAAAAGTGACAGTAAACCTCACTTTGATTAGCAGTAGGCGTACATAATATTTGAATGTATATACGTTCATTTAGCGACGCTTTTCAAGGTAACCTAAAAGTAATAAAACAATACAAACATAAGCAATAAATCAACCGCAACAATATTAGCAGTAAAAATCACAATATTACTTGTAACAATATTACTTCTGTAAATACCACAGGCATAAATTAACAGAAGGCGTCTGTGGAGTAAATGTGATTCTAAACTAGTTGTTGACAGAAGATCTGTTAAATAATTTAAATAAACGCATTATAACTTGCGGTTAATGTAAATGTCAAAAGTTAAATATAAGTCTAATCTTCTGTGCAAAGTTTAAATTGAGGCTTATGTTTTCTTATTTCTATAGCAACATTGCCCATATGTTAAAATGCAATAGGCTTGTTTTAAATATGATATTTCAGTATAGGATAGACTGCTGTGGATATGTCTAGTTTGAAATCTAGTTGCTTTTACTTATCCACACTGGCATTTTGTACAGCTATAATATATTCGGAATCAAATCAAATGAGGCGTTTTCTGACTGTAACAGCTTTTTACTCCAAGTACACTCCATATCCATGAACATTTTCCCTGGATTTAT
This sequence comes from Beaufortia kweichowensis, assembly GCA_019155185.1. Taxonomy (NCBI): domain Eukaryota; kingdom Metazoa; phylum Chordata; class Actinopteri; order Cypriniformes; family Gastromyzontidae; genus Beaufortia; species Beaufortia kweichowensis. The sequence goes on from CM032811.1 coordinate 5,711,698, forward strand.
GTAACTTTTTATCGGACTGAGAGGTTCATTTATAGCCTTTCTCAGAATTACACATTTATAATCCATTACTTCAGAACGGAGACAGAAAATATCTGCAAGAATTCTCCCAGAATTCGTTTGAGGCTTCAAATACATTAAACAACTGCCTGTTTTTGAGAGTGAATGAGAAATACGCAAATACTTTCAATACAATCACTAAAGGCTACAAAGCTGTAAAGAATAAAACCACATCAAACCAAAATATCTCTACCATCCTCCTTAATCGTCACCAAACTTTATTTAAAGATATTTAATGTACGCATCCTGCCACTGTTGTTAGGATAGCAAAACTAGCATTACCCTCTAGCAATGCATCTGTGCCAGGTCTGGCCCTGGTATCGTTATATGGACCCAATTTACAGTTAACATATTGAAAGTCTACAACAGCATTTAATAGCCCATTGATTTTATGGCAGTATGAGCAATGCAAAAGCCAGAATAAAAGAGGCCTTTCCACAGCGATTTGTTGTGGTTAAGGTTGCTCCTGTAGTGCTGTGGACTACTAATAGATGTTACTGTAATCGAGATCATGAGAAGGTTTATATGTCATCCAGAGACTGTGAAAGCTCTGCGGTCCAAAAACCAGGTGGATAATATTTCACCTTCTGCACTTCACAGTTCACAGCTCATATGGATTATGCAAACAGTATTCACAGAATGTAAAGTAATGAGTCCTTGATATGATAACTGCTCATGCAGTGCTGTCAATTGATTATGAATATGAGGTTTGATATTTGTTGATTCAACGTAGGGTACAAAACGAGGATTGTTTTGATGTTTATACAGAGGAAAAAAATCTAGAGAAAGGATGTAATGTTTGTTTTGGTGTATAATTGTGCTGTTGTATTACAATCAATGTTTTTATTTTTATGTTCGTAACCCTGCACTTCTATCACAATCTGTATAATGACAGATTCCAGTATTTGCGCATTACTTTAACAATGCACAGCTTGCGTTCATCAAAAACTATTGTTCGTCTGTCAGGTTGCTGCAATGCAAATATCCCGTCTAGGCATTTAATTCTTTGACGTTAACCAGTAAAACAAACCTTTATTTTAATCACCCGTGACTATATAGAGCGAATACGTTTCTGCCTGAAGATATTCTGTTAATGTCTTTATTAACCAAGCATTCAGTTAAGCACCAGTTGAGGTTATAATTGTAGCTTTAATCAAACCACTAGATCAATGGCGTCGGTATGTTTATGCAAATAAAGGTAACCTCCAGACTCAGGGTGAGGAAGTGGTGTTTTTAGCATTTCTTTCTATATATTTATAGCTTAAATAGAAGTAATGGTCTATATAGAGGAAGAATCAGATGGCGTTGCAAAATCAGTTCTTACCAAACCAAGGTCTTAACCTGATAACTGTCACTGAACATATTGGGCAGATTTATTTTAGATATTTTTATTTTTTTATTCATTTTTAAACTTTAATTTTGTATTTTAGGTATATTAAAAAATATAATTAAAAAATTTTTTTTTTATGATTTGTTAAACTTTGGCAAATATTTATTCTTGAATCTTTCCAGCAATATATAGTTTGTCATGATACGATTAGAATTCAACTATGAAAAATTGAAGTGAATATTAATAACCTTCTGAGGAACGGTGACAGTTAACAGGTTAAGGTGTAGCTTTGATCAACATATCTTTTATGTTTTTTTTTATAATTGCATATCTTTTTAATTATATAATTTGTAATTTTTTAATTACAATAAATTATAATTTGATCATTTTTAAACTTGCTTTCCAAGCAGCCAAAAAAGAAATCAAAACTTGTACAGAATGATGTTTAAATGAATGTCTGAAAAATAGCTTTAGGCTGCTTATGCTCTCGTCTGAGCAGTGCTCTGTGGACATCAGGATGCTTGCACTCATTTGAGGCAGTTATGTCCCTAATGTATTTTCTTTTGTTGCACAAACTACAGTTCATAGCCTCCATTCATTAGCTTTTATAGCATGTCAGTATTTTAAAGGAAATCTTTACATTTTCATGCATTTGTCAGATCATTTGTTTCTGAAGCAGCTTACAGTTTACAGTTTGATCAATTTATGTGGCCCTTGGAATCCGACCCATGACCTTAAAAGTGTTGGAAAATTGATCCAAAGAAACATTATTTAAAGTGTTTATTTTAGCCATAATGTAAAATGTACAATTTGAGATTTGTACTGTGTAAACACGGTCTATTCCCTCTTGTTACATTTACAACCAAGCTCCAAAATGCGCCGTAAATGTCAGACAATGAACCATCTTGACATCATGCCATATGGTTTTCTATAGCCAATCAGCAGCACACAGGCTCACCACATATAAAGTGCAAAGCAGAGGGTGAAGTGCTGTGAATCTTGCCAGTATTGGACTGGAAAAATGCAAAGCCATGAATCACGCTTTACACTGAAAGTCTGATGGATGAATCTAGGTTTGGAAGATACCAGGAGAATTTTAACTGCCCCAATGCATGGTGCCAACGGTAAAGTTTGGAAGCAGAATAATGATTTGAGCTACTAGTCGAGTCCTACTATTTAATGTTTTAGAAAAAATAACATCCCAAACTATTGCGCTATAAAGATTTTTTTTCCTGTTTTAGAATGACAATATTTGAAATATGTCTATACATATTAGGCCTACAGAACATTTTTGAAACAGATAAATTATTGAATGGAGCGACCAAATACTCATGGGATGAACCGGAATGTGGACAGCAAGCTACAATGTACAGTTCTCTCAGTGGGATAGATGCTGTTGTAGTACCCAAGAGATGACCCGTATTACAATAACACCCAAGATTGTACTAATACTATAGCTACAGTATATAACTGTAACCACAGCAAGTTGCATTTTAATCTGCTTTAACCTCTCATTCATCCACTCATTATGTGGTGATTATATTGTAAGTACGTTCGCATTGGTTTATATTGTAGAGCTACGGCTGAGAAGAAATGCATAATAAATGTCAAAATAACAGGTTTCCTATGTAAACAAAGTAAAACCTTTTACAACTTTTATTATACTACTGCTGTACTAGTTATATGTAAATATACAACACCTTTGCAAAACTGCAATAATATTACACATTTTTTTCATTACATATGTATTCATTTACTTTAGATTGTTTCTACAGTAGATAAATCTTTGCTTACTTAAACTATACTTAGAAATTCCCACAAGAAAAATCACAGTGTGACTTCTTTAATAGTTCAATTACAATATCGCAATTAAATTAAATGGAGACAAATATACAGTAATTGTTTAATTTATACAATCTACTGTACGTTCATTGTCTCAGTACATGTTAATTTCATTATTTACTAATTGGTATTCTTAAATAAAATGTAATATATGTTACTTAATGCACAATAAATTAACCAAATAAATGAATAAAGAACTAAGAATTTTTTGTATTAAATAAAATTAACAATTACTGATACAGTAAATGCTGCAAAATATGATGAATTTATGATTATTTTCTTAGCTAATGCAATAACTTATGTTAATGCTTAAGACCCCGTTGGAAAGTCTTGCCTTTTAACTTGCTTAAATGTGATTAAAATAGACTAATATGATTTACGTCTTAGAAAATTATGATGGTAATGTTTTATGTAGTATATTAAGGCATATTCATTATACCAGAAAATGTGTTTGTTTTACATTTATTTTATCTATTTTCATTGTTTCGTCTTTCCTTCAAAAGGCAACAATATTAGTTGTTTGTTTGTCTGTCTAATTTCATATCTCTGTTTATTGTCTGTGGGTTTAGCGGGGCTTCCTGTCTTCCTGCTGTCTTACATGACGCTCACAAAGCCGAGGCAGAGCGTGAGCTCATGTTCCTGCCATGAGAAGCTTTTGATTAGCCTGCAAAGAGAAAGGGAAGAGGGACAGAGCAGAATAGAGCTCTCTTTCTGATAGCTTTGACAGCAGGTAATGAGCCACTTAATGAAGTCCAGGGTAATTTCACAACCACAACAAGAGGGAGATGCAAGGCGTGCTGCGTTAGGCTGCTAACAGCCTTTAATCAAATGGGAAAGGCTGGCTGAAAATGATAGCCCGGGTCTGTTGGGATTTTGACGAGTACCGCAGGTAGCAGGTGCTTCTGCTGTTGTCCTGTTGGCATGGCAACTACAGTGTGTAGCTTCTTCCCCAGCAGCGCATTTACCGCAGATCCTGAAGGATCATCGTACAACAAAATATGTTTGTTTTAGTTTGGTTCATCAGGAAGTCTTCCAGTGACGGCCACACATCTGGAGCTGTTGACTTTTCTTGCTCTAGGTCGTGTTTATCATTGCCGTGTTTTACAGATTTCTGCAGTCAGCTACATGACTGTCGCCATGTTTGTCACACACAACTTGCAAATCTCAGCTTTCAGTGAATTAATATAAAAAATAATTTGTTGGAATGCTCTGGACATTACTACACTGCAAAATTGCCCTTTAAGGTTTATTTTTCTTACCTCATTGGTGCAATACTTTCCCTTGTTTTAAGCAAACTCTTTAGTCCAATGTAGCTGCTTTATGCCCTTTTAAGCTTTTCTAATGACAAACTTGAGTTATTATTGAGATTAACAGTTAAAGCACACTGTAATTTAGAAAAAGAAATGCTTGTGGCCACTTTTGGACAAAACATATTCTTTGCATCTGAACAAAATAAAAATTATTAGACCAAGTGGTATCTGCCCACAAGAGGTGCTTTAAGTGTTTGCCATATATTTGTTGGAAATAAGAAACATAACCACTTGCTTAGAAATTTCTTATACATTTTAAAAGTGGCCAGATACTAGAGCAACTTTATATTCATGAATGCCTCCGAGGATAAAACCATTAGAAAATATTTACATTGTGACATAGATGTTCCCCTGGGCCTGCTGTGAACGCTGTTCTGTCTTTCATTTCCAGACACAAATAAATTGTTTCTGAGTTCCTAATTACCTCTCTCATACTCTTCCTGATTACCCCCTGCCCTTCATCCGTACTGCCCCTACTGTGTGCAATCAAACATCACATGTCCATTTTGATTTGTTTTCCTTCACTGACTCAAAAAAAGGGACAAGAATCAAAGCATATAAATGTTTAAAGGCGTTCTACCATGTAATGTAAAACACAGGCTGGGAAACGTTTGCCTGTAAGGGACGTTTTTTTTGTTGGTACTGATAAAATTGGTTGTAAGTTGTGTAATTGTTGTGTTTAACACCGTGTATAGCATTGTACTGCTTTGTTCCTGTCGTCTTACAATACTTGATTCTGATTTGGCTGCTAAAATACAGCACCTCTCCTTCAAAATGAGCTTTTAAGGTTACTATCTGTTAGTAACTGCATGTTATGATGTGCAAATGTGCCAATAAATTGGTACATGGAAGGTTTGTAGATTTTATATGAACCGACAAGCCTGATTTTCTTGAGCTGAGAATGAGATTTTCTTCTTTGTTCAGCTCATTTTATTCTGCAGGGTGGGTGAATCAATTTAATATAGTGAAATTCAAATGATGTATTCAATTTATTGTTTGACTTTATTAGAATACTTTAAACCCAGAATATAGATGGTATTTGGTTTTATAGGTTTTATAGATTGGTTTTAATTTTAATAAAAAAATTTATTTCAAAATCTATAATTTACTTACTCTCATGCCACACCAGTTGTATTTGAATTTCTTTCTTTAGTGGAACACAAGTGAAGTTTTTCTAAATAAAAATATCTGTCAGTATATGTTTATATAACTTCCATATTGCAGCTCCAAAAAGCACATCCATCCGTGTCTTCTGAAGTGAAACAATAAGTGTGTGTGAGAAAACGATTGATATTATAAGCTTATTTAATGAAGAACCAAACAAGCGTACTTTTTTCAAGTGCTGAATTCACTTTTGGTGATGCGTCAGTAATTTTGAATTTCATTGGTTCTCATTCCTTTGATCTGTTGTTTAGGATATTTTATCAAGAGACACCAATGAGATACAAAGTTATCAACACACCGCTCAGATCTGTCTTGACTGTTGTCTAAATCATTTGGACCACAGACACTTATATAATACTATAATATATAATATGATGCTTATATAATAAATATTTTTAGTATTTGTACATGATTCCACCAAATATGCTAATAATAAGTGAATAAAAATGCTTTAGGTTTGGGTAATTTTTTCTGATTACATTACTTGACATTATAACTCCAGATAACCTCTAAAGCTGTCGATTCAGATGTATATTTATATATTCAGGCTTAAAATTATAATTAGGATTTATTAACATATAATCAATATTTTATTTAATTCTTTTCTGTTTGGTCCCTCATAATATATAGATGTAGGTACGTACTGTATATATAAATAGCCAGTGTAATATGGAGTGTGCTGGCGACTCTCTGGTCTCAATGCACACAAATCTCCTTGGCTCTCACTTTTCCTCTTGTCCATCTGAGATTGTTCATTTAACTTGCCAGCACCACAATTAACTCCCAAGGCAACCAGCTCCACCACTGCGCCGTTGAGTGGGATTAGCTCTGTGTCTCTCTGTCTCCGTCAGACTCCTGCTGGCTTATCTGGGGCATGTTTGGAGGGCGCAGCAACAGGACAGGGACACGTGCCTGAAAATAAACGAAGTCTCGTGGTGATAGCCTCTCTGCTCGCCCACCCATGAAGGTTAAAACATGCCATTCTTGCCCAGAGTCAAGCTCGTGAATAAGGATGAAGGAATTCGCCCGAGATGGGAGACAGGCGCATCTGTGTATGCTGTCACGGGTCAGCAGGTAGACAAACGATAGAGGTTGTGTTGTGGGTCACGGCCCGTTTAAACACGGAGGGTTGGGAAATTAATCAATAGATAACAAAACGTGTGCAAGGCATCTGAGTTATGGGTAACACTTCCTCCACTCATACAAATAACAGGCCGAGCGAGTGCACAGTACACTCATACGCTCTTGCTTTGCTACTTTCTGCAGTTATTGATCTGGTCACTGCTACTGTTGTATTGTTTGGCATTATGAGATACACCATAAAACAGACTGCATGTTTCAGCACAGACTTTAATGAAACATAACTGAAAACACTGTTTAAAATAAAACGTGTCTTTTTTTGTCACAAGTATCTAGAATCTAGGAGCTATTAAAATATTGATATTACGTTAAAGAATAAAATTCACATAAATTACGCTAATAGTTATATTTTATGAGAATACAAACTTTTACAATGAACATGAATAGCATAACTTGGATTCTATGGTCTTTGTTGAAAATGTTTTTGTGTATTTAACCTAGTAACTGTCAACTGTCGTCTAAATGTAAGAGTTTCTAAAAAGAAGTTTATTTTTTAATTAAATATTTTTAAAGATTGCATTAACGTTACCTTTTTTATATTTTTTTGGTTTTGTTTATTGTTAAGAACATTTTTCAAATATTTATTCTTGAGTCTAGATCTTTCCATCAATAAATAGTTTGTCATGATTAGATTCAACAATGAAATATTGTGTTGTGTTCCACCCGTGGAACGGTGACAGTTAACAGGTTCAAATATTTAAACTCGGATTAACATCTTGACTGAGTTTTTTTTTTAAACTAGGAAACAGAGATTTTTGAAGTCTGAACAGAAATGTTTAAATGGTGGGACACTTTAATCCTATATCAGCTCTTCATGAGAAACAACTGAGATGGAAAATAGATCTCATTTGGTGTTCTCCTTACCTACAGGAACAGAGCATTGAACTTATTGTCAGCTGGAACTAAAGAAACATTTTCATCACAACAAAGAAAAGAACCTTACATTGCTACAGCTCACATCTTAAGTCAAGCTTACATTATTCAAAACAGGGTCGCTTCACATGCCATTTACAGTACATCACAGAAACAAGCACTTTCTCTCAGACTTGCACATTGTATCTATCAGCCCATGAGAAAGAAAGCATCGCTACTCATATTGTCAAGAGGACACTATTAGATTCACAAACCCGCATATGAAATTGATTCAATAATACAGCCGAGTTGCATTAGCCACCAGTCTGTGCTGAGATATGTTCCCTGATGGCCATATAATCAAGGAAATGCTCTTTGCATTATGTCCCAGTTCAAGTAGGAATGATTCATTCCACATCAGCGGACATCTGTGTGGTCCAGGGTTTCACTGATAATGCATCCTGTAAAAGCGAGTCGAGTGAGCCAGCGAGGAATGATGGGAGACAAAAGATACGGTCTTGTCAAAACAGAGATTGTATCCCGTGGCAACGTTAAAATGAGATTATTTAATAGAGCTCTAAGCAGGAAAAGTAATTCTCTTTATATGAAGAACTTGTGTTATCAAAACAGCGGGCGTTTAGTGTTTAAATGGATCGTATCATGACTGATCAAATTTCCTTTTATGTTTTAGGAAGATAAGAAGTATTGTGAAAACTTTGTTTCAAAACTTCTTTTATTAAATGTCTGCAATATATTTACATCAGCAACACTGTTATGTTTACATGTTTAGGGTCACTGGAATGAAAATTTTTATTTTCATTTCATTTATAAGGCTTATGCTTAAATCTCCAATATTAGTTTTGTACTGTAAGCTAAATATTATTATTCAAACATATTAAACACTTTCATTAGAAGAGTACAATTCTATTTTTAATGTGTTTTTGAAATGGATGACATCAACTTGAATAGTAAAGAATAAAGAGCCAATAAGAGCAGATAGAACGGAAACTTGTTCAATACTTTTCCTTTTTTTTTTACAAATTGTAGGCAAATATTGACTTCAATAAACATGCAAAAATATAACAAGTTTTGATGTATTTTTAATTGCCATAATTACATTTGTGTTATTCCATATTCTAATATCTAAAAAAAACCTTTCAAAAGTGTATATGTAAGCAGAAAGGTACGAGAGGCTGTGCTTTATCCTGAATAAGTCACAGGTAGTGGATATATTGTACTTTATTCAGAAACACCAGTAGAACTACTGTACTGATATGAGCATGTGGAAAAGTTACCAAACATTGTGCAGTTCCTGGCTGTGTGTACACCTTCTTGATAACTTCTGTAAAAGTTTCTTTTAAAATACACAGGAAGATGGTTTTTATTACCAGTTGTTGGGGTAGATGTGCATTAAGTTATTGTTATAATCCAATTTACCTGTTGAACTTGTCATGCTATTCCCCATATGTGATTGGTCTCTGATATGATGTGTTTAAAGGATATACATTACCACCGCTGACACGTACAGAAAAGAAAATCCTGTTGCCTGTTTGTAAGCCTGTGAGGTAGCGGCATCTAGGATAGGTTTGAGTAAACCACATTAGCCATGTTCTCCACACTGGCTGAGTGTTTTGGAATGGTGAAAGGCAGGAGATCAAAGGCTCGGACTCAATCTGTGCTGGTCCAGCTGCTCTGTCGATGCTACCCACAAGCCCTGGCTCCTGAGACGGGCTTTTGCCTTCACACGCCACGGCTTGGATTCCTTCCCCAAGTGCTGACATCGGGCTTTGATGGTCAGTTTGCTGTGACTGAGACCCAAGGGTAGGCTTAGAAGAGCTGAACATGGAAAAGAGGGATGAAAGAGAAGCCAAAAGGAAAGAAAAGTCTCCTTTCTACAGACAGCTTTTGTCAGCAACATCCGTACTTCGGGCGAGATGGTGTTTTGCATATGTTCTGTATTACTGGAGACTGGTCAGGACCAGACGTGGGCCATGTGTGACCGCTATAGTGGTGAAGTACTTTCTCACCATTTTGCTATGAATTAATTGGTTTATTTGCATGTAATTTGCATGTTTTGCATGCAAAAACACAGTTATTGGTTATTGGTGTACCGTTTTCTTTACAGTAATGTACTTTAATGAGAGTGTACAGCTTTGCTCAACCGCTATGTGTTGGTTACGAT